>JAUNZF010000002.1:3000000-3299905 GCA_030762955.1 Entelexis paramagnoliae
AGAACGTCAACACAAATTGAACTAAATGGAGCTCGACATGATAAAAACCTTACACATATATAGCATTAGTATTGATCAAAGGAGTCTGCACTAGCTTAGCGCCGTCCGCTCCTTGCCTGGGTTCTCTCAACCACGTCCTCAACGCCGCCCATGTCTTCAAGCTGGTCCTCAGCCCGCTGGACGCACTCGCGGCGCTCCCACCAGCGGGACTCGGAGAGCTCAAATGCCGTTTTGCGAAGGTCCTTACCACGAGCATTCGGATTTGACCGCAGAGCCCACTCCACGAACGCATCAACGTGCTTGCGATAGAATGCAGTAATGCTCTCGAAGGGCTTCGGATGCGGGAGCCAGGGCCGCGGGTCCTTAGCGCTCTCATCCTCGTCCTCATGCTCAGCATCGTCCTCGTTGTCCTCGACATCTTCTTCGCCTTCGGACTCCGAGTCGCTTGCGTCGGACATATCGCTGTCCTCGTCGCTGCCGTCGCTCATGTCGCTGTCATGGTGCGCGTCGAGGCCAAGGTCCTCCCAAAACACCCTCGCACCGTCGAGTTTGCCGAGATCGATGGCATAGAAGCCGTCAAACACGTACTCGCGGCCCTCGTCATCTTCCCACTGGCCACCAAAGATGTACAGAAGATCGCCAACAACGCAGATTGTGGAGTTGAAGCGCGCATGCGGCGGAGTCGAGATGATCGGGTACTCATTCGTCGACACCTCGTCCTCCGTGTCGGCGTCGTGCGTGAGGTCGCGCTCGGCTTCTTCCTGGCTTGTGTCGAGCATTTCCTCCATGTTAATGTTCAGGTTCTTGAGGATCTCGGACAGGTTCCGCTCCAAGTCCTCGCCCGTCGACTCGGCCGACGCCTGTTTCACTTGGGCCTGAACAAGCTTACGGCGCTGGCGCAGCTTCAGGGCATACCACCGGTTCGCATCGGCCTGGTACGAGTAGATAGAGTCGAAAAAGATCGACGACAGAGACTCGTCCGTCTCGTCCGTGTCGAAAACACCGCCGAACATGATGCCGCGGCCCGTGCCCAAGCGGTGCGGCACGAGCTGGCAGCCAATGCGGGGCGACGGAGCGAACGCGCCCTTCTTACGGCGCTCCCACGTAACGCCCTTTAGGTCGCTCTTCATGCGCAGAATCCAGCTGTCCTGCAGAACCTTGCCCTTCTGCTGGTCCTGGCCACCCTTGCTTGCGCCCGTCGCCTTCACCTTTGTGTAGCCACCGTGCAGAATGGCACCCTCGTTCGTAGACAAAAGCGAGTGGCCACTGCGCGCCTCGGGCACGATGATCGTGCCCGGGAACTCGATCTGGTGCCACTTGTAATCGAGCACATCAAACGCCCACAAGTCCGAGAGGTAGCGCGTCGAAGTGCCGAGATCATAGTAGCCGCCATGGAGCAGAATGTAGTTTTTCCACACGCACATGCGGTGGCCGCTGCGCGGCTGCGGCTGCGGCGTGTCCTTGCGGCCCTCGATCTTCGTCCACTCCTTCGTGTCGCCATCAAGGACCCACGTATCGCCGTAATGGTGGAAAGTTGTTTGTTTCGGGCTCGAGAACTCGCCGCCGTGCATGAGGACGACGCCGGACGGGTGCGCGCACATTGCGTGGCCCGAGCGCGGCAGCGGCGAGTTCGGCGACTTCACAATGCGCCATATGTCTGAGTGCGTGTTGTACACAAACAGGTCGTTGTAGAAAGTGGCGACGGGCTCGAGAAGCTCGCCGCCGAACAGGAAGAGCTCGCGCCTGTTTGTGGGGTTCGCAACCATTGTGGAGAACTGGCGCTTCGACGGGCGCTTCGAGGCCTCGATCGTGACCTTCTGGAACTCGGCCTTCTGTTGTGCGAGCTCGGCAAGCAGCTCGTCGATGTCTACGTTGTCGTCGTCGTCGGCGCCGAGCTTCACGTTCATCTTTTGGTTCTTGGACTCGGACTTCTTTTGGTTTTTCATTGTCTTCTCGAGACCGCGCTGCTTCTTCGCAGCCTTGGCGGCCTTGTCATTTTTCTTTCCCATTGTTTTGGCGCGGGGTCAATGGCCTGGTCTCCTCCTAAGTTTCAGGCCTCAATAAAAAATAGCCGCCAGAGGATCCTATGCGGATGACTAAACGGAAAGTAACGTACATTAAGGTGCATATGCATGGTCCAAGAGATTCAATTGTGGCTCTAGTTTGCCCCGCAGCAAGCGAGTTATGAAAATTAGAGTGCCGAATTCTATCAAGGCTAGTTTGTGGGTCCTTGTGACGACGCGTGCTTGCTCATGCAATCGAGCATATGCAGCTGCTCCTATCTATTTACATAATTTTTTTCCGAAAAAACAGTTTTGGCAGACTGAAATATTCATAGAGTATGGCAGACGTACCAAGTAAGCAGGAGTCGACGGGCTCGCGAAATCGGGATGACCCGTTTCAATTCGGCCAGCGCTATCTAACTAAGGAAGACGACGTGTGGAGCCACAACGCATGGGACCATGTTGAGTGGGGCGACGAGCAGCGCGAAGAGGCGGAGCAGCAGCTGGCTGCTCAGAAACAGACCCCCGTCTCGGACTTCGACAAAAACGTCTACAATTCGAACCCGGCGCGTTTTTGGAACAAGTTCTACAGCAACAATAAAGAGAAGTTCTTCAAGGACCGGCGATGGCTGAGCATCGAGTTCCCCATGCTGTACGAGGCCACGAAGCCCGCGGCCGGCGCACAAACAATTGTAGAAGTAGGCTGCGGCGCTGGGAATACGATGTATCCTGTGCTCGAGGCGAACGAGAACCCTGATCTGCGCGTGGTCGGCCTGGACTACAGCGCGAAGGCCGTGGAGATTGTGAAGAACCACGAGCTTTACAAGAACCCGTCGGCCCATGCCGCCGTGTGGGATCTGGCGAACCCGGAGGGCGAGCTTCCCGAGGGAGTGGCTGAGCACTCTGCTGATATTGTTGTCCTAATCTTCGTGCTCAGCGCCCTGGCCCCGGACCAGTGGGAGCATGCTGTGCGCAACATCAAGAAGATCGCGAAGCCAGGGGCCAAGATTTTGTTCCGCGACTATGGCCGCTACGACCTGACGCAAATCCGGTTCAAGAAGGGCCGGTTGCTGGATGAGAACTTCTATATCCGCGGCGACGGCACGCGCGTCTACTTCTTCACCGAAGAGGAGCTGCAGACCATTTTCAAGGACTTCGAGGACACAAAGATCGCCACCGATCGACGCCTCATTGTGAACCGGCAGCGCCGTCTCAAAATGTATAGAGTGTGGCTGCAAGGCACATTCACTGTACCCCGCTAATTTTATAGTACAAACCTCCCGTTGCCTTCCCCGTTTCATAGTCACTCAATGACAGAAAGTAGAGCGCCGACCATCAGCAGGGACCCAGTGGCAAAGACCTGGCCCTCGGCCTGCTGCACGACCTGCTCCAAGCTCGTGCATACATGCACATTCGTCTGCGGACTGAGCCGTTTCCAGGCTTCTGCCAGCATCTTCTGCACAACTAGGCTATCGACGGCATCCTTCGACACGTTCAGGCTGATCATGTCTGCCTGAAACCCGCTCTCGTGGCTCTGGTTCGTCGTGAAATAGGCGTTTTCGATGCACACGCCTTTCTGCGTGACGACATCGTATAGGCCACGCAACAGCTCCTCTACATTATCGCGCTTCTGCTGGTTGAAAACGAGCGAGATTGGTTTTGAGCGGTCTGCTGTCGCAGCCAGCCACTCCGCCGCGGCCTCTAAACTCTCTTTCGTATGCGCACCGTCTATGAACCATCGCGTTGTTGGGCTTGTGTCCAGAATCTGGCACCGGCCGGGCCATCTCGCGTTCTTGAGGCCCTGGATGAACGTCTCGGGCAGGTCTTTGTTGTGATCTATTGTGATGCCCAGACGCTCGGCAGCAAGATAGCACGCGAGCGTTGCATTGCGCTCCTGGAACTGGCCAAGAAGTCCCATGGACATGCCAACCAGCTGGGGATGGATATGCACGACCTCAAACTTAGACACACCCTTCTCTTGCGCACGCGCCTCGAGCACCTTCAGCGCGCTCGGCGGCTGGTCGGCTAAAGTGTAGGCCGGGCTGCCGCGCTTGAAAATGCCGGCTTTGTTCCAAGCAATCTCCTCGATTGTGTGGCCCAACACTGCAGTGTGATCAATGCCCAGGGACGTGACTCCGCAGGCGGCCGGGTGCAGAAAGATGTTTGTTGAGTCGTACTCGCCGCCAATGCCGACTTCGTAAATGGCTGTATTCACTTGCTCCCTCATGAATGCGTGGAAGGACATGAGCGTGAGGTAGCGGAAGTACATGGGCTTGATGTCTGGCGAGATGCGCGGGAACCGCTCCTGGTCGCTCTGCGTGCTCTCAAAGCGGTCATAGACCTCAAAGAAGTACTGCGCGAACTTCTTCTCCGAAATGGGCTCTCCCTGGATCATTATGCGCTCGCGAACGCTTTTTAGGTGCGGGCTTGTGTAGAGTCCGATCTTTGTTTTCGCGTCCGCATTGCCGTGCTGCAGCAAAATGGACTGCACAAACGCGCACGTCGACCCCTTGCCTTTTGTGCCGGTTACGTGCACAACGTTCAGTTTGTCCAGTTCGGCCGGCGAGTAGCCGGCGCGACGAGTCCACTCGATCATTTCGGGGATCAGTTCCGGGTCTCGTGCGGGCTTGCCCTGCTTCCACTGCTTCTGAATCTCCTGGATCACATTGAAATTGGTCTGAAGCTTGTTCAGACACCTCACAGCATGATTGTAGTCCCTTTGAGGCTGCATAGCCCCCCTTATGCGCTGCGAACGCTGATCTTGGAAGTGCCTCGTAAGAACCCTTGAACCCGTCTTAGTGAGCGCCTTGAGAACGACCGTTGATGTAAAGCGATCCTAATAAGTCGACAAGAATTAAATTTAAGCCTTGTGCAGTCGGCGTAAAGGCACGCTTCATGCGGTTCCGCACATTGTAGTTATATTTATACCTTGTGGTTATGAGCTGAAAGTTGAAGAATAAAGAAAGATATGTGAAGAGAAGATAAGATAAGAGAGACCCCAAAGATATGAACGAAGTCAAAAAGAAACCAAAACCAAAAACAAAAAGGTAATTGCAAATTCCAAAAGAGCGTTATGATCAAGCTTGTTCTGTGACCCCTGGCTTGTGCTCTGGGCGCTGGAGATCAAGCGTGCCCGCTGAGTTCTTGCGCGTTTGCACGGATTGGCTGCTGCTGGCGTCGTAGTAGGACACCGTTTCGAACTGCTCGGGGCTCCACTGCGGATCCAAAGAGTGCTCCTTCATAAAAAGGTTCAGAACGAGGCACAGCGCGCTGATGCCGATGTATACGTAGTACACGGTGTGCATCGAGTCCGAGAGCGCGTGCTGGAGCTGCTTCTTCAAAGGGTCGTTATGCGCCAATGACGAGATTTCGCCGACAAGATCGATGCCCTCGGTAGGATCCATGCCCGCGGGCAAGGCCAGGCCGCTCGTGTTTGACGCCATCTGGGATGCGAAAACGGACCCTCCGACGGCGACGCCCATAGCCTCGCCCAGGCTGCGCACAAACGACATCATCGCTGCTGCGTCCTTCCAATGCTTTGGCTTCTGCGGCGCCTGCACGGCTGTACCCAGAACAGAGTAGAGGATGCCGAGCCCAACTGCGGTGGGGAATAATGGCCCCAACCAAACGCCAATGCTGTCGTTGTCGGGGGAAAGAAGCACGAGCAGACCAAGGCCCAGCGTGAGCAGGGCCCATCCAACCACAGAAACCCACTTGTAGTGACCAATGTGCGTTACGAGAAAGCCCGCAGCCGTACTGCTGGGCAGAACCACGAGCGACAAAGGCAGCAGCGCAACACCGGAAATGATCGGCGAGTACCCAAGCACACCCTGATAGGACAGGGGAAGGTAGTAAGGCAGCGACTCCATCATGAACCCCTGAGCCATGGCGTGCACGTAGGCAATGCAGGCGCTAGAGTTCGCAAACAGCACCTTCACAGCAAACATAGGCTTGCTCGTGCCGTACCGTTCGTACACTCCCGTCGCAAACATGCCCACGAGGCCGACAATGAGCGGTACAAGAACGTGCCACGTATCCCAGCCGTAGGAGACACCGCCCAGCGTCAGGCCAAGCACAAAGGCCGTTGAGAAGCCCGTGAACGTCACGGTTCCGACCCAGTCGATTCGCTTCAGGCCCTCAACGGGCCGCGACGTGCCCTTTGTCTGGACCCTTAGCGCAAACGGCGTGAGCAGAATGGCCAGGCCACAGATGGGGGAGTTGAAGAAGAAGATCCAGCGCCACTCATCTCCGTTACCGGCGCCGAATCCGCCGCCAATAATTGGCCCTAGGCCGCTGCCCAGCGCCCACATAACGGCCAGCAGACCGTAGTAGCGAGCACGGAACCGCAGAGGCACGAGGTCCGAGACGCAGACTTCGGCCAGCACGAGCGTACCGGCGCCGCCGATTCCCTGTACGGTGCGGCCCGCCAAAACGGCGGCCACGTTCGGGGCAGCGCCGCAGATGATGGATCCCGCCAGAAACAAAATAAAGCTGATCATAACTAACGGCATGCGGCCGTAGATATTGGCCAGTGAGGCTATGGGCAGCTGCATGACACCGGCCGCGAGCATGTAGGCGTTGCCAATCCACTCGAGCTGCATCGACGTGCTGCCCTCGAGCTTGTCGCCCAGAAGCACAAGAGAGGTCGACGTCGAAGTTGAGTTGATGGACTCTAGCACTGTTAATACCATGAAGATGCCGATTGCAGAGTAGAAGCGCCAGTCCGGATTGAACTGGCGCACATTCGGGTTGTAACCACTACAACCACCTATATTTGGTTCGTCGTCGTCGTCACCCACGACCCCGGCAGAGCCGTCGTGACCAGACCTCTTGGCGGCGTTGCCACCTAAACCGTCTTTCTGCGTATTGGCACCTCCATCTTCTGTCATATCTTGTGTTTCCTATCTAGTAGTAAATGGGCCCTCACTTTCGATCCGAACCAGTCTCGCTTGCTGGCTAATCGCTGTTCTAATCAGCGATCTTAGGCCCCGATGGGGGGTTTATATCTCATGGGGCCCACCCGCTTTGCGGCGGCTCAACGCCTCCAGAATAAGGAGGACGTGCAGGTGGTCGTAGGGTTCGCTATTATCTGGGGTAACGCGCTGGTGATAAAAGCCCGGTGCAGCCGCGCTGCGTTAGACGCTCTAATTCCACGGCAAAAAGGAAGCGCACATTCACGAGTGCCGTAAATGCACTACTCATTCCCGCTACAGTTTAGGTCCCGCGAAGACGGCCATTGGGCCATGAAGCCGCGTCGCAGATCCGGCTTCCTACGCAACCGCCGCAGTGTTTAGGGTCATGCGGCATACCACAGCTGTCTGTGCGACAGGCGAGGCTTTTCGCGCACAGCGCCGTGGCCGGCCGCGCCAGACTCGCAAATAAAGAGCGAAGCTTTTTCGGGACCTTAACTGCTGAGCCGCGTGTTCTGAACCTCTCGGCATCTCCCTATCTACTAGCCGCCGCAGGCTCTGTCTCGAAGACACGTGCGTGATAAGCTCAGCCTCGCTGGTAGCGCCGTTACACTTATCGTTACCATGTGTGTGTGTGTGCATATCGCAAAGCCATCTGGCGTGATAAAGCGTACATTGCTTGATAAGATGTAAGCGCAACGTAATGCCGCCGATGCCGAACCGGGAAAAGCGGGTGAGCTTTACGAAGATTGAGTTTCATCTGGCATAAGCTATGTAGCTATGCAGCCTATTAGCGAAACGGTCCTATGCTGCTGTAAATAGCCCTTCCGAAATAGCCACCATTGGCCACGTAAGGCGGAATCCCATTACCGAGATAGCCGCGCGGCATCTTGGCGTTATTCCTCCACCAGTGACGTCAAGCGCGCAAGAAACGAACTCGTGGAGAAGATCAGCATGTAAGACAATCAACGGAGAATTAACAATAAATATAAACACAGAACCGACGAAGTAGCCGTCAAGTAGAGAGAATGCAGATATGCAAGAAGCCGTCCATATACATGGACTCCGGATACAGTTCGCCGAGTTCGGCCGCCAGCGGCACGACAGCGCCATGCAGAACGGGCTGCACATTCGCCGCAGCGCCGTCAGCAGTCGGAAAGAGGCGGGGCAGAGTCTCGCTCAGAAATGAGCCAAGCGTTCGCGAGGCCGCGACGAGCTTTTGAATCACGGGCTCATCAAAAGCATTAGAATATAGGCGCAGAGGCACGTTCCACGCCGTAGTCGACTTTTTGATGAGCGGGTCCGTGAAGCCCCAGTATTTGTGGAACTCGTCGCTGCACGTAGCCGAGGCGGCCGAGTTCAATACGGCGTTCCACAGCGTCTCCTGCTCTTCGCGCGGCATGAGCATCACGGCGCGCGCGTTCCCGTCGCGTATGTAGCAGCTTTCCTTGAACTGGTTTGTCCAGTAGCTTAGCAGCGCATCGTCAGAGTCCAGAGCCAGAATCTGCGCCGTTGGGTACGTCCCCGTTTTGAGCTCAATGGACCAGGGCTTGCCCGTGGGAAGGCCCACGAGTGTGTCGTAGAGCAGGCCAATTGGCCGGTTCCAGGGAAGCGGGCTCCCCTCATACTCGAACCACCACTCGTCCCTGTTTTTCTCCTTGCTAGACTCCTCGAGGTACCGTGCGAAATAGTCGAGGACGCGCGATGTATATAAAGGTAAATACGAGACGCGCCGCGCGTAAAGCAGGTACTCATGTGTGCCCAATGCCGCGGGCTCAGACACGGTTATGCGAATTGGGATCTTCCCGTCCCAGACGCGCTCTCTTATGGACACGGAGGCCATGTTCAAAGCGACCGCAGCGGCTTTTTTAGTGCAGTTCTTCGCGCCGCCAACTCGGTCGTTACCTTGACCCAACGAAGATGGCGTAACGGCGGAATTAGCCATATCCAGTGAATGGATCGTGGGAAAATGCATTAGTGAATAAATAAGAGTTAAGGAACGCGCACGAGGCGCTGAAGTACACTAGGCGAGAGTGATTTATTCGCCCGCCTTTTTTTCGTTTCTTTTTGTCTTTTTTCTTGGTAAATGCACATAGACGTCTAGAATAGCTCTGCTCCGAATGCATCGTGCGAGCCCGTTACCGAAATCCACTTGATGCTGCAGTCTGCCATGACTGCCATAGTGCCAAATCCCGTTCCGATCTCTCGGCTTGACGACAGAGATCTTATGCGGTAGTCCTGGTCGGAATGACCATCAAGGGGAGCGGCACTAATAGCCAGCGTACCTTTCTGGTCATCAAAGGCAAGCAGAACGAATCTCTCCTTTTGCCGAGCACACAAAATATACAGCATGCTCTGGCCCTTCACATCGACAAAGCCAGCAACATGGCCCACGTTGCCCTTACCGGTTGCCATGCTTGCTCTCGTGCGCAGATGCGCTGCATCTAAAACATGGACATACCTCTCCGTCGACACGACTACGAACTCCTCGTGCTGAGACACACAGCGCAATGGGCCGTCAAAGTACACGGGCCCCACCCTTTTGTTTTCCATAGGGAACGCCTTCAGTAGATGGTCGTAGTGGCCCAAATAAACAGCCGGACCATGGCAGTGCAGCACCTCGCGGCGGCGCGCATAATCCACTTCGCTCGAGACCAGAAAGCGAAGCTTGCGCGTCAGAGTTACTTCCTGGCCATTCCGGTCAATTGCGTAGGATTCTATAGCCGCTTTGCCGTTCGAGAACAGCAGATGCTCATACGCCGCGCCGGCCAACTCGAACTTCCACAGAACGACGTCATCGCAGTACTGCGCGCGCAGCCCACTCACATGCAGGGGCTCGAAGCTCACGCTGTCCATGAATGTGCACACGGAGCCGCCGTGAATGAGAATGATCCGCTTGGACGGAATGAGCAGCAGGCGCGTGTCTTTAGCAAGATTGTCAACCCCCTGCAGCTGCAAAGGCAGTTGACTCACGTACGACGGCGGAGACTGCAGGAAGCGCAGCTTGCCTCTAGTCACGAACGCGATGTTACCGTCTTCTAGAACACATGCCCGCTGTATGCGATCGCGCAGCTGCGGGTCCTTGCGGTTGCTCACGAGCCAGCACCCCTCGTCGGACACAGCCCACAAACCGCTGTGTCCATAAAGGATGGCGGCTTGTTTGCCCTGACCATGTCGTCCCGCGACATATACAGGGCTCAAGACGTTGTGTAATGCGGGCGCTTCGTTGCCTGTGCTTGGAAACAGTGCGACCTTGCTATCGGCCGCGTAAGCCACAATGAGAGTACCGTTGCTCAGGGCAACAAGGTCAGTAGGGAGGTAGCTGTGGAACTGAAGCCGACTGGGACTGGTTGAGTCGCCGTCGAAGCACAAGGTTGCGCCCGCAATGGAGCTCAGGTTGCCGCCCGTGAAGCTCGCGCATTTCTGCTTCAGCCTAAACTCATCGGCCTCGCTCGTAGTAGCAATACCAATAAAGTATTTATCGCCGTCACAGCGCACGAACGTAGCCGCCATTCCGCGCACTAGCTCAATGATGTGAACTGACTCGCCATTTTGTTTCAGGGAAACGACCCTATCAGTCATGCGCAAGAGGCAGTGCTTCGCACTGATACTAGCGTCGAGAACGAGGTCGTCGTGTCCAGGGTCCCAGGCACTAATTACGCTGTAAGGCGCGAGCGTGCTGCGCAGCTCGACGCGATCAGCGAACACAAACACGAGGCTGTTGCTCATGACGCCAGCCGCGAGCAAGGACCGCTGCTTCAGACCGTCGAAGTCGATTTCGTGCGGCGCGAGCCAGCCCGTTCCGGTTGCTGTAGACACGAAAATTGTGCGCAGTCGCGGTACCTGCGCGATCATTACGACCGAGTCAAGGCCGGTCAGGCTCGATTTCTGCACGTAGTCGACGGTCGTGACCGGCGTCATCGCCATCGCCGCCAAATGCGAGCCGCTCAGCACAAGCGTTCGCCATGGCCATTTACGCGTATCCGGCTCGCACTGCGTGATCCTCGCGCCGCCACGCGACACACTAATGATGGTCTCGCTTTTAGCGGGCAGGGCAAAGAACCAGTGGGCCGGATTAGACACGGCCGACTCCGGAAGCGCCGACACTGGGCGCGCGACAATGCGGTTCTGCGCTACATTGATGGACAGCTCTAGGACGGCGCCAGGGATGTTTGCCATGTAGTACGCGCGGCTCGCTGCCGACCGCTGCGTATAGAAAACCGACGAGACGTCAACGACTGCCGGATTCATAGACGGGCGTGTATTGCCAGCGATTGCGCTGCCAAGAGGGACGTAGAAGAGGTGGTTCGTCGTGTGCACAAGCAGGCCGCCGTCGCGCTCGTCCGCCGCGAACAGCTCAATGCGCGTCGTCGCGGCCGCACTTAAAACGGCCAGAGGCAGGTGGCACAGTGCGTGGCCGGCCGTGTTCTTGAACGACAGACTGGCGAGCTCGTGCAGCTCCACAACGTAGCAGGCGTCGCCCTCGTACTTCACGGTCCACAAGTAGGGCATGGAGCCTACGGACACGATCTGGAAGTACTTGAACGGGTGCTCGATAATGACGGTCTTCAGCATTTGCAGCGTGTGCGAGGCCGCTGTGTACGTGAACACGGCGACCGTGCTGAAGCCGAGGTGCACGCAGACGAGGGTTCCAGCCAGGTCTGCAGAGATCATCTGCGAGTTCCGGGGCAGCGTTTCGTAGAAGTGCGAGATGCCCGTGGGCTCGAGGGCGATCTCGGCGGCGGCGCCCCAGTAACGTGCGTCGGCTAGCGTGCGCGCGCTCAGCACGGCCAGCGTCGAGTCGCTTGTGAACAGTGCGAGCGCGTCTCCGCAAAGCGCCGAATCCACAATGGGGAACTCGAACGCAGCGATCTCGTTCCGCCCGAAGTACACGCCCGTCGCGTAGACGGTGTAGACGCGCTCAGCGATCGTGTACACAGCAAGGACCCTTGGCGACGGGAACATCAGCACTGTCTTGCATGTTGCAGAGCTCATGCGTGAGCCGGGCGGCGTCGAGGCAAGCGGCGTCGAGGCGAGCGGCTTCGAGGCGAGCGGCTTCGAGACGAGCGCAGCGGCGAGCGTCACGGCTGCGAGTGCCAAATGGTGGGCCCGTGTGCGTAGGGGAGACCCGCCCGCTGTCGTGGGAGGGCCCCTACCCTAGCCCGCGCTGGCGAGGTCCCGCGGCCGGCACGAGGACGGGACTGACTGGTTTGGCGTGTTCTATACGGGCCGGCAGCGTACACTTGAGGCGCCGCCATTAGCCGAACCACTTACTGCCCCAGGCGGACCGCGCCTGTATGAAGTATGACATTGCAGGGATCCAGCAGCAGGTGCAGGCGTCCATTCGCGACCGCCATTTCGTCGGCAACTACGAGATCAAGCGCAAGATCGGCGAGGGCACATTCTCCTCCGTATTTCTGGCCGTGCACATCATGACGCAGCACGAGGTTGTGCTGAAGAGTGCCGAGAAGAACCAGACGAACCTGGCCAGCGAAATTGCGAACATGAGTCTGCTGTACCATCCGCACATTGTGCGTCTCTACGAGTACATTGTTACAACGGACAAGGTGTGGCTCGTGCTCGAGTACTGCGGCGGCGAGGAGCTGTTCAGCTACCTTGTGCGATGCCGCGTCATTCCGCCGCAGCAGGCGTGCCAGCTGTTCGCGCAGCTCGCCGGCGCCGTCGCCTATGCGCACCAAAAGAACTGCGCCCACCGCGACATAAAGCTTGAGAACGTGCTGCTCGACGAGAATGGCACCATCAAGCTTGGCGACTTCGGGTTCACGCGCAACTACGTGCCGCGCACAATGCTCGAGACCGTGTGCGGCACAGAGAGCTACATGGCGCCGGAGCTGCTGCTGCGCAAGCGCTACTACCCCGAGGCGGCCGACGTGTGGTCGCTCGGCGTCATTCTCTACGCCATGATCTACGGCAGGTTCCCGTTCGACGACGACAACGTCGCCACAACGAACCGCCTCGTCGTCGAGGAGGACCCGCCGTTCCCGGCCGTCGAGGGCGGCGAGCTGCTCGTCGACATGGCGCGCCGCATCCTGAACAAGGACCCGCGCAAACGCCCGACCGTCGCGCAGATTCTGGAGGAGCTCGGCGACTGGGGTAAGCAGCAGCAGATCATCCTGCTGAAGCTCGAGGCGCACCCCGAGCTCTCGCACGTCTTTACGTCGAAGGAGGAGCGCGCCGTGCTGAAGGGCATGAAGGTGCTCAATATTGACCTGCACGCCGTGGCCTTTTCCGTCGTAAACCATAAGTGCGACCCGCTGCACGGACTGTGGTATACGGCTCTGGACCGGCAGCGGCTGCTGAAGCAGGAAAGCTCGGACGCATCGCTGCGGCGCCACCGCAGCAAGGCCAGCATGCACTCGGCGCGGTCATTCGTGGGCCACACGATCACGCGCACGTCGCAGAAGTCCCTGTCGCGGCCGGGCAGCATCTCGAAGGGCTCGGCCCGCCATATGTCGCTGGCGAGCCCGGCCATGGCCGACGTGCAGGAAACGACGTTCCCGGACAGCAATGCTACCGACACGGCGAACGAGCAAATCCCAAACGGCGCGCGTGCTATGGCCAACGGCTCGCAGGCGAGCGCCAAAAAGGGTCGGACGCGGGCCAGAAACAGTGCTAAGCAGAACGGCAGGAGGATCCGCCGCGATGGCATAGTGCCTGGCGCTGCTGACGGGCGCGCCTCGAGCCCGGGTACTAGCAGAGCATCATCGGCTACACCAGCAGGCACAGTCCGATCCGTGGACGGCTCAGCGTCTAGCATGACGACGGCAACGAGCAGCAAGTCTCGGCGTGCCTTCGACCGCTTATGGACGGCGCTGAGGCGCAAGCGCAATGGAGATAAGGATACGCTCATTGCCTACTACAGGCCGTCGCTCGAAGCAGCAGCGCCCCCGGTGCAACTGCCCTCGCCGCAGACAAGCACGGCGCAGCTCGACACGCCGCAGCTAGGCACGCCGCCGCTAGACACGCGGTCCTCGTTCACCTTTAATGCTGGCGACTCGGACCATGACTTGGCCGGCAGCCGCTTTACTTCGCCGTCGAAGGTCACGAGCCGCGAGATGTCGCCTACACGAGACTCCCCTGTGCTGGATCTAGGCTCGCGGTCGTTTGCAGTGCCGAATGGCCGGCCGTCGAGCCTCAGTATCACGAGCGCGTCGTCCCTGGCTCCTACAGAGACACCCGTGCGGCGCGGCGGCGGCCAGTCAGGACCGCCGCTCCTAAGCGTCACGAGCGAGCCAGCTGCAGCCTCTCAGCCGCCGTCACAGATGTCGCAGCCGTCGCAGCCGTCGATCGCGTCGCAAAGCTCGCACATTTCGGCGCCGTCGTCGCACACGTCGATTGCATCGAATAACTCTCACGCGTCGCAGGGCTCGCCGCACCAAACGCAGTCTGCGTTCGCCGCAATGGCCACGCCGTCCGGAATCAGCAGGCCCATGTCTACGTACTCGGAGATGTCGTCGCTGTCGCAGATATCCGAGTCGTCCGTGGATGCGTCGCAGCTGCTCTCAGAGGTCCAGGACTCTCCCCAAGACTCGAACCAGGCGAACCAGGTCCAAAGGTGGCGCTCGTTTGCTAACGCCGGAGTCGCAAAGAAGAGCAGTAGAGAGGCCATTGCATCCGCGAATCTGTCGACGCCGCCGCGCGCTGCGTCAATGCGCCAGCGCATGCGCATGCTGAGCCTGAAGGAACGCATCCCGCAAAAAATCGAAGAAAGCGAAGGAGAAGGCGAGGGCGACGACGAGTAGTACTGGAAGCTCTCCTCTTCAGTTGCTTGTCATACTCGCTGGACACGCTCGCTGTTTATTTATTAAAAGATGCATTGTACGTTATTTATGAAAAGCAAAAAGGAAAAGAATTAAAAGGGAAAAAGGTTGGACACACAACTTGCTCACTTCAAGTATTTTTAGCCGTCCTATTCTGCTCCGCTCACTCTTTTTACTCGAGGTTCACGATGGCGACGCCAGGCTTGCCCGGTGTCGCGTCGTTCACGGGCTTCGAGGACGGGACCTCGACCGGCTCGCCGGTCTTCAGATCCGTGCCGCTGCCGTCCTTGAGCACGACGACCTGCACCTCCGTGACGTTCGTGGCCATGGCCGAGAGCTTCAGCGTATCGAACGTGTCCTTAATGACCTGCACCTCGTCGAACGTCAGCTTGCGGTCCAGGATCTCGTTGCCGGCCGCCGGGTTCGACAAAACCTGCTGGCGGATCGTGTTCACGAGCTGCATGCCGCGCTTCGGGTCGCCAAGCTTGCCCACGTCCTTCTTGAACTCAGGCGTCATGTCCTTGAAGCTCATGGACTCGAGCTGGCTGCGAATGAGGTCAATGTACGCATTCTGCCAGTCCGGGTACTGCAGCGCCACGTACACACTGAGTTTCGAGGGCTTCTTCGCGTCGAACGCGGGGCCCTTCTTCTTCTTCTTCATGAGCTGGCCCTCGACCTCACGTACGGACCGCGATACTTCGCGCACGTAGTTCACGGCGTCCAGCAGACCCTGCTGCTTCGAATCGGCTGGCGCCGACGGCTCGGGGAAGCGTGCGTTCTGCACGGAGTCCTCGCGCTTGAGCAGGTCGCGCCACACATAGTCCGCGAAGTGCGGCGCAATGGGCGTGATGAGAAGCGCCTGCACCTCGGCGTAGCGCTTCACAAGCTCACGGCTCATCTTCAAGCCGAGCGAGTTGCACGCGTCACGGTAGTAGTCGCGGCTGATCTGCAAATCGAAGAGGCCGTGCTTCAGCGCCTGGCGGTAGGCGCAAGCGTCGTACGCGACCTTCGTGAGACGGATGATCTCGTCCATCTCCGCGTTGAACGTCTCGTCGAAAAAGCCCTCGCGCTTCTCGCGCAGGTCGGCCTTCGGGTCGAACACCTGCTCGAGCCACTCCTTCAGGTTGTGCATGCGCAGAATCGCCGCGTTCGCAGCGCTCTCGTCGAAGTTCGCGTCCTCCGTGGAGTCACCGGCGTCAGCAAGCGCAATGCGGCTGGCGTCCGTGCCGAACTTGGACAGCATCTGGTTCAGCGTCATGAAGTTGCCCGTCGACTTCGACATCTTCTCGCCGTTGAGCATAAGGTGTCCGTTCACGCGGATGCCCCTCGGCCAGAACTCCTCGCCAAAGATGGCGCGGTTGCAGTACAGGAACATCGTGAGGTGGTTACCAATGAGATCCTTACCACTGATGCTCTGGTCAATCGGGTAGAAGTAGCGGAACTCGCGGCGCAGCTGGTCGAGCTTCTCCTTCGGCACGGTCACGGCGTCGCTAAGCTCGTTGCTGCGGAAGAACACGTAGTCCCAGACCTCGTCCGTCATGTCGCTGGCCTTGATGCCGAGCTCGCCAACGACGTGGCCGTTCACATCCGGGTGCAGCAGGTGCGAAATAGTGTAGTATGAGTGGTAGATCGTGGAGTCCGACAGACTCTCGACGAGGTACTGCTGGTCCCAAGGGATGCGGCTGCCCAGGCCGTACGTGCGCGACAGGGCCCACTGCTTCATCCAGCCAAGCGTTGCCTCGAACGCACGGCGCACGTCGTCGGAGAAGAAGTTCACCTTCTTGATCATCTCCTCGACCTGCGCGCGCCACGTCGGCTCGCCGTAGTCGTTATACCACTGGTCCTCGAGGGACACGACGCAGACATCACCAGACCGCGACACAACAAGGCCCTCGGGCTCGCTGTACACGAACGCCTCGCCCGCAGCAACGAGCTCGTCGCGGATCTTGGGCTTCGCCTCCTCGACCTTCTCGCCCTTGTGCGCGCCAATGGCAAGCACGCCGTTGTAGAAGCCCTCCTTGTAGGCAGCCTCCTTCGCCTGCGCGAGCTTTTCCTTGTCCTTGGGGCTATTGATCTTGAGCTGCTCGACAAGCGTTTTAGCCGTGTACAGACCGTACGCGGGCGTGTCCAGCACTGACACCTCTGCCGGCGGCAGCCACTCCTGAGCGACGCCGTAGAACTCGGGCTTTTTGCGGATGTCCTGCACGGTCATGTAGTCGTCCGGCGAATCGCTGGGCACGCAGGTGACGACGCCGGTTCCCTTCGAGGGAAGGATCGTCTCCATAGGGAGGACATGCAGCACAGGGTACTGAGCCAGAGGGGCCTTAATTTCCGAGCCGAACAGCTCCGAGCCCTTTACGGTCAGTGTGGCGTCGTAGACGCCGCGCTTCGGCGTAAGGCCCTGGAAGCACATGTTTTTGTAGGCGCGCTCCGTGCAGACCCAGAACTCGCCCGGCTTGTCGGCCGGGAAGACGCCGTAGTCGATCTTCGACGATACGAAGCAGCAGGTCTGGCCGTACATGGTTTCCGGACGCAGCGTTGCGGCCACGAGGTACACCTTGTTTGCGCCAAGCACGTCCTTAAGACCCTGCGATGCGTTAGGCCCGGCCTTCGAGAGCTCGATCTTGATGCCGACATATTCCTGCGGGTTCACACCCTCGCCGGACTGGCGGTCGTGGTCCATGCAGGGCTGGTTATCCTTGGCCGAGAAGATCGTGTAGCGCTTGCCGAACTTGATTTTGTCGGCCTTGTACTCCGCGTTCATCTGCCAGCGCACAAAAGCGTCGTAGTATGGGTTGAAGTCGGTCGTGACCATCTGGCGGCGCCAGTCGATGCGGGCGCCGAACTTCTGGCAGTCGGCCTTGCAGAGGGGCGGGAAGTACTGGACCCAGTAGTTCGCGTCCGCGAACTTGTAGATCTCGTCGCGCGGAATGCCGAGCTGCAGCATGATCTCGAACTGGTACTTGCCGCGGCCTTGCTTCTGCTGGGCCTTCGACTTCGTGGCGCGGAACTTTGTGGGGTCCGCCTTCGCGGCGGGCGCCGCCGGCTCGGGCGTGGACTCCACCTCCTCGTCCTCCTTGAAGTTCTCAAACTGGGCGCCGAACTGCTCAATCTCGCGCTTAAGCTTGTCGGCGGCCGCCTTGATGGGCAGGCCCGTGCAGTGGTACCCGAGCGGGAACAGCGCGCGCTTGCCGAGCATGCGCTCGTAGCCCACGGCGAACTCGACCTTCGACAGCGTGAAGGCATGGCCTGCGTGCAGCACGCCGTTCATGTACGGGTACGCCATGCTGGCCATGAACTTCGGGTACTTCTCGTGCAGCTCCGCCACGGACAGCGTGTCGAGCTCGGGCGCGTTCGGCGCGTTCTGCTCGAACAGCTTCTCATCGGCCCACAGCTTTTGATACTTCTGCTCTATATCGATCAGAGCGTCACGGCGAGCCGTGTTTTCCAGAACCAGAGCCATGTTTGCGTCTCGCGAATACGGCCTCGACTTGTCGTGGGGGGATGAGGGTGACTCAGGCGTGCCCGGCTCTAAAATTTTCACCCTTGCCCTCGTGCGTCAGGCTGAGAGCGCACCGCCGTTAGCGACGCGCAGCAGCTCGTCTCGCGCGTAGGGCCATGTCGCCGCGCGCCGCGTCCGCAGCGGCTCGCCAGCGCGTAAGCTTGTGGCGTAGTTTTGAGGCTGCCTCTACATGAATTAAATGGTTATCTGCCACTTTTAGTTACTTCAGTAGTTTACTCATTGTTCAGGGAGCGCACTGTAGAGCGTCAGTACAGCTTCGTGGCCGTTCACAATGATTTCAGTTAGCGACGCGTTTTTTGGCGTGCGCAAGGTCATCTTAGCGGGCACCTTGAGCGCGCCCTCCTGCGCAAGCCAGCGCACCATGTACTTGATCACCGAGCTGTGCGATACAAGCAGGACGTTCTCGAAGCCCTTCTTCTGCGCTGTAGCGAATATCTCCCGTGTGTAATCCTTCATAGCGTGGATGTAGCATCCCTCGGCGAGGCTGCTCGACTCCTCGTACACAATTGGCTCGGGGCGGCCGCGCATGAGACGCTCGGCCGTCTGCGTCGCGCGCAGCAGCGTGCTGCTGAACACAGCGTCGATGTGCTGGCCGTCGAGCCGCTCGTCGATGAAGTGCGAGCAGCGCTCACACTCGACGGCGCCCGTCGCATTCAGCGGCGGATCCTTGCCGACCTGCGACCGTCGCTGCAGGTTCGCATCCGTCTGGCCGTGTCGGACGAGAAAGAGCCGCATTCGCGGCGCTGGTTGCGTGCGGCGTCCTTAGCAAACCCTGGGCCTGCCCGCCACAGCGCGCGCACACACTCTCCGTTCCATATTTGTCATATGACCGGCGCGGGCCAGCCATCGCGGGCCATCGCGGGCCATCGCGAGCCATCACGAGCCATCACGAGCGGACCGAGCGGCCCCCGCGCGTCTAGTTTGGCCGTTCATTATCTTTTCTTATGTGTTTTTGGTGTTCTCTTTCCTCATGATTTCTATCGTATAAATCGTTAATGAATTGTACAAAGGTCCGTCCAGACACGCGCTCACTCGGCAACCTCTCTTGCCGTCTCGGGTATTGGGGCGCTGAGGCCCATGTCGAGCATATCATAGTGCATGGTGATCGACGAGAAGCCGTTGAACATGTCGCTCAGCTCCTCCGAGTTGTGGGACGGGCGCCGCCGCTCCCACCGCTCGCCGAACTCGAGCGACAGCGAGTCCTTAAGCGCGCTATTGTCGGACTTCTTTTGGATGCTCGGGTTCTCGGCCGGCACGATCGGCGGCCGCATGTTCCGCAGCAGCGCCCAGCTCACGTTCTTGAAGAACGGGTGCTGCTTCACGTCTGAGGCGCCGGCGCGGCTGCCGAGGCGCTTCGCCTCGTCCTTGATCAGCAGCTTCCGAATGAGGTTGCGGCACTGCGACGACGTGTGCTGGTACGTGCCGGTCCCGTCCGGTGTAGAAGACCCGTCGGGGAACGTCAGTTCTTTTTTCAAGATGTTCACAAACGTGTTCTTGCGGCTAGCCCCCTTAAACGGAGTCGTTCCGTACAGCATCTCGTAGAGCAGGATCCCCAGCGTCCACCAGTCAACGGCCGTGCTGTGGTAGGTCCCCATGATCACCTCGGGCGCGATGTACTCCTCCGTGCCCACGAACGAGTTCGTGCGGAAGTTCGCGATGCATGCTTTTGTGTCCAGGGCCATGTTGTTGCTGCTGTTCGAGAACGACTTGCCGCCGCTCGAAACCATGGCGGGCTGGCCGTGCTCGCCACTCTGTTTGCTCAGATCAAAGTCCGACAGCATAATGTGTCCGGACTCGTGAAGAAGAATGTTCTCGGGCTTTAGGTCGCGGTAAATGTAGCCCATAAGATGCAGATACTCGAGAGCAGCCGTGACTTCGGCTGCGTAGAAGCGCGCGTCCGGCTCGCTAAGAGACCTGCCCTCGCGAGCCTGCAGCACTCTGAAGAACTCGCCGCCGCCGCAGAACTCCATGCACAAGTACAGGTAGTCTTCGGACTGGAACGAGTGGTACAGCGTCACAATGAACGGGTAGTTCGCCGTGGCCAGAATCTCCTGTTCGGCCTTGGCCCTCTGGATCTTGTTGCGCTCGTACATCTCGCGCTTGCTCAAGACCTTCATTGCATACCGCTCGTTCGTCTTGCGGTTGCGCACGAGATACACCTTGCCGACGTCGCCGCGGCCAATGAGCCGGATCTTCTCGAAGTCGCCCGGGCCAACCTCGGCCTCGCCGACCTTCGTCGAGGATCGCGAGTAGCTGCGCGTGCGCGTACACGAGACGCTGTTGCGGCCCGGCGCGCCAAGCAGGTTGTTGCCCATGCCCACCGAGGACCGGCCCTCCTTCAGCTCGCCAATGCGCGCCTTCGGGTCAAGTTGCTTCACGTTGTTTGGCGCCGACGCGACGCGGCGCAGATGCTTGAACACAGACCGGTCCTCACCGCCCGACCGCTGCGAGTCGGCCGGCGGTGGCACGATCTGCGGCAGGGGCGCGCCTGTGTTGTTGCTGCTCTTCGACAGGGCCGATTTGGCCGCCATGGCCGCCATGTTCGCTGAAGACGGCGCCGCGTCAGCAGATGCTATGTTGTCGTTAGGGCCCAGGTCCGGGCTATCTTGGCGCGCGCCGCTCGCCTGGTTCGAGTTCGAGCCCGAGCGGAACCGCTTGAACATGGCGAGTCGGTTCCATGTGTTTGTGCTCTTGTGTTGTTGTTGTTGTTGTTGTTGCTGCTGCTGCTGCTGCTGCTGCTGTGTGGGCTGCGACTCGACAGCCGGGAACGGCTTCGTGTCGGTTGCGAACGGCTCCACACTGGGCTCCTTTACGTCTGCCGGCTCTGCAGCGCTGGGCTCAAATGCGGGCAGCGGGACGGTGCTCGAGCCCGAGCGCCGCGCTTGCCGCGCATCTATAGGCACCTTGGCCGAAACGTCAAGGGGATCGGCGGCCTCGGGCGAGTAGCGCGCCAAGGCGTACTCGTCGTACTGCTTCACGAGCGTCGTATCTGCGTCCGACGAGCTTGAGCCAGCGCTTGTGGCGCGCGCCGGCGAGGTCTGCTTTGCCGTATCAGTCAGCGCCATGGGCGCCATGCCCTGCGACGCGGCGTCGGGTTCGGGTGCGACGAGCGGCGACGCCTTGGGCGTTGCGGCCGGGGATACTCGCCTCGATACGGTCGGCGGCGTGGGTGTGCCGGGTGAGCCGATGCGGAAGAGATGTCTTAGTCGCGACGAGAAATGCAGGCCGCTCTCCTTCTCCTTCAGTGGGCCGCTCGACGCGGACTCGGCCGGCGCGGCGGGCTCCGATCCTGGGCGCGACACGGGCTGCGACGTGGGCTGCGACGTGGGCTGCGACACGGGCTGCGATGCTGGCTGTGGCGAGGTATTGTGTTCTGCTTGCGGTGCATGATCAATTACGTCTGCGGCGGACGCATCGCTCTCGAAAGCATCCGGCTGATGGAGCGCCGCGTCTATGTCGGCGCGCGCTGCCGGATCGGCCGTAACTGCAGTGCCGTGGTACTCGTCGGCCCCGCCGCTGGCTAGAAACGGTTCGCTGGCGCTGCGCGCACTAGGCACGCTCGGAGGTTCAAGGGCGTCCTCAAATATGGCTGATTCACGCTGGCTGCTGCTCGGCGTCATGCGCGGGCTGCGCGCAGCGGTCGCGCCCTTGTCGGAGGAAATCCGTATACTGTCCCGGTTGATGAATCTCATGGCGGCAGCGAGGGAGGGGACGCGCTAAGCGATGATGCAGGGCTCGAGACGGTGTAGCGAATGATGAAGCGTGCGCCAGGCAGCTCGAAATCCACGCGACACTGGCCAGTTCCCAGTCTCCCCCGTTTGGTTGCAACGAGGCGGTGTTGTTACGTTGATTTGTGAGGGGGGAGGAGGGCAGGGCAGGGGAAACGTGCCTATCGGAGGCGCCTACCATCGTTCCGCCGATGCTTGTGCGGCCAGCCGCCGCTGACTCAGGCGCTAATTTATCCACGGCTGCGCGCCCGCCGCCCGTTCCGAGCTCGCCACCAGTGCCACGGTTTGCACGTTGAAGGGCGCGTCGCACGCGTATTCAAGTTACTGTGCCAGTGCTGTGAAGTTCTTGTGCCGCAGCTGCGCCTGCGCTCTTCTTGAGCCGGCCGATCCATGCTCAGTCTGTCGGAGCGAGTCTCGAAGCGCGCGCGCCTCGAGTTCGGCGGTCTTGAGCCGCCGAACCCGTTGCCGGACTCAGAGCCACCAGAAACACGGCGCGATGACTGCGCGGCCCGCCCGGGCGAGGCCGCGCCGCCGTTCAGGCTCCGGCCCTTACACCTCAATGCGGACCCTGCAGGAGCCCTTGCATCTACCCCAACCCGCGTCACGACGCCATTATTAGTTTTGGCAAAAAACAACGACACAAGTGCGTGGCCGCGAGATGAACCATCGCCACGCCTCAGTTTAGCAGCCGAGCGGTCTCCGGCACGAACACCGCCGCCACCACTGGCGGATCCGCTCTATACGTGGGACGATTTCGTCGCGTACAAGGGCGCCGACGAAGCTGCGTGCAGTGTAGACTTCGATGCCGGGACAAAGACGCATATTTTGAGAGCCGGTGCGAACGCGGCTGTTGGGCTTGAGTCGGCGCTGGTTGTGTGGGATGAGCTGCATATGCAGCTGCGCGTGGCGAGCGAGCTTATGCACTCGAAGTTCGGCAGCCTCGTCGCGCTGCTGGCGCGCTGCGGCAGCTATATTCGCCGCCTGCGATGCGCAGCTGCGCGCATTCGTGACCTTGTGGGTGAAACAAGCGGCGGCCGCACGGCGCTGGCCCTGGCGGCGGCAATTGAGTGCGAGGTGCGCGACCTCGCGCAGCTGCCGCCGCTCGGCAAGGAGGCCGGCCTCGTCGGCCTGTACTCGCACTGCTACCGCATGCACGCGCTGGCCCTGAACCTGGCCGAGCTTGTCGGGTGCGCCGATTTGCGCGAACCGGGGCGCCTTCTGCGCGTGCCCGCGGCCACGACGCTGCTGAATCGCGCCTACGATAGGGCTCTGCTCCAGCAGGCGCAGCGGTGGCATGGTGCAATGCTGTGGAGGCTTGTATCCACGATGCTCGGGTCCTGGCTGGCGGAGCTGAGCTTCGTCGTGGGGCTCACGGAGCAGTCTGTGCTGCGCGAGGCGTCGCGCGACATGCAGTGCGTCTACTTCCCGGATATGTTCTTTCGCGTCGACGAGGACTCGTCTACAGTGAGTCTTGACGACAAGCTTTTGCCGCGGTTCGTGCCGCGCAATGTGGCGCTGGCGGCCGTGCGTTCCTACAACTTGCTCGTCATCTTGGCCATGAAGGGGCACGGCGCTATCGCGCTTGCGCGCACAGCGCTGCCCCCACTCCGCGTCCGCGGCCACCATAGCACGCAGGCGGCGTTTCCCATTACGGCACTAGCCAGCCACGAGCCTAGCTCCGTGCAGCATGGCGTGCGCTCGGTCCTGGCTAGTCTCGAAGCGCCGGCCCGCGACGACTCGAGCATGGCAGTGCGCCCTGACTCAGTGCCGCCCTCAGTTCAGTCCGAAATTTGGCGCGCCCTCGCTCCCGTGCATGTGAGATGCAGGGAGCTGGACTTTGCGGCCAAGCGCGCGCTGCAGGCCGACTTAGCAAGCCTGCGGGACCTTGTAGTCGGCATCTACCTGCTCGGAGACGGCCGGTTCTGGTCGCTGTTTGCGGATCTCGTGCATGCCATGTACAGCAATTGGCGCGAGGCAGCGTCGCTTATCCCTGCGATGAACGCACTGGTTAGCGAGACGCACTCGGGGGCCTCTTTCGTTCTTGATCCGGACACACCGCGCAGCCTGCAGCTCTCGTGCGACCTGCCGAGTGCGCTTTGCGCAGCGCTCTCGAGTCGTTGTCTGCAGAGCTTTCAGGCCGCCTTTTCGACGCTGCTGAGCCTGCATTACGATAAACAGGACGCCGAGTTTGCCGTCCTTGCCGCGGATTGCGCAACTGTCGCGCAACAGATTGACGCGGCCCTGAACGATGCGGCCGCCGGTCTTCAGCAAACGGTCGAAGCGTTTGAGGGCATATCCTCGCTCCTCGTTTAACACACGTCTCTAATTATTCATGAAGCTTTAATGTCAATTTACTCCTTGTGGCTCCACGTAAAGCCTCGAAACTTGCTAACGAGCGCAAGAAATATTGAGCCTTTAATGTATTGGCGATGCACGCCAGGCCCGCGCGCGGCTAGCGACTCAATTCTGCTATTCTGCACTGCTATTCTGTACTGCTATTCCGCACTGCTATTCCGCACAACATTGGACCGCAGCCGCGCTTGCCATGAAGAAGAAGACTCAAGCAATTTTCGCTTCCTATTTATACTATTAGGCATAAACATGTCACGCACGTACAGCAGTGACGAATAAAAATTTAGGTGATGAGAGACTCATCGGCGGCGTATGGACAGGGGGTTGACAAATGGTTCAAGGTGTCCTGCTTAGCGCTGGTACGAGAAGACGCCGCTGATGATGCCGTCCTCCTGGGTGAGGCGGTTCAGCGAGTCGTCGGCCTCGGCCTTCTGGCGCACGAAGCCGCTGAGGACGTATGTGTAGTTGTCGTCAGCGATGGCATGGCCGTTAGCGTCGACCTTGGCCACGTTGATCTGGACAGCAGACTGGTCCTTGGGCTTGATAAGGCGGCCAGTGGCGGAGCACTTGCGAGGCACGAAAAGCTCGACGTTAACACCAGCGTCGTTCTGCATTTTCCTCAATACGGTTCAATGGGGTCGAGTAGCGATACACTTATTCACGCCGGGTTGTGTGCGTGACCAGTCAGCAGCCGCCGTGAGTCGGGTGCGCCGTGATAATTTTTTTCGCGCGTTCAGCAGTCACACGTTAGGGCTCTTATGTCATTATGTGTCGCCGCTATACTGCTAAGACCTGCGCGCGGCGGGTTCGTGGGCAGTCCTGCGCAGACCCATGCTAGGGCCGTGCGGAGGCCGCTAATTAACGCAGATAATTGCCCCGGCATCCGTGCTCAGTCCAGTGTCTACTACGGGCTTATCGGAATAACTAATGGAGAAATACACGTGTATCACCGGCGCCGCATCCGCTCATGCCTAGCAGGGGCACGTGGGCGCGTGTTGACACACGTGGGAGCGCCAAGGGCGACCTGAACCGCCATTTCGCCCGTCGTAAGGCCGCGAATAAAATGCGGAATATGCGCACAATGGTCGCACATGAGCAATTGAGGCCAAATTGTGGCCGCCAAACTTGATTTTGCGGCCCAATTGACCTTGCGGTCCCGAACGGCACCCCCCCAAAAGCGGGGGAGGCTGTGTTGATATACGAGGTGCTTTGTAATTGGGAACCGTCCGTCTTCACAACTACACCTTCATACTATATTAAGGCACGCAAAGACGCCACAGCTCTGATTCTAGCCGTACCAGCTACCAATCGCTACTGTTGTGGTTTGTTTTTGATAGCATAGAATACATCAATGCCTTAACTGCTGTTGCTCGGATGCACGACGTAGATGTCTCGCGCGCGCGTAAAGCGAGCCAGTCGCTGCGGGTGTTCCAGGGCGACCAGGAGGCGGCAAAGGCTGCTGTGAGGGCGACGTCGCCACCCGGGAGAGAAGACGGCTTGCAGCTGCGTACAAACTCCATAGAAGTGCCCGAATTGTCTAAGTTAGAGCTGGGGAGTGTCGAGGAGGAGGCGCTCGTCGTGGTCGAGGAGGACAGCCCCGAGCCACCACCGCCGCCGCAGCTGCCGGCACCGGCCCCCAGCAACACATCGGGCACAACCCAAAATCTGGGCGATGCGGGCTCCTCGGACCTGCACAGGACCCCGTCTCTCGCGAGCAAGGCCGCGCGCTCCAGCGAAAGCAGCAGCTCCGTCTTCAGCAAGGGCCGCGCCGGAGCTGTGAGCGAGGCCACGTACGTCCCTCACCAATCGGTCTCGAAGGGCGAGAGCGAGAGCGAGAGCGAGGATGGCGCCGAGTCAACGGACTCGTCAAGCAGCACTGACCGCGGCTCGGACGTCGAGGACGAGCCGAACTACCCGCTCAGTGTTGAGTTGAAGCCGTTCAAACACAAGGTCGGCGGCCACACAGCCATCTTCCGGTTCTCACGGAGGGCCGTTTGCAAGACGCTGCAGAACCGTGAAAACATGTTTTACGAAACGATCGAGAAGTACCACCAGGACTTGCTTAGCTTCATGCCGAAATACATCGGTGTGCTGAATGTAAGGCACACAGTGTTGCCCGGCACAGACGTCGATCGCGACGAGCAGCAATCGCTGGCCACGAAGTGCGAGAAGCAGTTGAGCGACCCAAGCGCGTCGCAGCTGCCCCGCGCGAAGTCGCAGTCAGCCCTTTCCAGCTACAGCGAGGTATTGCTCGACGACAACATGCACATTTTGCCAAAGTCGATGATGCTTCTTTGCCAGCATCGGGAGGCCGCACTCGAAAGGAGGCAGTCCGAGGCTGACGCAAAGCGCGACAAGGCCGGGTCCGAAATCGCGCCGCGCGGGTCATTCAACTTGAATGACCAGCGCCCGTCCATGATGACCTGGGGCGCCGTCGAGGAGGCTAATAAGGGCGCTACAACCGTGAACCGGGACCTGAAGGATCTCGTGCTTAAAGAGGTTTTTGCGCCTGAACGCCACGATCGCACAACTCTGCGCAGGGGCAGTCGACACAGCCGCTCGGACGACCGTATCAGTACACACTTGAATGGATCCAGTGCCTCGAGTCTAGCAGCATCACACGCTGCTTCGCAGGCGAGCTTGCCCAGAATTCCAGACGTGCCGACCACGATCGGCAGCCCTACGCCGCCACCCGTGGTGGCTTCGCAGGCTCCTACGCCGGACACATACCCTCCGCCGTGCCCGTCGCCGTCTTCTATGTACACGAAGACTGAGCGTTTCATTCTCCTTGAGGATCTTACGCATACGCGCAAGAAGCCGTGCGTTCTTGACCTGAAGATGGGAACGCGGCAATATGGTGTGGACGCTGCTTTGCGGAAGCAGCAATCCCAGATGGCGAAGTGCCGCGCAACAACGTCCCGTAAACTTGGCGTTCGCATCTGCGGCATGCTCGTCTCAAGCTCGCAGGGAAAGGACCCATTCTTCAGGGATAAGTACTTCGGACGCAAGGTAAGCGGCCTGAAGCAGTTCCAGCTGTGTTTGATGAGGTTCCTATACGACGGAACTGCCTGGTCCGTTATCCGCCACATTCCAAAACTGCTGCGCCGGTTCGGACAGCTGCAGAAGATTATTGACGAACTGTATGATTACCGTCTCTACGGCGCAAGCCTGCTGCTTGTCTACGACCAGGTCGAGACGCGCAAAACAGATATTTCTGTGCGGCTCATTGACTTCGCGCAGTGCGTCACGGCCGAGAACTTCCCCGAGTACGCGGCAGCTCCTCCGAGTCACCGCGGAAGACCCGATGTCGGTTTCCAGCTCGGAGTCCGTACGCTTACGACAAGTTTTCAAGAAATCTATTCGGCGCTTGTTGACGCAGAGTTTTCCCAAGAGCACTTTGCTACGCTGGATGAAGCAAAGTTTAAGTCTCCAGTGCCCTGCCTGGAGAATTTTGATAGCTCTCTGAAGTCCGTTGAGCTCCCCCGAGTTATTGAGGAGGAGGAGGATATCGACGGATTGTCATACTAGACTGAGGGCTAACGTGTATTCCAGCTTAATTTAATTTAATTTATTTCACCTTCTAAGGAGTGTGTAGGTATCGAATCGAAGCCTTTCAGGCCCACTTCCCAATGACGGCCATGACGGCGGCGCCGGCTAGAAAGCATGCAACCTGCAAGTTAAATTCCCAAAGCTTTGGTTTTGTGTCCGTAAAAATGAAGTCGCGCGCAATCAGCTCCACGAAGCCGGTGTAAATGAGAACGCCTGCGGCAAAGGAGTCCAGAACGCCGCTAACCACGAGCGATGTGTATCCATTATCGCGGTACTTCGACCGAACTCCGACGCCAACGGCAATCGCTATTGGCGTCGTCAACGCGTAGGCCGCGCACAGCGTGTAGGGAACCCACTGAAGCTCGGAGCGGAAAGGGATGGCCGACAGGCGCGCCCCAATTCCTAGGCCCTCGAAGGCCTGATGGAAGGCAATTGCTGCGTACAAGGCCTCGAGATCCGCCGTGGTCCCCAACGAGAGCCCGATCATCACTGAGTGCAGGAGAATGCCGCACTCCAGAATCAAGAACCCGTAGAACTGAGAGCGAAAAATCACTTCATCCTGGCTCACAACGGTGCGCGGATGTGTACTATCGTGGTTTTGGTCGCAGCCTTCCGAGTCGGACTTAGCAGATGCGCTCGTCGTTGTGAGAGCGGCCTCGTTCGGTGACGTCTGCTGCTTGTCCATATCATCTGTACTGCCGTACCGTCGCTGTACTAAATAGCCGCAGTAAACGTCAACGAGGAACGTCAGGAGAGCACCACACATGATAAATGTAGCGCACCAGCTGTAATCAGCCCACAAGCCTGTCATTCCCACGCACGAAGTGGGTCCGATAGCGTTATAAGCCGGGTCCATGAGGTGAATGAAGGCAGTGGCGACAATGACCCCACTGCCGAACATCTTTGCTATGATGTAGTAGATTTCAGGTACATGCCACTTTCGGGCCAGGAGCGGCACAAGCGTCACCGCCAAGCTCGTGAAGAAAATAACGAATATTGAGGAAATTCGAACGCCAAGCTTGCCATTATAGCTGGTCTCGCCAAAGTAAACGCCCTGAATCACACATGTTTTCCATGCGTTGTTCGGCACCTCGTCGGCAAGAGTGACATTTGCGGGCGACCAGCTTTCCCACCACTCATTCTTTGACATTCCTATGCTTTTCATAAAATTCCCTACGTATTTATCGCTTTCGTATGCAGCTTTCAGAGGCGGGCTAAATCGCCGATCTGTTTCTCATTCTTAACGCACCTATTCGAGTAACGCCGTTAACGCCCTTTAACGCCCCTGTATGTACATCCTACCCGATTCGGCATTTGCACTAGGTTAACCAAAACTTGTCAAACACATCGAGCCAATCAATCACCGACGAGAAACGCAGTTAAGTTACAAAACGAAAATTACCAACTGAGCCCCGCGGCTCCTGATTTATCCGTAGAATGCAAGTATGTACGAATCACAGGTATAGAGAAGAGCAGAAGACAATGTCGCGCTTGATACGCTCCTGCGCGATAGCCACCTTATCATAAAGCTCGACATCACCGATGATTCTTGTCGCGGACATGACGGCGCGGCAGATTTCATCGAGGCGGTTGATGACCCGAACAATCAGACCCTCCTGAACGGTAGTAAGGGCCATGATCTCGCTGAAGTTCATTCCACGGGCCCATTCGTATACAACCTGCATCAAGGCAAACCTGTTGCTCTCAGCAAATTCTGCCTCATCCTGGGTCACGGTGACCTGGTTCCTCGTTGCCATTTCCTGCACGCGCTCGACAATCTTGAGCAACCGCTCTTTGCCGTCGTCGAGCTTCGGGGTGACCGTGGCCGGGTCTTCAGCGCCTCGTGCGCCTTCGAACACAAACGCTGAGAGCAGGGCAACAATTTCCTCGGGCTCATATGAGCTCAAAAAGTTCTCCAGTAGCAGCTCTGTGAGGTAGAGCTCGTAGCCAGTGCTAATCTCGCAGGCGACGCGGCCCTTCAGCATGACGTTTAGCTGGTCGTCCACGTAGTTCGCCTCCTTCAAAACGTTCACGCGCTGCTCATAGTCAGGCAGCAAAGCAGTGTTCGCCGCAGTAGCCGACGCCTTAATGCGTGCGGTCTCACTGTCAATCTCACTGATCTTCGCCACGATCCCGTACAGTTTGCTGTAGTCGCCGGTCGTCCCCTTTGCTGCCCATGCTGAGCCGAGGCTCTCGTCGAGCTGAGCGCTGGCTTGCTTCATCTGCTGGAGCACAGCGTCGCGCTTCTTCAGAGCCGTCCGCGCGTCCACAGCCTTAATGTTGTCGAAGTTCATCTCCACAAACACGGTATCAGCGTTTTCAAGATAGGTTTGGTAGGCGTTCTGGGTGTCCGTAGAGCCTCGGCGATTGTTGTTCTTTGCATTCGAAGTCTTCATCCGGAGGGAGCTAATGAGCTCGATTCGGTCAAGATTCACATGATGCAGATGCAGCTTGTCCGTGACGAGCGCATTCACAGCATACGACGCCGGGTTCGGGTCGACGGCAATCCATTGTAAATACTCCTTGTACCTGCCACCAACGAACGCCACGGGGTACATCATGACCTGACTGTCGCCGCGAATTATGTGCTTGATATAGCCAAGCATTAACCTGTTCGAGCGATCGCGGTACAGACTGTACCGTTGCAGGACCGACGACGCGCGGAACATGATGGCCACTTCGTAAACTTCCTTCGTTAGAGCGTGGTATTCTACGGCCAGGGTGTGGTAGGAAGCCATGGCAGTAGCGAGCTCAGGGTTCAGGTTCTTGGCTTCAATAAGCCTTTGCGACTCGCGGCTCAAGTCACTAGACATTTTCTGAGCGGAAATAAGCAACTTCTCGCGCTCAGGTCGCAATACATGCGTTGCATTCTCCGAAAAGGATTGCTGAATCACATCTTGCACCTTCACTGCCTCAATGCGAAGCAGCGACAGAATCATGGTGTATGTAAGTCGGAACTGCGACGTGAGCTTGGTTGGTACGCCAAGCACCACTGTTTCCAAGGGCCCGCGAGGAATGAGTTCGTCCTTGTTGTTGTTCATGATGATCACCGTGCCAACCTTGTCGAGGCCACGGCGCCCGGCACGGCCGGCCATCTGCGTATACTCGCCAGGAGTCAAAAAGCGCATTGTCTTTGAATCGAACTTCTTGACTGCCGTGAACACGACCGTACGAGTGGGCAAGTTCAGACCCATAGCGAAGGTTTCGGTTGCAAACAAGAGCTTGACGAGACCCTTTGCAAACAGGATCTCGACGACCTCCTTCATGATCGGAAGGAGACCGCTGTGGTGCACGCCAATGCCCTGCTGCAGCAGCTCGCGGAGCATCTGGATCTGCGGCAGCTCGCGGTCCTCTTTGCGCAGGCGCATGACGGCCTTGTCCATGAACATGTACACTTGGGACTTTTCGCGGCCCGTGTTCAGGGACACACTCTGCAGCTGCTGCGCGTACTGCTCACAAAGCTTTCGCGAGAACACGAAGAACACGGCCGGCATAAGCTGCTTGCTGCGCAGGTAATCCGTGAGGTCCAGTAAAGACGTTTTCGACGCCTGGCCGTCATTGAAGCGGGCAGGCTTGCCAGGCATGGCGTTCTTCAAGGCCTGCTTCGCCGACGATGCGCCACCGCGAGCGCCGCCACGCGCACCGCCGCGCGCACCGCCACGAGGAGGGCCTCCGCCACGCGCGCCGCCGCGCCCGCCGCGGCCACCTTGGCCCTGGCCACCTTGGCCTTGGCCACCGGAAGGAGCTGGCGGATTAATAGCGTCCTGGGCGCCGCGGTAGCCGACCTCGTTGAACTTGCGATCCGGCGTCACGATTTCGAACAGCTGCTTTTTCGCCCAGATGTGGTGCTTCAACGGCACGGGACGTTTTGGCGTCGAAATGACGTAGACGTCTTTTTCCTTTGTGCGGCCGACCCAGTTCGCGAACTCGAATGTGTTTGGCACGGTCGCACTGAGCAGCACGAGCTTGACGTGGTCCGGCAGCATGATGATGACCTCCTCCCAAACGACGCCGCGCTCGCTGTCGTTCACGTAGTGGACCTCGTCGAAAATGATGAACTCGACGTCGCGAATGATATCCGCGCCACGATAGAGCATGGAGCGCAGGATCTCTGTCGTCATGATAAGCGTCGACGCGTCCGGGTTCAGCTGGATGTCGCCCGTGAGAATGCCGACGTCGTCGTACTCCTGCTTGAAGTCGCGGTACTTCTGGTTGCTGAGCGCCTTGATCGGCGACGTGTAGATGCATTTTGTCATATGCTTCGCCGCCATGCTCATGGCGTACTCGGCGACAACGGTTTTACCCGCGGACGTGTGGGCGGCAATGAATACGGAGTCGCCGCGCTCGAGATGGTACACGGCCTCCTTCTGGAAGCTGTCGAGCTCGAAGGGCCAAGTGCGGGCCGGATTCGGCACGAGCTCATTGAAGTTGTGGAACTCCTGGTTGATGTCGACCATGTGTGCCCAGTTCTGGCGCTGCGGCTTGCGGACCTCCTGTGCCGCAAGCTCGCGCATGAAGCTGGCCGTTGTCGGCAGCAGGGCGTCGATGGAGTTGAACTGCGAGTCCGAGAGCTTGTCGCCGGCCTCGAGCTCGTCGTCTTCGGGCTCGATCTCGTCCACAATGACGGCCTCCGCATCATCCTCGTCGTCGTCCTCGTCGAGGTTCGGGATTGCGCGCGTCGTCTGCGCCTCGCGAATACTGCCCGCACGGCTGAGGCCCGGTGCCGTGTCGAGCAGGCCGAGGTGGTTGCGGTGCATGTCGCGCGTCGTGCTTGTTTCGCTGATCTCGAGGCCGCCTGGCGTGAACGGCATGCGGCCCGAGCGGCCACGAACGGCATCCTTTTGCGCGCCCATTTGGCGCGTCATCGACAGCGTCGCCGACGAGTCGAGCTGTTGCAGGGACACTGGCCGCAGGTGCAGGGCCTCGACGTCGCCGTCGAGCCCGACGCGCTCGAACTGGATTTGCACGCGCGGGTCGAATTCGGGCATCTCGGCGAGCGCAGGCGCCAGCGCGCGCGCGTCCATGCGCCGTCTTGGCTGTACTTTGCTCAGCCATTTGTGGCTGAACTGGGCCTTTGGCGTGAGGAATTCGTGCACGAGCTCGGCGTCTGCGGACGGGCGTTCGCCAGGGACACCGCGGCCCTCTAATGCGGCGGCCACAAGCTCAGTATTCATATATGCCAGGGCTGAATAGTGCTACAAAAGTAGTTAGTGGGCGGTTCACATTTAGTTAACGCAAGTTACTGTTTCATCTGAGTTACGTGATGCGGCTGCGCGTGCAGATGGCGCGCCGATGGCACGCCGATGGCTCGGCCCATGGCACACCGATGACACGCCGATGACAAACGCGTAGGGATAGCCGCGGTCGACCGTTTGTTTTTGACCACGCATCACAAACAGCTTCCCGCCAGGCCGCCTAGAACGCTCGCGCACAAGCTGTAGACTGCACCAATGCCACCTAAAACAAAGCGCACCTCGACGGCCGTGAAGCGGCTCATGACGGAGTACCGCCAGCTCATCAAGGACCCGCCCGAGGGCATCAGCGCTGGCCCCGTCTCGGAGGACAATTTTCTGGAGTGGGAGTGTTTGCTGGCCGGCCCCGCAGATACGTGCTACGAGGGTGGCGTTTTCCCGGCCACGCTGTCGTTCCCGCAGGACTACCCGCTGAACCCACCAAAAATGATGTTCACACCGCCCATTTTCCACCCAAACGTGTATGCGAACGGCGAGGTGTGCATTTCGATTCTGCATGCGCCCGGCGACGACCCGAACATGTACGAGACGGCAGCTGAGCGGTGGTCGCCCATCCAGAGCGTCGAGAAGATTCTCATTAGCGTGATCAGCATGCTGGCCGAGCCGAATCCGGAGAGCGGCGCGAACATTGACGCCAGTAAAATGTGGCGCGACAACCCAGCGGAGTTCGTCGACCGCGTGCGTGCCGAGATCCGGGCCGCCCTTGATATACCCAAATAGAGCCCGTGTTTAATCCTGTTTAGTGTTGTGCTGTGCCGGCGGCTCCCGCGCTGCGTTGGCCTCGGCGTCGGCGTTCGTCTCGGCATTCGTCTCGACATTCGCCTCGGCGTCGGCGCCGTTGCCAGGCGCCTCGTCGAACTCGTGCAGATCAGCAACGCCGCACAGGTACGTTGCGACCTCCTCCTGACCGGCATTCTCGGCCTGGTAAATCGGGTCGAGCCCGGCCGCGTTCTTGGCCAGCGGGTCGGCGCCCGCCGCCACGAGCAGCTGCACGCTTGCGAGCGAGCCCGTCAGCGCGGCCCAGTGCATGGGCGTGTTGCCACTCTCGTTGCGCGCAGACGCGAGCTGCTGGCGCGCATCCTCGGGCAGCTTCTCGAGCACGAACTTCAGCAGCTCGCTGTGGCCGTTCGCGGCGGCCATGTGCAGGACGTTCGCCTGCGAGAACTCGTCCCTCATGGCCAGCACCGTCTCGACGCCCTGCGGCGTCTGCAGAAGCTCCGCAAACGGCTCAATCTCGCCCTCGCGGGCAATATCGAGCAGCGTCAGTTCTTCCTCGAATTCGCCGGTGTCGGACATGGCGCACCCCGTTGCAAATACGGCTGGCGGTATGGAGCTCGTCGTCGCGCCCTAGAATGAAAAAAATTAATTATGTAACGCACCGCCTTCCACAAAACCCCAGACTAATTACGCATCCACTGCCGCTGCCGCCGTTCGACCCTCGTCTACTTTGGTGTTAAAAAAATGGACGCGGCGCGTGCGTGGCTCGAGAGCGGCGGGCTTCTTGACAAGGCGGGCAAGCCTGGCCGGCCCGACTTCGACGCATTGAGGGCCGGCGCCGCGTCAGGCAGCGGTGCGGCCACGGGCGGCCTCTGCGGCGCGGCCCTCGCGCACTTGCGGGCCATTCAGGACGAGCTGGCCGCGCAGGCGCCCGCCGTGGACCACGACGAGCTCATTTCAATTGCCGTGGACGACATGAAGATCGTTACGGCGCTTATGAAGCTCGTGGTTGTGTTCGGCATCTATCCACACGTTACGGACGACGCCGCTGTGCCACTCGAGCCGCGCCTTACGTGGCCGCTGCCGCCGAAGCGCGACATAACGGCGTCGAACGTCGCAGATCTTAGTCTTACGACACAGGCACTCGTCACAATTGTGCTCAAGGGCGACGATCTGTCGAGCCTCATCCTCGTGTCGCCGTTCCTCGTCGACCTCCTTGCCGCCAGCAGCTTCTTCCCTCCGCTGTTCGCAGAGCTGCTGAGCCGGTGCCCCACGTTCACGCTCTACAAGCTGCTCATCCAGCTGCGCGCGCGGCCGGCGCCGCAGCCGGCCATTGTGCAGAGTCTTGGCGAGCTGCCCGTGAACCGGAAGGACGCCGTGCGCACGCTCATCGAGCTCGTGATCGAGCCGAAGACGTCAAGCGACCGCGAGGTCGACCATGCCGTCGACCTGCATAATGCCGGCCACGCCGCCCAGGTCCTAGCCGCCGTGCCGCCGACCGTGTCCAAAGTTGCCTACATTCGCGCCGTCGGCACGCAGCTGTTCGCCCTGCTTGCGGGCTCGGCCGGGCACAGTATGGCGGACGCGGCCGCGCGCGTTGTTGCCGCGCTCTCCGAGCTGCAGCCGCGGCTTGTTGGCGAGCTCCGCAACCTGCTTGTACGTCCATTTGAGACGCCAGATACACGAGCAACGACGTCTTTGGCCGCTGCACTGCGGCTGGCGGAGTCTACGCAGGCTCAATACAGCGGCCTGTTCACGCACGTTGCGGCGCGCATTTGCCCGGCCATTTGGCTGCTTGTGAACGCGTCAAAGACGAGTCTGAAGGGCGAGCTCGATAGCGCCTATCTCGCATTACTAGCACGCATGTTCGAGTCGAGCCCCGAAGTGTGTATGCGCGGCATTATGCAGGCTTTCACGACGTCGACCGTGCCGAATACGAGGCTCGCGTGGACGGGCCTCGACTCACAGCAGCCTACGCTTATCGAGACCGTTGGCACTGATACTGCGGCTCAAAGCCAGGGGCTGCTCCAGCAGATCGATGCGCGGCTCGATGTGCTCGTCACTGTGCTGGCAAAGGTCGCGGACGCGGCCGCGACGGCCATTCTCATATTCGTGCTGCAGTGGTACGTAAATGGCTCAACGGCGAACGACCCATTAACGAGCATGGTACTCGCCAAAACCGTCGAGCGGCTTGCCAAGGACAGCAACCTGCGGCCGAAACTGTTCAGCGATCCGGACCAGATCGTGCAGCTTTCATTTAGGCTGATCAGCGCGAACACGACGCAGCAGTTGGTCGCTGACGTCGAGTCTAGGTTGAAAACGGCTAACATTGCCGACGCTGATAGCGACGATGAGGACGACTACGAGGACGACGATGACAATGGTAGTGGTCCAGCGGGCTCGTTCGAGAACCCGGCGTCTGAGGAGCGCCAGGCTTTGGTAGAATTGTCGCTATCGCTCCTGGGAAGTGCTCTCATGGAGTCCCTTGGCAGCAGCGAGGAAAGCCAGCCAAAGATCACAGAGGAGCAGCTCAGCTTGCTGAACCGACTCAGTCGTAACTACCCGAAGTCTGTGCGCTCAAAAGCCGACTTTTGCCTGCAACTGCTCGACGGAAGCCGCCGAGAACAGAAAGAGGTCGACATGGACAACAATGCTGAAGTGCTTGCTGCGGCGCGCTCAGCCCTCCAGGAGCCACTTGTGCCGTCGCGCGCCTACGGGCTCTACCTATTCACGAAGCTCGTGGAGCGGCATGCAGTGCCTTTGAAGGTCGCCATGTCGGCCTTTTTGGACGAGCTGCGCGACGACGACTCGTATGTTTATCTGAACGCAATCAAGGGCATTGAGACAGCCGCACGTGTGGCGGATTCGTCTGAGGTACTCGACCTTCTGCTTCCGGTCGTCGACTCGAAGCATGCGTCCCTGGATGCGGTGCTACGCGCTCGCGAAGCGTTAGTCCGCGTTTTATCGCCCGGAACGGCCATGCGCCTCAGTACGCAGCTCGTCGAGACGCTGCTCTCGGACCTCAGGGCCTCGGCACGGGACACGCGCGATATCCGGTTCCGGCTCTCGTCGTGCTCGCTGCTGGGCATTGTGATCTCGCAGTATCCGCATGCGCTCTCTGAAACCCAAGAGAACGACGCGGCCGACTGCGCGCTGGGCATTTTGCGCTACGAACATGCGCCCGAAGAGCAAGCGCTTCGCAAGTCGGCCGTCATCCTGGCCCTCGAAATTGTGAACGCCGTGAACGAAGGCGCGTTTGCCGGCGGCCTGGCCAAAACTACGCTCTCATCGCTCATCACCGAGATTGAGAGCCTCATGCATCAGACGGATGACTCGGTGCTGCTGGAGCACTGCCGTGCAGTCATGGAATCCGTCTCTCCAGTTGTCTAACCTGCATATTTTCCTGTTTAGTTCGCTCTAAATGCATTGTTTACTACCCACGCGGCGGTGCGTATACCCTCGCCCCGTAATTAATTGTAGAGGTACGGGTTACTCGGGTTCCCCAAGGTTTTACTGCGAAATGGTGCAGAAATGTCATCGAACATTCTAGAAGCCCTGTCTGAAACAGGCGCGGAAAAAAGGCAGCGGACATGGCAAACCGCGCTATGTGAAGAGACCACGAAATATCTTGTTTTGAGAAATATATGGCACATAAATAAATTAGGCCTGGCGCCGTTATTTTCTACTTCCCACATCGGCAGAAACTGTATCTTCAGCGGCGCGTGGCCTCCGCGTTTTGGGAGCTTGGAGAACCTTCTCGGTGTTGGATTAATAATACTGCATGCAGAAGTCCCACGCTTCGAGCCGCAAGTATATAAACCCCGACTATCCGCATCGTGCCGTAGCACTTGCTAACAACAAAAGACTACACATACAAAATGTCGCAGAGTGAGTCGTTTGAGTTCCAGGCTGAGATTTCCCAGCTTCTCAGCCTGATCATCAACACTGTTTATTCGAACAAGGAGATCTTCCTGCGTGAGCTTATCTCGAACGCTTCGGATGCGCTGGACAAGATCCGCTACATCTCGCTCTCGGAGCCGAAGGCTCTTGACACGGAGCCCGAGCTGTTCATCCGTATCATCCCGCACAAGGAGCAGAAGATCCTTGAGATTCGCGACTCCGGTGTGGGTATGACGAAGGTCGACCTTGTGAACAACCTCGGAACCATCGCTAAGTCCGGCACGAAGCAGTTCCTCATGGATGCGCTGGCTGGCGGTGCCGATATGTCCATGATTGGTCAGTTCGGTGTTGGTTTCTACTCGCTGTTCCTGGTTGCCGACCGCGTCTCCGTTATCACGAAGCACAACGAGGACGACCAGTACATCTGGGAGTCTGAGGCCGGTGGCAAGTTCACCATCACGAAGGACACCGTCAACGAGCCCCTGGGCCGTGGTACCCTTCTTCGCATGTACCTGAAGGACGACCAGCTCGAGTACCTTGAGGAGAAGCGGATCAAGGAGGTCGTGCACAAGCACTCCGAGTTCGTTGCCTACCCCATCCAGCTCGTGGTGACGAAGGAGGTCGAGAAGGACGCTCCCGAGGAGGAGTCGTCTGAGAAGACCGAGGAGGGCGACGACAAGCAGCCCAAGATCGAGGAGGTCAAGGAAGACGATGAGGAGAAGAAGGAGTCCAAGAAGATCAAGGAGGTTGTTACTGAGAACGAGGAGCTGAACAAGACGAAGCCCCTGTGGACTCGCAACCCGCAGGACGTCTCTAAGGAGGAGTACGACGCCTTCTACAAGTCGATCTCGAACGACTGGGAGGACCCGCTCGCCGTGAAGCACTTCAGCGTTGAGGGCCAGCTCGAGTTCAAGGCTATCCTCTACGTGCCGTCGCGAGCTCCGTTCGACCTGTTCGAGAACAAGAAGAAGCGCTCGAACATCAAGCTGTACGTTCGCCGCGTCTTCATCACGGACGACGCTGAGGAGCTTATTCCTGAGTGGCTCTCGTTCGTGAAGGGTGTTGTGGACAGTGAGGAGCTGCCGCTGAACCTGTCGCGTGAGATGCTCCAGCAGAACAAGATTCTGAAGGTCATCCGCAAGAACATTGTCAAGAAGGTCATTGACATGTTCAATGAGATCTCCGAGGACCAGGAGCAGTTCAACAAGTTCTACCAGGCGTTCTCGAAGAACCTGAAGCTCGGCATCCACGAGGACAGCACGAACCGTGCTGCTCTTGCGAAGCTGCTGCGTTACCAGTCCACGAAGAGTGGCGAGGAGCCGACCTCGCTTACGGACTACGTCACGCGCATGCCTGAGCACCAGAAGAACATCTACTACATCACTGGTGAGTCCATCAAGAACGTCGAGAAGTCGCCGTTCCTTGATGCCCTGAAGCAGCGCAACTTCGAGGTGCTGTACATGGTTGACCCCATTGATGAGTACTGCGTGCAGCAGCTCAAGGAGTTCGAGGACCACAAGCTTGTTGACGTCACGAAGGACTACGAGCTCGAGGAGACTCCCGAGGAGAAGGAGCAGCGTGAGAAGGACATCAAGGCCTACGAGCCGCTGACGAAGGCCATCAAGGAGATCCTTGGCGAGCAGGTCGAGAAGTGCGTTGTTAGCGACAAGCTTGGCGCTGATTCGCCTGCTGCTATTCGCACGGGCCAGTTCGGCTGGAGCGCGAACATGGAGCGTATCATGAAGGCGCAGGCGCTTCGCGACACCACCATGTCCCAGTACATGGCCTCGAAGAAGATCATTGAGATCTCTCCTCGCTCGGCCATCATCAAGGAGCTCAAGGCCAAGGTTGACGCCGACGGCGCTAGCGACCGCACGGTGAAGGACCTGACCACGCTTCTGTACGAGACTGCGCTGCTTGTTTCGGGCTTCTCGCTGGACGACCCGAGCTCGTTCGCCACGCGCATCAACCGTCTTGTCTCGCTCGGCCTGAACATCGACGAGACCACCGTTGAGGAGACCCCGGCCGCCACCGAGGCCACGTCGGAGACTCCCGCGGAGTCCGTCATGGAGGAGGTCGACTAAGTCAGTCCTCAGATGTAGATAGTATTTTATTATAAAGTTAATTTGAATTGCATTGAAGCTTCGCTTGAACTAATCAAGCCGGTTCGTTTCAAAATCAAGCTGTGGAAGACGGCTAGCCATTTGTTGGGAAGCGCTGCTGTTCAACGGTGGGCATTTTATTGTGAGCACGAAAGCTATCGTTAAGACGCAAACCAAGTTTAAGTTATTACCATGAGTTGTCGAACTTCTTCAGTTCGATTTCACCCTGCACTAGGTCTTTTTGAACGCGGCGGCGCATGAAGAAAATGGGACAGTCATTGGCCGCGCAATTCACATCGTGGTGCATGCTGTGCTGGCATCCTTGGCACTGCGTCCAGAGTCGAGCGAAACGCACTTGCAGCTCGTTCACGTTCATTAGCTCTTTCGTGTACAGCTCAGGGACGCGAGACATACAGTTCTCACATACGGCGCCCTTCTTGAACGCACCGGTGAGGGGCCGCTTGCAGCCCTTGCAAAGCTCTGACTTCACGGCAAACCTCATGAGGCCGCTCGTGGCCGGCGTTGCGCGCACGACACTCCTTGTATGGTCGCCCGTAAGCAGAGAGCCTGCCTTTGTTTTGCCCATAATAGGCTCGAAGATACGGAGCAGAGGCTTGCTGAGCTGGTTCTCCAAGTAGTAGTTCGTATCAATGGGCAGATTGTTCTCGAGGACGTAAACCGGGTCCTCGCTCTTTTCGTAGTTCTTGGCTCCTTCCTTGGCCTGAACAATCACGTACGGCACGCGGTCACCCAGTGCCGGTGCACTGCCGGCGTCACGCTTGCGCATGCGCTCGGCAAGCTCTACATGGGCCTGCTTGCCGGCGTAGTCTGCCCGCGACAATTGCTTCGAGATGACAAGGAGACTTAGGTCAACGCGGTTTTGCAGCAGATCCGTGATGGTCTGTTTCACAAAGTCCTCAGCTGCCTTCGTGTCTCGGTCAATAAGGATTCGGTGCAGCACCGTTTCGATGACATTCTGGACAAGCTGGCAGTTGTCACGGCGCACGGTCTCAATACCCTTTGTGTCCATCTTATCGTACGAGTTTGGGTTCGTCCAGTAAATGCCGGCGTATCGTTTCTTGTTGATAAGCAGGTACGGATAGTACACCTTCTCGAACTCGAGTTTGATGGGGTTCAGAAACGTCTTGGACACGAGGCCAGCAGCCTCTTCGCCGAGTCGCATAGCCTCCTCGAGGGTCTCGACGCCAAACTTGACCATGACCGAGTCTGTGTCACCGTAGATTACTTGGCTGTCGTGGGCGTAACCATTTGCTTGTGTATAATGCTTCTCGACCAAGTCTTTTGTGGCCTCAATCATGACGCGGCCATAGCTTGTTGTCGATGAGGAAATGGCCAAGCACGGAAGCTTTCCAATCGTGGCTCCTGTGAAGCCGTATACGGAGTTTGCGCTAATTTTGAGCGCCAACTGACGGCCGTCAAGCACGGCCCGCTTGAAGGGATCCTTTTCATTTTTGAGATCCGTCTTAGCGCGCTTGCGCGCAGTGAGAAGCTCGTTCAGAATAATTGGCAACAGTCCGTGCCGTTTCTCCTTTTTGACGAACATGTCGTGATTCGGCGTCACAACGTAGTCCTTGTCCTGCACAAGACCTAAGCGACTCACAGCGTCCGGAGTGAGCAAGGTCGTGTAGCAGAGGTTGTGCGCCATCATAATACTTGGGTACAAACTGCTGAAATCGAGGGTTGCGATCGGCTTGTCGTAGTATCCTCTGACTGGCTCGATAACAGTGGCACCCTCGTACTGTTCGTCCGAGCTTCCCTCCTGGCGCAGGTTTGGAATGAGCATATCCACCTCGCGGGCCTTCCTGAACAGCTGCGAAACAACCTTAACCTGTTGTCCGCGAGTGAGGAGATACGACATTGGCACGCCAGTGACACGGGCCATCTCCGTCATGTTTACGAAGGCCATGAGCTTGTTGATGAGCCGCAATGGCAGGTAGGCGTCCTTGAGGCAGTACACGGCGAGGCGGTAACGCGAGTCGGCGTTGCCGTTCTGCAGCTCCGTGATGATGGAGTGGTGCACGTCCTCCTTCTGCTCGCCCAGAAACTTCGCTGACACGGCGTTCAGGGTGTATGAACGCATTTTGTACTCACGGCGGATGTACTGCAGCATATCGATTTGGATACGGCCCTCGATATTTGTGACCTTAGACTCCGAGGAGCCAAACGCCTTGGACGAGAACGTCGAGGTTGTGAGTCGTTGCTGGACCTTTTTGAGGCGGCCGAAGTAGGCAAACTTGTCGCTAATTTTGAGTTTTGCTGCGCGGTCGATGAGGTAGGGGAAATCGAAGTTCGTCGTGTTATAGCCGATGATGACGTCCGGGTCGACGGCATTCACAAACTCGGCCCAGTGGTTCAGCATTTCAGCCTCCGTTTTGTGCTCAAGGACTTGCGAGCCTACGATGGGCGAGCACGTCCCTAGTGTGAACACGTTGCGCACGAAGGGCCGTGTTGCGCCCTGGATCTGGACCATGCATGCGATTTGGATGACGGGGTCCACATTCGGGTCCGGAAAAATGCCCTTGCGCCCGGAGCACTCGATGTCGAAGCTCATGATGCGCAGCGGGGCCGATTTGAGCCATTCGCCGTCGGCCTCGTGCGCCACGAGGTCGCGGTAGTCTATGGACACCTCGATTTGGCACCGCGACTCGTACTTCGACGCCGGCTTGACCTGGAACTTGCCCCGCGGCAAGGTGATCCACGACATTCCGAGAATACCGCAGTCGATTGTGCAGCGCAGCGTGTACGAGAGGTTGTCGTACGTCTGGTTCCCGAAGCGGAAGCCGGCGAGCACGACGCCACCTCCGTCGTCGTTCTCGATCTTCGAGCGCACCGCGGCCACGGTGCGCGGCTCTTTGCAAACGATTTTGAGGAACGGGAACTTTGTGTCGCCGTTGTATCCCCAAAGACTCTGCTTCATTTCGATCTCGACCCGTTCGATGCCTCCTGGCAGCTCCTTCACCATCTCGTCCACGTGCTTTTCCGTGAACCCACTAGGACAGGGAACGTAGAGGTAGTGCAAGAAGTTTGCGATGTCGCACATTACGGAGTTTCCGTCGGCCGTCACGCCGAACATGCGCACGATTGTGTTTCCGTTCCCCGCTTGGCGCGACTCCTCGGCGTCAATCTGCTGGAATACGATATCGCTGCGGTCCCAGTTCTTGGGCAAAGGCGGGCGCTGCCACTGCTGGTCGCCAACAATGCCATGGTTCGCGTTTTCCTGGCTGAACGCCTCGGCCTCGTCCTCCATGCTTTGCGCGAACGTGCGCGCCTTTTTCGCATCCGGGTAGGTTTCCTCGGACTCGCGCTTTGGTTGCACAACGCGCGCGGGCATGGTTGCAGCAGACATGGGTCCGGAGGCGAGGACTGCGACGCGTTATTGCAGTGTATCAAATGGCAACACTAATAAATGATTTTGAGGGCAAGGGCGCGACGCGTACCTGAGCTGACCAGAGCGCTAGGCGGTCAGAGCGCTAGGCGGTGAGGGCGCTAAACGGTCAGAGGCAAATACGCGGTAGAGTGTTACAATAAATTATGAATGTATTTATGGTGGGCATGTCGTAATTAACACAGCTTAGTCGAGCTGTAGTGGGCTTCGTCGCCAGCAGTATGCGCATTCGAAGCTGTAGATACTGTAGATACTGATAGTGCGCTCGTCACCTTAAATGCGGAGTTCTTCCTGGTTATTGTGCCGTTTCTCTTCTCTGTATAGCGCTCGACGAACCTGTTTTGTGGCGGGCCGTTCCCGCGGCTACTATTGTGTTAGTAAATTAGGAGCCGCATTAAATACGTCCCAGCTTTGTTCATCGTATTGACTCGCATATATGTTTGAGCACATTCGGCACCCAACATGTTATTTGAAGTTAGTTAAGAATCGCGAGAAGATCGGAGCCGGCAGCAAAGCCACCGGTCCTTCGAATGCTCTGAGGCAATTAGTGCGGCCGCACGGCTGCATTGTATATGTGTCCAAGTGCATTTGCAGCTCTATAGTACAGGATTGAAGCACCAGCAATACTGCCAGGCCGAGTCGACGGCTCAATGCCTCTACGCCGGGCTTCTACGACGCGCATTTGCGGCACGGGCACGGTCGCGGCGGCTCACACACGGCCCTCGGCGGCCTCGGCCGCGGCGCGGAACGGGTTCTCCGTGAGGCTCGACTCGGACTCGTCGTCCGAGATCTCGAAATCGTCGGCCTCAGCCTGCATAGGCACGGCGCTGTTCGGGTCGCTGTAGGCACGGCCCTGCTGCTTTAGCGCCGCAGCCATGTCCGTCATGCGCTTGTAGATAAGCCACGACGTGAGGACGCCGACGACGACGGCAATGAAGATGCTGATGAGGTTTGCCCAGAACGTGGCGTTGTCCTTTGACGTCGAGAGCTTCGCAAGGCGCGAGCCAATGAAGATGTGCAGGAACAGCTTTGGCGTGCAGCAGAGCGTCGCGACAAAGAATTTCCAGGGCTCGACGGACGGCACGGTGCTCATGCCTGCGTTCGAGAGGCTGTAAGGCAGCGGGCAGAGGCGGATCATCCACAGCAGCATGAACGAGTCCTGCTTCAAGGTCTCGATGAAAGCCATGAACTTGACGCTCTTCTCGGCGAGGCGCTGCGCACGCTCGCGCAGCAGGTAGCGGAAGGTGATGAAGCTGAGGAACGAGCCGAAGAGCGTGCCGGCGGCGAGCAGCGGCCAGCCGCCGGGGAAACCGTAGACCATGCCCGTGAACGTGGAGAGCGCCGAGTAGCCGATCATGGGCGGGAACGAGACGAGCACGTAGAGCAGGAACAGAATGAGCCAATTCAAGGGGACCTCGCGGAAGCGCGTTGAGAACGCGGACATCCATGCGAGGACCTGGTTATGGAAGATGCCGAACAGAGACATCATCGTGAGGAGGCAGCCGAGCCCGACGCCAACAAACAGCTTCTCACGACGCTCGAGGGCGTCGAACATGCCAATGGCCCGCCGGCCATTGTCCTTCAGCCATGCGACACCTCGACTGGCCACGGAGCTCATACTGGAATCCGGCACTCAAGCACTCAAGGATCATGTGAACGGCGATTAGGCAGCGGCAGCCGCGGCCACAGCCGTCGCGCCTGACGTAAGCCAAAAAACGTGCGTGTGGGTTCCACGCGCGCAACGCAGCGAAACGCGGGCGGCCGTTGGACATGTGGAGGCAACCCGCGCCCAGCAGTGGAGCCCGCCCCAGTGAACGCGAGCGGCGAAAGTGCCGCAGTGGCTACTCGACGGCGGCACGCAAATACGAGAGGCGCGAGTGCCCAATTCGCTCCTCTGCTTTTGCCCCGCAGCCGCGGCAGCGGCAGCCAGTGCGGCAGCTAGTGGGGCACGGCCCGCGCGAATCACGCATGCGTCGTAGGGCTCGCCTACTCGCCTACGGCAGGCCAGCAGTGGCAAACGAGAACCACAGGCGCATGATTTTGGGTACCCTCATGCGCCCTGCGGGCGGGCTCGAGCGGACTCGACAAGTGACATCACGAATGACGCTCGCTTGCTATGGAATGGCGCGTCGCGGTGATTATTTACGTCTTGGCAGTTAGGGTTTCCTGGCAGCGACCCGCGTCACTTCGAGAAGTGTCGCTGCGGCAGGTGACTCCGCCTAATTCGAGCAACCCGTGGCGCGCGCGCAGGAGCAGTTCCGCAACGAGGGCGGGCTCGTCCCTTTCCCCCCGGCCGCAGAGGCAACCCGCACATAATGGCAGCTTTTAAATTAAATAGCTATGCCTCGAATCTACTGCATACTCGGCCCTGCCCGGGGGGAAAATCCGGACGGGACTGCAGTCTGTCACTGCGACTTATGCCGCAATGCCACGTCAGCTGCATCGCGGTCTCTGCAGGACTCTGGCGCCTTCTGGCAGTGCGTTGCCTTACGTCGCAGCGGTTCATGCGCGCGGGCTAGGGTACCGCGCCCGGCTGAGGGCTAACCGGGGGTCAGCCCACTACCGCAATGCATGAGGCTTGCAGATGACCCCCTGGGGTTGGCTACTCCCACCGCAAGCCGACCCAGCGCAAGCTTGGGGAACCGACGTCCCCGCCCTCGTACATGCAGCGCATACAGCATTGCCCAAACCCCACATTGTGCCCCCACCCCCCGCGGATTCCGTAACTATATAAAGGCCGCCAGTGCCGACTATGGACCATCATCCCGAAATCACCAAGAACTAACAATGGCTAAGAACTTCTCCAACGTCGAGTACCCCGCCCCGCCTCCGGCCCACACCAAGAACGAGTCGCTGCAGGTCCTTGACCTCTTCAAGCTGAATGGCAAGGTTGCCAGCATCACTGGCTCGTCCAGCGGTATTGGCTACGCTTTGGCTGAGGCCTTCGCGCAGGTCGGCGCTGACGTCGCCATCTGGTACAACAGCCACGACGCTACTGGCAAGGCTGAGGCCCTCGCCAAGAAGTACGGCGTCAAGGTCAAGGCCTACAAGGCGAACGTGAGCAGCTCTGACGCCGTGAAGCAGACGATCGAGCAGCAGATCAAGGACTTCGGCCACCTCGACATTGTCGTGGCGAACGCCGGTATTCCCTGGACGAAGGGTGCCTACATCGACCAGGACGACGACAAGCACTTCGACCAGGTCGTTGACGTCGATCTGAAGGGTGTTGGATACGTCGCGAAGCACGCTGGCCGTCACTTCCGCGAGCGCTTCGAGAAGGAGGGCAAGAAGGGCGCCCTTGTGTTCACGGCCTCTATGTCTGGCCACATTGTGAACGTGCCCCAGTTCCAGGCCACGTACAACGCGGCCAAGGCTGGTGTGCGCCACTTCGCGAAGTCGCTGGCCGTCGAGTTCGCGCCGTTCGCGCGCGTGAACTCCGTGTCGCCGGGCTACATCAACACGGAGATCTCGGACTTCGTGCCCCAGGAGACGCAGAACAAGTGGTGGTCGCTCGTGCCCCTTGGCCGCGGCGGAGAGACGGCCGAGCTCGTTGGCGCCTACCTGTTCCTTGCATCTGACGCCGGCTCGTACGCCACTGGTACGGACATCATTGTTGACGGTGGCTACACGCTTCCCTAAGCGGCGTGCCGAAAACATAGAGCTATCTATATAACCATAATGATGCGCATATTATGATCTACTACTTTGACTTCGATCGGAACTTAGGAACGATAAGGGTGGAATGCGTGAAAGCGTGCATGCTGCAGAGCGGCGTAATCGGCAGGGCTGTAGGGTGCCCGAGACGACGGGCCAGCAGTGCATGTAACCGGAGCTGAAGCAGAGGCATACATTGCGATGCAGCGAAGCACGGTCGCCATAACTCTTTGGCGAGAACAAGCGCGGCCCTCGACTATGCAGCGGCAACAAGCGAATTCGTTCGAAACACGGCCGAGTCTCTCAATCGCAGCGTTCCTCCTCCTAACTAAAAAGTACCTGTTTAACCAATGAGGTTTGGCGGCCAACAAGGCCGCACATATTACTCCACGATTCGCAGGCCGGCTCCGAAGCGGCTCCGAAGCGGCTCGGAACGGGCTTCAGGGAAACAAGTTTGGCGCCAGCGTTCGTGATGTGCGGCGCTTTGACCCCGAACTGCGGCCGCTAACTGCAGCGTCGACGGCGCCTCATTTAGGTAAGGGTGCTGCAGCGACCTCCGCAGGAAGGTGCCACGGGAATCAGGTGGGTTCAGGTGCTCGTCACTTCGGTTGCTTCGTCGGCGTTGGGGTTGCTTGCCTCGGCGCTCGCGTGGCCCGCGCGCCGTAAGGAGCTGGCCACTGCGCAAGATTTGGGCGAGCCAATTCGCGACCCCGCCAAGGCGGCGATCTTCCTAAGCGCGTTATCGTGACATTCCTTTGAAACGCCACGTGTGCGGCCATGGCACGAGGAGCCGCTCCGGCGCTTACGCTGCGAGTCGGGACCCGCCCCAATGCGCGCTTTTTCTTATTCTTTACGGCGGCGCCTCCCCCGCAGCAAGAAAGACCGCGATCTGGAGGTTCATTTTTTAGGCAGCGACCTACATTTCTACTCACCGAAGCATCTATTTAATTTTAGCTGCCTCGCGCGAAGATCGTGAGTTCCCCCCAATTGAGCGAAACTGGCGCGATGCCTCACCAGTGTGTGGCCGGAGGTTTGGCCGGGGTAGCGGCTGGGCGGTTTAGGCTGGGGGTATCGGCGGGGATATGTGGGGTGGGTGCAGGGGGCAGCATCGGACCTCCTACGTTTGGCCCTTGCCCCAAGGCACTATCTTAGCCGGCCTGAATACGAAAACTTTAAGTGGGCACGCGTGAGAATCCAGAGCTTAAGATGATGCCCCCTCTCTCGTGAGTGGCGTGCTACGCGGCGAGCCGCGGCCGGTCCGAGCACGCACGCACACACACGCAAAGTAGTTCGCCACCGCCAGGGCGAGGCGGGGCGCAGCCGGGGCCAATGCGCGGTCGGTGGAGACGACGCTTGACGGAACGCCGTTCAGCACGAAGTTTTGCGGGGGTGCGTCAAGACTATTCTGTACATATGCAGGTGCACCCTTGCCCCATGCCACTCTGGGAGCGGACGTCCGCGGTGGTCCCCCCAAAAAAACCTATATAGCCCGAGAGACTTAGCGTTCCGCCCGCATCGCCATCGCTAGAGCAGCCAGTTGAGTCATCATGAAGCCAGCTCTCGCTCGACCCTGTGCAGCGCTACTGCGCGCCAGAGGGCCCCTACTCCGCACGCGACTCATGAGCCTGCGACGACAGCTGCCAACGGCCACACACGTGACCAGAGATGTTAATCCGACGCACACAAATTGGGGAATAAACGGACGATTCTGTCAAGCGCGGTGGAACACAACGGCAACGGGCGCAATTGGTACGAACTTTGTCGGTGTCGAGTACCCGCGCCCGCCGCCCGTGAGCATTTTGGCTCACCGCGACAACGTTCTCGACCTGTTTTCGCTGAAGGGCAAAGTTGCGAGCATTACGGGCTCTGCCACGGGCATTGGCTTTGCCGTGGCCGAGGCGTATGCACAGGCTGGCGCCGATATTGCACTTTGGTACTACGGCGTTGATCCGACCGAGCTTGTGAAGTACATTGAGACGACGTACAATGTGCAGTGCAGGGCGTACACGGCGCCCGTGACGGACTCGGCGGCCGTCGAGAAGGTTGTGCAGCAGCAGATCAAGGACTTTGGCAAGGTCGACATCTTTGTGGCGAACGCTGGCGTCGTCTGGGCCGGCGCCGACTCGATCCTCGACGAGCCCGACAACAAGGAGTGGGACCGCATTGTGCGCGTGAACTTTGACGGCGTCTACTACTGCGCGAAAGCCATTGGCAAGCACTTCCGCGAGCGTGGCGAGGGGAACCTCATCATCACGGGCTCCATGTCTGGGCGCATTGTGAACGTGCCGGACACAATGGCCGCGTACTGCGCGAGCAAGGCCGCCGTCATCCACCTCGGCAAGTCCCTGGCTCTGGAGTGGGCGAACTTCGCACGCGTGAACATCGTGTCGCCTGGCTACATGAAGACGGACCAGACGGCTGTGAAGCAGCGCGAGGGCATCATTAACTGGGGCCCTCTGTCGCCCATGGGCCGCATGGGCGACCGGCGCGAGCTTGTTGGTGCATATCTGTATCTCGCATCGGACGCCAGCTCGTTCACAACGGGCACAGACCTTATTGTCGACGGCGGGTACACCCTGATGTGAATCTGAGCTTTCTATCTACTTTTTAGAGTACTGCCGCACAATATTCTCCATGTTCACTGAACACAGCTGCAATTGGAGGGCGCGCCCTACGCTGCAGCCCTGCGGCACTCATTGCTGGCTACGTCTGGCGCTGCGGCTTGCAGACGTCTCTGGCTATTATGGCATGGCGCTTCTAGGAACGACGTAGGAATGCTAGCGGTCAGAATTGGGCGCGTGACTTTTGCTGCAAACGGGGCGGCGGTGCATGCACTGCTGGCGCGGAGATGCCGTGCGTCGATTCCGCGGAGTCCCACCGAGCGGGTCAGGCGCTCGCCGTACGCACATATGCATGCGGCCCCGTACCCTGGTGCAGGTCAGCTGCTTCCCCCCGCTTTCTATCGTGACATGCCTCTGCGACGCCGCGCGCGTCGCCTTCTTACGACGAGGCGTCTCGGCATTCTGGCAGCGCTGGCTGGTCCGGCGTCGCTAGCGGCGCTAGCGTCGTGCCTATTTTGGCAGTGCACAGTCCGCTTTCGCGCCGTTCATGCTTATTCCCTATCTGCGTCCATATTTTTTGTTTCCCCGCTTATGATATATCTCTGCCAACACCGACGGCGAAGTTCACGTACTGCGGCCGCTCCCGAATTAGCGTTAGTGCTTCACAGCCTTGACTGGCGGTTCGGCCGGCGTGCGTGGATCGCCGGGGACAACATATGCTGTCCTAGTCACCTTAACTGCCTCCGCATCACTAGTTTAGGCGGCACCAATACGATAATAGTTTAGGGAGCCGCGCGGCGACGAGCCCTACGCGCCGCCTGCTGCTACCGCGCCGGCCACGCGAGCCGCCGTCACGCGCACGGCCGCACGCGGGCGGCAGGACCGTCGTGCCATGCTATTGCTGGCGGTGACGCGAGCGGTGCGACGTGCCGCGTGCCGCCCGCAGCGACGACGCGCCGAAGCGCCGTTCAGCGCGGCCGTCGAGCGCGGATTCGTCAACACTGATCTGGGGCCTCTGCAGGCGTACCCTCGCCCCAATGCCACTGGGGGAGCGGACTCCGCGGGGCCCCGAAACCTATATAGTCTGCGCGAAACGAGCGTTTTGGGCTACACTTCACGCCAGGAGCACCCATTTGAGACCCTTATGAAACATACTCTTATACGGAGCTCAGCCGCGCTGCTGCGAGCCACCGAGCGCGCAGCTGGCGCGCGACGCATTTGTACGCGCCAGCCATCGGCCGTACACGTGACGGGCCGAATTAATCCGGCGCACAATCGCGGCGGCGGTCCTAGCGCATTTCGGCTGGGCGTATTTACCCAGACGCGGTTCAATTCCAGTGCCACAGACACAAACTTCGTCGGCGTCGAGTACCCGCGCCCGCCGCCCGTGAGCATTTTGGCTCACCGCGACCATGTGCTCGACCTGTTTTCGCTGAAGGGCAAAGTCGCGAGCATCACTGGCTCTGCCACAGGCATTGGCTTCGCTGTGGCCGAGGCGTATGCACAGGCTGGCGCTGACATTGCCCTTTGGTATTATGGTATTGACCCGAAGGAGCTCGTGAAGTACATCGAGTCCACGTATGGGGTCAGGTGCAAGGCGTACACGGCACCCGTCACAGACTCAGCGGCTGTCGAAAAGGTTGTAAAGCAGCAGGTTACCGATTTCGGCAAGGTCGACATCTTTGTGGCGAACGCGGGCGTCATCTGGGGCGGCGCACAGTCCATTCTGGACGAGCCCGACAACAAGCAGTGGGATAAGGTTGTGCGCGTGAACTTTGACGGCGTGTATAACTGCGCCAAAGCAATTGGCCGCCACTTCCGCGAGCGCGGCGAGGGGAACCTCATCATCACTGGCTCCATGTCTGGGCGCATTGTGAACGTGCCGGACACGATGGCCGCGTACTGCTCGAGTAAAGCCGCTGTCATCCACCTCGGCAAGTCCCTGGCTCTAGAGTGGGCGAAGTTTGCGCGCGTGAATATTGTGTCGCCCGGGTACATGAAGACAGATATGACTGCCGAGAAGCAGAGGGAAGGCGTTGCGAACTGGGGCCCGCTCACGCCCGTGGGGCGTATGGGCGACCGGCGCGAGCTTGTGGGCGCCTACCTCTACTTTGCGTCCGACGCGAGCTCGTTCACGACGGGCGCGGACCTCATTGTGGATGGCGGGTACACTTTGATGTAACAAAAGAGGCACAGCAGCCTAGTGTGCCGAACCCGTTGGCAAAGCAGCTACTTCCTTAGGATTCTAAAACATAAGGTAAAACAGGGGCCATCTTCGCATGTGCTGCCTCATGCCAGTGACTCATAGCGCGCGCCTCGTTGAAATGGTCGCGGCGCGGTTCTAGGGCAATGGCAGCCGCAAATGTACGCACGCACTGGCGGCCCCGAAGCCATTGCCGCTACGACGAGACTGCGTGCGAGCCGGTGTGGCGAGCGCCGAATTTGGGGCGCCGCTGCCGCGCGGTTTACGCGCCGTCGTATGCATATATGCATGCGGCCCCTACCCTAGCGCAGGTGCGCTGCGGGCGCTATAAAACGCGCGGGAACGAGCGGCGCGCGGCCGTCTCCGTTACACAGCCAATCAGTGCGCGAGCCCGCCCCTTCTATCGACAATACAGATGACCCCGACCCTCGGAAGCAGTGCAGTGCTGCGGGCCGGACGCAGCAGCGCGCCGGCGGTGCGCGCGCTGGCGGCCCGCGCCGGCCCGCCAACGGCGGCGTACCACGTGATAGCAACTAAGAAAGCGGTTTATCCGGAGCGTCGCGGTGCGGGCGCGCGGCCCAAACAGTTTACGTTCAGAATGGTTTCGACCGGCACGAACTTTGTTGGAGTGAAGTACCCGCAGCCCACGCCGGCGAGCGTGCAGGCCACGCGCAAGAACGTGTTCGACCTGTTCTCGCTGAAGGGCAAGGTTGCGTCGCTGTCGGGCTCGTCCGGCGGCATTGGCTACGACGTGGCCGAGGCGTTTGCGCAGGCCGGCGCCGACATCGCGCTGTGGTACAACAGCCGTGACCCGAGCGAGAAGGTGAAGCACCTCGAGTCGACGTACGGCGTGCGCTGCAAGGCCTACAAGGTTGCCATCACGGACTCTGACGAGGTCGAGCGCGCCGTGCAGCAGCAGGTCAAGGACTTTGGCAAGATCGACATCTTTGTGGCGAACGCCGGCGTCATCTGGGGCGGCGGCGAGTCCATTCTGGACGAGCCCGACAACAAGCAGTGGGACAAGGTCGTGCGCGTGAACTTTGATGGTGTGTACTACTGCGCGAAGGCCGTTGGCAAGCACTTCCGCGAGCAGGGCCACGGCAACTTCATCATCACGGGCTCCATGTCCGGGCACATTGTGAACGTGCCGGACACGATGGCCGCGTATACATCGAGCAAGGCCGCCGTCATCCACCTCGGCAAATCCCTGGCTCTGGAGTGGGCGAAGTTTGCGCGTGTGAACATTGTGTCGCCCGGGTACATGAAGACGGACATGACGGAGGCAAAGGAGCACGAAGGCATGGAGAACTGGGGCCCGCTCACGCCGATGGGCCGCATGGGCGACACGCGCGAGCTTGTTGGTGCGTACCTTTACCTTGCCTCGGACGCCAGCTCGTTCACGACGGGTGCTGACATTGTTGTCGACGGCGGCTACGTGTTGATGTAAACCGGCAGAACTGGCCGCAAAAATACACGACTTATTTGATACATGAATATTGCACACAGGCTTTGACGAACCCCCCGACTTTTTGTTTTGCTTGTTTGTTTGTTTAATTTCTTAAATGCCGTCTTTTTGGCGCCTTCATCACTAGTTGGCGGTTTTATGAGGCGGTTTTGTCAGGCCCCGGGACTTTTTATTAGATAATTAATTTCTGTGAAAAAGGTTCAGCGCCTGCCCACAACTAACCAGCATGAGCGATTCCGAATATTCGAGCGACGACGCGCCAGAAGAAGTCACATTCACACAATCAAAGGCGCAGTCGAAGGAGCAGGCCCGCGCGCAGCAGCAGGCCGAGCGCGAGCAGCGCAATGCCTTGAAACAGCAGCGGAAGGAGCGCAACCAGCGGCTGAAGGAGCAGCAGGAGGGCTCGCAGCGCGCGCAGAAAAAGAAGCTGCTCAGCGAGATTCTGCAGGAGGAGGATGAGGACGAGGACGACGAGAATTCTGCCGTGGCTGCGGCGAAGCGCGAGTCGCAGGCCGAGCGCGAGGCGCGTATAGCCGCGGCCGTGCGCCTGGCAAAGGAGCAGAAAAAGAAGCGGTTCACGGACGTGAAGGACGGCATAAGAGTGAAGGTGAACGAGCCGGCCGCGGCGTCGCGGCGACGGCTGCCGCCGCCAGCAGCGGAGTCTGTGAGCCGGCGCGAGAAGTTCCTGTTCCGCGAGTCCTTAACGCGTAGATAATTTATTTAATTGGCATGGTTTCATCTTTTTTGGGGGTTCAGTCGGGGAGGTACGTCGCCACGAACGGCGGGATCATACCCACCGAAATGAGGCCCAGCGAGCGCAGCGGCGCCGTGTCGAGGTCGCTGTGCTCGCCAAGAACGTGCATGGCCACAAACACGAACGTGCCGCCGCTGAGTGCGAGCGCTGCGCCGGGCCAGAACTTGGACTCGCCCGACACGGACAGGAGCGACACGAGGAAGCCGACGAGCACGGCGAGGACGGGCCCCGCCGCGGCGAACAGGACGATGTCGCGCTTGATCTGCTTTGTTGCGTAGTCCTTGTGCGTCATAAGGATGGCTGCGAGGCTGAACGCGGCCGGCGCCTTGTGAATGAGGATGGACACGAAGATGAGCAGGCGCAGGGACGCGTTGCTCGAGCCGTCGGCCGCGCCCAGCGCAATGCCGTCGGCGGCGGCGTGGATCGTGAGCCCAAGCGTCGTCACGCTCACGTCCCACCACCAGCCGCGCGCGGCCGGCGCGCGCTCGGCCGGCGGCGCGGCGTTCGTGTACGACAAGCGCAGGTCCGAGAGGTCGATTGTCTCGCGCGCAGGCGCGCCGCCCGGGCGCTGGGCCAAAAACGAGCTGATGACCAGCATCAGCATGAACCCAGCAAGCACGGCCACGCCTGCCGCGCGGCGGTTCGCCTCGCCGATCTCCTCGTAGGCCTCGGGAATGACGACGAGGAACGCCGTGCCAATGATGACGCCCGAGCCGAGCTGCGACAGCGCCTTCACGTCGATCTTCGACGAGATGAACAGCGGCGCGAGCCCGGCCGCGAGCGTGACGAGCGCCATAACGACAGCAAGCACAATGAGGCTCAGCATCGGCGTCCTTCTCTATGAGTACAGGCCTTTATAAAACGCGCCTTTACTAGGACGGACCGCTACGAACACGGGCCTTTATTAGAACGGACGTCTACTAGAGCCGGACCGCTATTATTAGGGCCGTTACGAGGACGCGCGTGCTAGGCGTGATGAGTGCAGGGCGGCTGGCTGGTCTTGGATGTCGCGGCCCGGCGCTGCCTAATCTGCCGTTTATGTGAGCAAGTGCTGCGGGCCTGGCCATGAGGCCGCGGGCCATAAGTGTGCGATGCAGAGCCAAATAAAAAAAGAAGAACTACTAAATTGTAAATGCAGTGCGACGCGGCGCCTTATGCGTGATAATGTACGGCGAATAAGGCGCGCGCGGCGTGCTATACGGGCCGCTCGTAGTCGCTGCCGCCAAGGGCGAACAGGCCGTAGATAAATATGATGACTGCGAAGTCGCGGTATGCGTCGCGCGCGGCGTGGAACAGGCTGCCTGCGAACGAGAGCTGTCGCTGGCGCGCCTTCGGCAGCATGCCGAGGAACGGCGCGACCATGGGCACGGACGACAGGCCTGCGTGGTGACCGAGCAGGGCCTTGCTGCCGACGAGCGCGGCCTGCAGCGTCACAAACACAAGCGTCAGGTTCCACGGGTTCACGAGGGCCGCGTAGAGCCCGATGAGCACGCTTGCCGCGAAGTGCAGCGCGTCCCACGCAAAGTCGTTGCGCGAGCGCTGCCGCGAGCGGCTCTGCGCGTCGGCAAACGACTGCGACTGCGCGGCCGGCGTCGGCGCCGACGACGCCGCCGGCGGCGCCTGGCCCATGGCCTGTGATAGGTACGCGAGCAGCGGGTCTTCCTGCGGCGACTCGCCAGACTGGTTCAGGAACTTGAGCAGCTGGTCGCCAGAGGGCACTTCTGGGTCGGCGGCCTCGTCGGCAGCCGCTGGTGCCGCCGCCGGTACCCGCTGCGGCGCTGGCGCTGGCGCTGGCGCTGGCGCAGTGACCTCGCGCACAGGCGGCTTGAAGTCCTGCGTGCCGGCGGAGCCCGTGATTTTGGCGAGCCGGTTCGCCGCGCTGGCCTTAATGCGGGCCTGCCGGCGCTCGCGCTCGGCCACACGCTGGGCCGCCTTGTCCTCCTGCGTCGACATGCGTGTACTGGCGTCGAGTTACTGGCGTCGAGCTACGGCGTTGTGTGCCACACCGCGCGCGCGCGCGCTCGTACGCCATGCAGTGGCTGCGACCCGATACGCACACGCTCGCCCGCATCATGTACCTGACTCAGCGGGCTGGGAGGGTCCGGCGCAGACCGTTAACACAAGCCTATTAGATCGCGTTTATTCTCGCACCGGCCCTACTGAAGTATGCTGCGCTTAGCCCAACGAGCGTCTGTGCTGCGCGCGGCGGCACGCCCGGCCGTGCGCACGAAGCTGACCGTGATCGAGCGCGAGGGAATCAAGAAGGAGGACGTGCATATCTACAATGGACAGGACCAAACGGCCGTGAAGGAGACGCAGGCGCCGAACCGAAAAGACACATGGGCGCCATCACAACGGCCGCGCAGCGACGCGATGAGCGGGCCGCTGTTCGACGGCGTGGACCTCACGACGCAGCCGCAGCCGTACGCGGCGATCGACCTCATTGCGCAGCAGCCCGTGCGCTACGTGCACAGCACGGCCACCTGCGACGGCAACTTCGAGGGCATGCGCGGCGGCGTGCAGGGCCACCCGCGCATCTACATTAACGTCGACAAGCCCGGCATCCACGCCTGCACGTACTGCGGCAACCGCTACGCGGACGCGCACTACAAGGAGAAGATTGAGAGCGGCGAGATCGCGGAGCTCTTCCAGTAAATTGCAGCTAGAACATGTACACTGAACATACTTTGTATGAGTTGCTCACGAAGGCGCTAACTCCACCACTGCTTTAGTGCTGCTGGTTTAGTGCTGCTGCCTCGTCGAAGCCCATCACGTGTATAGCGCGGCGGCGGGCGTGAAATTTCATTTGTAACCGCGCGGATGGCGCCCGTCATGTCCCGCGCCGCTAGACCAATTGGCCGTGCGCTCGGCCAGGCCCTGCATGAGAACCGGCCGCACCTCGTCGACAAGGGTTTTGTGACGCCATTTGTGACGAAGGCTGAGTACGCGCAGCGGCGCGTGCGCGTGCTCGACAAGATGGCCCCAAACAGCCTGGCCATCTTCGCGGCGAACCGCGTGCAGTTCGCAACGCCGAGCGTGTTCTACCCGTTCCGCCAGGACCCAAACTTCCAGTATTTGACGGGCTTCCTCGAGCCGGACGCATGCCTCGTCCTGCACAAGCCGGCCGGCGCAACGCACGCCGCACCGGGCGGCGAGCTGCTGCTCGTGCCCGAGAAGGACGAGCAGGCCGAGAAGTGGGAAGGTGAGCGCACAGGCACAAAGCTGGCCAGCGAGATCTTTGGCATCGACGCCACGCTGCCAAACACGGTTTTGCGCGACACGCTCACAAAGCTCGTGGCGGCCGTAAAGCATGTATACGCAGACACGGACCCGGCCGTGACGGTGCGGCAGGGGCCATTCTTTAACCACGAGCTGCCGCGCCTCGTGCACGAGAAGCTGGACCAGCGCACGACACCAACGCGCCTCGTACAGGAGCTGCGCGAGATCAAGTCCGAGGCCGAGATCGACTGCTTGCGCACGGCCGCCGAGATCAGCAGCGCCGTGTACAACCAGGCGTTCCGGCAGCAGTTCGTGAGCGAGCACCAGCTGCACGCGTACCTGGACTTCATGTTCAAGCAGGGCGGCTGCGAGTCGGACGCGTACTTGGCCGTCGTCGCCGGCGGCGACCACGCGCTCACGATCCACTACGTGCGCAACGACGACCTTTTGCGCGATGGCGACCTCGTGCTTGTGGACGCGGCCGGCCGCTTCGGCGGCTACTGCGCAGATATCTCGCGTACGTGGCCCGTGAACGGGCGCTTCTCGGCGCCGCAGCGCGACCTCTACGACGCCGTGCTCGCCACGGAGAATGCGTGCATCGACAAGTGCACGGTCGAGGCCGGCATGTCGCTTTACGACATCCACCGCTTCTCGGAGTCGGAACTGCGCACAAACCTAAAGAACGCGGGCCTCGATCTCACGCCAAGTCAGGTCAACAAGGTGTACCCCCACATGATCGGCCACCAGCTCGGTCTCGACGTGCACGACATCTCCATCCCGGGCAACACAATGCAGCCCCTGCGTGCGAACCAGGTCGTCACAATCGAGCCGGGCGTCTACGTGCCGTACGACGACCAGTTTCCGAAACACTTCCAGGGCATCGGCGTGCGCGTCGAGGACAACATTGTTGTCGGCAAGACGTTCGGCGAGAACCTCACGCTCGACTGCTTGAAGGAGGCCGACGAGCTCGAGCGCTAAGTGTATATAAGTTTTTGTATCAAACCGCTTCACCACTACGCCACGGCGTCCTCGGCCGTCGTGGAGTAATATCAAATTAAAAGCGCTTGTGTGGGACAACTGCGGGCAGACACAGCAGGAGAAGGCGCAGCGTGACTATTATCGTTTGTCTATTTGCACTACACAGTTCATAAATCTCGGAGGGGCGCCGCCGCTATAACATACATCCTTTGTTTTTGTTTTTTTGTTGTTCCTTCTTTTCTTGTCTTTTTAGTGCGGCGTCTGGTCCGTCGGCGAGCCCACAACCTTGCCGTGCAAAAGGCCCGAGTCCTTTGTCCAGCCGCCGACCTGCACCTCGCTGTACTGGTTCTGGAACTGGGCAATGCGCTCCTCGACCATAGGCCGGAAGTGGCGCATGAGGCCCTGGATCGGCCACGCTGCGGCGTCGCCGAGCGCGCAGATCGTGTGGCCCTCGACCTCGCGCGTGAGCTCGAGCAGCATGTCGATCTCGCGCGTGCGCGCCTGGCCCTGCTGCAGGCGGTTCATCATCTTCAGCATCCACGTCGTGCCCTCGCGGCACGGCGTGCACTGGCCGCACGACTCGTGCTTGAAGAAGTGCGCGAGGCGCTGGATCGCGCGCACGAGGTCCGTGCTCTTGTCCATGACAATGACGGCGGCCGTGCCGAGGCCGGACTGCACGTCGCGCAGGGCGTCGAAGTCCATGAGCACGTCGCTGCAGATTTCCTGCGTCAGAATGGGCGTCGACGCGCCGCCGGGAATCACGCCAAGCAGGTTCTCCCAGCCGCCGCGCACGCCGCCGCAGTGCTTCTCCAAAAGCTCGCGCAACGGGATCGACATCTCCTCCTCGACCGTGCACGGCTTATTGACGTGGCCCGAAATGCAGAACAGCTTCGTGCCCGAGTTGCGCTCGCGGCCAAACGACGCAAACCACTCCGGCCCGCGGCGCATGATCGTCGGCGCCACTGCCACAGTCTCGACGTTCGTGACGGTCGTCGGCCGCCCGTACAGACCCACGCCGGCCGGGAACGGCGGCTTCATGCGCGGCTTGCCGGCCTTGCCCTCAAGGCTCTCGATGAGGCTCGTCTCCTCGCCGCACACGTACGCGCCCATGCCGCGGTGCACATACACGTCGAAGTCGTAGCCAGAGCCGCACGCGTTCTTGCCAATGAGACCGGCCTGGTACGCCTCGTTGATCGCCTTCTGCGTGGCCGCGGCCTCCTCATAAAACTCGCCGCGGATGTAGATGTACGCGGCCGTCGCGTTCATGGCGCGGCCCACGACGAGACAGCCCTCAATAAGCTTGTGCGGGTCTTTACGCAAAATCTCGCGGTCCTTGCACGTTCCGGGCTCGCCCTCGTCTGCGTTCACACACAGGTACCGCGGGCCAGGCTCGTCTTCCCACCCGGGCGGGTTCATGAACGACCACTTCATGCCGGACGGGAACCCAGCGCCGCCGCGGCCACGCAGACCGGACAGCTTCGCTTGGTCGATGATCCAATTGTCGCCCTTCAGTATAATCTCCTTCGTTTTGTACCAGTCGCCCATGCGCATGGCGCTCTTCAGGTCGCTGCCGAACGTGCCATAGACATTCTGGAAAATGCGGTCCTGGTCCTTCAGGCCGCCGTACTGCCGCGAAATCACCCTGCTGGTGCTCAAAAGCCTTCGCTGCAGCATGTTTAGCTCAGTGCTTTGTGCAACGGCAGTGGATGAATTTGGTGGGGCCCTGCTTACGCTATGTAGTAATCTGGATTTCAGCTGCGGATGATTGGTCACCCGCGCAGCGCGTTCAGCGCGGGCCCTGTGCTTCGCCAACAGCCCCCTCGCATGCGGCAAAATGCTCAGCACGCAGGAAGAAGAAAACAAAAAAAAAAACAAAAAGGCAAAAAGGGGCACGATTTCGAAATTTATAGTTAAGTAAGTTCCGGTTTAGGCCGGTTTAGGCGCCGTGGTTTATGTGCTACGGTCGGCGTGCCTGCGTGCCCATAGGGCCCGAATGCACGTGCATGGCTGTCGGTGCGCGTCTAGCCGGCCATGAATCGGCTGCTCCTAGCGCCGTATAAACTTGCGTGTGCCGCCTTCTTCTGTGGCTTAACTGTATGTACTAATCGTTAAACTCATAATTTTAGCAAAGTCAAAACTCTAGTGCCGTGTCTATGCATCATCCTGTGGCGCTGGGGCTGCCGCTACTTGACAAGCGGTGTATGTGTATGTGTATGTGTGTGGTGGCGGCGAGCTGCCCGTACGTTACAAGGCATACCGAAACTCAGGGTTCTCTAAGTCTGTGAGGTCCGCAAACTCGGGGTTCACAATGTCCGGCGGAAGCAGCTGGTTCTTCTGGTTACGGCGCCAGTTCCGCCACACGTAAACAACGACGATGGAGCACTCGAGCACGAGCTGGCACGCGGACGTGGCCGCCATTGTCGTTTTGCCCGTCGGGTACTGCGGCTGCTCCGAGGACTTGAATGTCTGTGGGCCGACGAGATTGCCTACGCAGAAACATATGAGAAAAAGCGCGTTTGTCGTGAGCTTCTTTGTATGGCCGGCCGAGTTCGACTCGATGCACGAAATGAGGCCCACATACGACACGGGCGATGCTGCGTACCATATATACAGACCCGACAGCTGCGCGCCGCTATTTGGTCCCCAGGCCACGAGGCACAGGGACAGGAGGCTGACGGCGGCATAGCTGCAAGCCCAGGCCATGCGATGGTTCTGCCCAATGTAGGACGATACGACGGCCGTTGCGGCGAGCCCCACGAGCTCGGACCCGCCGCAGGGGAGCGCCATAAGCAGGGACTGCTTCGTGTCGTAGTGCATGCCCTCGAGAATTAAGTTCAGAAACGTCGTCATGCCGCCGTTCGGAATGTTGTTCAGCAGAACCGTTGCGCAGTACAGCCAGGTCAGCGGGTCCAGACACGCCTCAGCGACCTGGTACCACTTGATTTTGTGCGTGCCGTAGCCCTGCTTGTTCTCGCGAATGCGCTCGACCTGCCAGTGCTTCTCCTCCTCCGTCAGAAACCATGCGTCCGAGGGCGTATTTGGCATGTGGAAGTAGAAGGCCACGCCGACGAGAACCGTGATGAGGCCCATGATGATGTACAGAATGCGCCAGCCGCTAATGGCGAGCCCGTGCTTCTCCTGGCGCACGAGCAGCCCGTACCCGAGCGAGTTCGACAGAATCGTGCCCATGCCGTTCGACGCAAACCATAGGCAGGTCCGCGCAAAGTGCTCCTTGCGCTTGTACCACTGTGAGGTCAGGATCACAAATGCAGGCATCACGGCGCTCTCAAACAGCCCAAGCAGCACGCGCGTCGTCAGAAACGACTGCATGTTCTGACATGCCGCGGCGCAGGCAATAACGATCCCCCAGCACACGATAAGCACGGCCGTCGTCTTGGCGAGCGGGAACCTGAGCAGTAGGTAGCTCATGGGGAACTCGAACACGAGGTACCCAAGGTAGAAAGCAGAGCCGACCCAGCTGTAACCGGAGCCGTGGACCATGTTAAGGTCTTGGCGCAGATCGAGGGCCGTTGCCGCCGACGTCATGGTCTTGTCGGCGAACTGGATCCCATACAGAAACGCCATGAACGACATGATGTAGAGGTCAGCCTTCCACTGCAAGTGCCGCTCCATGCCCGGTGGTAACGGCTCAGCACTATCCGACACTTCGGCAATGGCCAAGTCCATATCGTCGTTGTCGAAGCCGTGCTTCAGCTTCACGACATCGTCACTACCATCCTTCTCGCCGCTGCGCTCTGGCGTCGGCGACTCCTGCACCATATTGGGACTAGGCGGCCCGTTCGCTTGGCGCGCGTCGCCCGTTTCTGTGCTGCGGAACATGGTCGTTCAAAGGCGCCTGTTGCGCCGAAGAAACCTTAATATGACGCAACCACTATCTCTGGATCGATAAGCCAAGCCCCAACCCTGCTGAGGTCCTCGGGTGCATTCGACATGTCAAAAGTCAGACGGAAGGGAAGGCCTTCCCCCCCACCCAAGTGGGGGGTGGGGGTCTTAATTCAGTTGCTGTTAGACGGGGCGGGGGTAGGCAGCGACGCAGCATAACCAGAAGGGACCTGGCATCAAATGAAACAGAATAAAAAGCACTGCTGCGCTTTCCAGATCCCTTATCGTAAGGCTTCCTAAAAAAAAAAAACAAAATCGATAAAAATCGCGCGTGCTGATAACGCTTAGGGCCTCTCAGCTAGGGCCCATGATCGTCGTTCAAGCACAGCAGCGCCGCATGTATTGCCCCTGCATTATGCTTCTAGTCACAACGACGTGATAGGCGCGCTTATTGCTTTCATGAAGCGCGGATGCCAGATATAGGATATGCGTGTAGCTACAACTACCAGTAACCCCCGCCAATCAATAGGCGTATCTGAATTCGGGATTCTCAAAGTCAGTAAGGTCGGCAAACAGTGGGTTCACGCCGTCCGGCAATCTCTCGTTTTTCTTATCGCGCCTCGAGTTGCGCCACACGTACACAACAACGACCGAGCACTCGAGCACGAGCTGCACGGCTGAGCAGGCCGCCATCGTCGTTTTGCCCGTTGTGTAGGTAGGTGCCTCGGAAGTCTTAAAGGTTTGCGGCCCGACAAGGTTGCCTACGCAGTAGCAGATGAGAAAGAGGGCGTTTGCCGTGAGTTTCTTTGTGTGGCCGGCCGAGTTCGACTCGACGCACGAAATGAGTCCCACGTAAGAGATGGGCGAGACGGCGCTCCACAAGTACATGCCTGTCAATTGGGCGCCTCGGTTCGGGCCCCACGCAAGGAGACATAGACACATGAGACTGACGGCCGCGCAGGCACATGCGTAGGCCATGCGATAGCGCTGGCCGATATACGAGGATATGACTGCCATTGATAGCAGGCCTACGACTTCGGACCCTCCGCTCGGCAGGCCCATGAGCAGTGACTGCTTTGCGTCAAAGTTCATGCCCTCGAGAATGAGGTTCGAGAAGTTTGTCACGCCGCCGTTTGGCACGTTGTTCACGACAACGGTCGCGCCGTAGAGCCAAGTGAGCGGGTCGATAAAGGCCTCGCGCACTTGGTACCACTTGATTACGTGCGTATCGACTTCCTGCTGGTTCTCGCGCGTGCGCTCGAACTGCCAGTGCTTCTCGTCCTCGGTCAGGAACCACGCCTTTGCTGGTGTATCTGGCATGTGGAAGAAGAACACAATGCCGACGGCAATTGTGATGACTCCCATAATAATGTAGAAGACGCGCCAGCCGGCGATGTGCATACTGTGCTTCTCCTGACGCAAGATGAGGCCGTAGCCGACGCCGCCGGCGAAGATTGCGCCGACGCCGTTGAAGGCGAACCAGATCAGTGTCCGTGCAAAGTGTTCCTTGCGCTTGTACCATTGCGTCGTCAGAATTACAAACGCCGGCATAACGGCGCATTCGAAGAGGCCGAGTAGGACGCGTGTTGTTAGGAACGACTGCATGTTTTGGCACGCTGCCGCACAGGCCACGACAATGCCCCAGCAAACTATGAGCACGGCCGTTGTTTTGGCGAGGGGGAACCGGATGAGCAAATAGCTCATGGGAAACTCGAACACAAGGTAGCCGAGGTAGAACGCGGAGCCGACCCAGCTGTAGCCAGAGCCCTGCATCATGCCGAGATCCTCGCGCAGGCCGAGCATTGTTGCTGCAGATGACATTGTCTTGTCTGCGAACTGGATGCCGTACAGAAAGGCCATGAAGGACGTTATGTACAGGTCCGCCTTCCAGAGCAGGCGGCGGTCCATGCCCTCGGGCAACGGCTCGGGCGTGTCGACGACCTCAACAACGCCGAGATCAACGTCGGCATGAGCAAGTGCGCGCCGTTTCGACAGACTCGTGCTGCGTCGTTTCTCGTCTTCGAATGCTACTGGCAGTGCTGCACCGGCATCTGCACTTTCTTTACCGCCGGCCGCGTCTTTGCGGACCACATCTTTACCGACCATCATCACAGAGTTTCACAGCCCCCTAGTTGTGCGAAACGCTGCAGCTTAAATACGCGGCCAATGAGTTATCGATCGTTATCGGCATGAGATAGCGATTAGCGGCAAGGGCCAGAACCCTAAGCGGCAGGCGCGTCGCAGGGCGCTGGCGCGGCGTCGTGGCGGGGCGGCGCACGGTGATCTGCTGCTCCTTTGCACCGCGTAAGCTGCAGCCCGTACGCCCCCCCATCTAACTTCTACCGGTCCGGCTCCGCGGGATCGGTTCCGCGGGATCGGGGGGAGCCGCGAGGGCGGCGGCACCGCGAGGATCGGCGGCGTTCTGTGGCGCAGGATGCAACTGCTTGTCGTTAGGACTTATGTGCGTCTCAGTTTAGATCGAAATGGTGCCAATTGCACGGCTTATTATTACTCCGTTCGCATCTCGATAACTTCTGTAGGCGTATGTTGCGTAAACGAAAGAAAGGGCAGAGGGTAGCGACCGGCGCTGCGCAACGGCCCTTCATTTAGCCCGCCGAACCGCTGAACCGAGGAACCGCCGCGTAGCGCGCCGTTGAGCCATGTCGGAGGAGAACGAGCCGCTCGACAACACGCGCGACTCCGTTCTGTACGTGATCGATGGCTCCGTTGCGATGGCCGCGTCCGGCGCGCTGGACCTGGCGCTGCAGGCGGCGTCGGACGCCATTCGCGCCACGGCAAAGCTCGGCGACTCGCAGTACGACGCGGGCGTCATTGTGTACAACGTGGCCGATACGAAGAATGGCGTGCTGAACCTGCTGAGTCTCGGCGAGCCGCGCATTGATGACTTGAAGCAGCTCATGAAGATCGCTGCTGATCGCGCGCGCCGCGAGAAAAGCATTAGGTCTGGCGAGGCGGCCCCTAGCACGGTTGCGGCGGCCCTGCGCATGGCAAAGGCGGAGATGAACAAGCTGCGCGTGCGCTCGTTACGCCGTATTGTGCTCATTACAAACGACGACGACCCCTGCGGCGGGCGCGCGCGCGAGATGGAGGTCGCGCAGACGTTCTCCACGGATCTCACCGAAATGCAGGTCGCCATTTTCCCCATATTTGTGCAGCACGGCGCGGACAAGCAGTTCGACGTCGGCCAGTTCTGGCACAAACTGTCGTACGTGCCGCACATGATGTCTTCGACGGGCGCGCAGCACGACTGGAAGAGGTCCATGCGGCCCGTGAACAGTGACGAGCTCGGCGCCTCGTTCAATAAACTTGTGTTCTCGAAGTCGCGACGCCGAACAGCAGCATTGCGCGGCAGTCTCCGCGTCGAGGCCTTGCATATTGGCGTGAGGGGCTATAATGTCGTGAATGCAAAGCCACGCCGCCCGGCCGGGTACCATGTTGTGTACGTGAAGGACGATGATGGGCGTGAGCACCGCGAGCTTGTCACGAACACGCGTAAGGTCGCCGACAAGTGGTCTGGCAAGGAGATCGACGCGGCGGCCGTGGCCCGCGCGTTTAGCCTGAACTCAAAGCACGAGCCAGACGTGCCCGTATCAGCAGAGCAGCTCGACGAGCTGAGGCACTACACGGACGCGACTGAGGCCCTGTTCGATGTGTATGGCTTTGTGCCCGTTGACTCCATAAACTTGCCCCTGTACGGGTTTGTGGGCCACTCCACGCTGTTAGTGCCCAGCAATGACCGGCTGCAGAACTCGACGCGTGCGTTTGGCTCGCTGCATCGGTCTATGCAGCGCTTGCGCCAGGCCGCCCTCGTCACAGTGACAATGCCAAGCGGCCGTCGCTCGCCGCCCGCGGTCGGCATAATATACGCATTCGATCCGGCCCCGCAAGTGTACGACAAACAGCGAGTGCCGGAGCCGAACACTTCTGCGGGCCTCTACTTTGTGCCGTTCCCGTTTGCCGACGACTTGCGCCAGATTCCGGCACACGTATCGTACGAGGCGCGAAACGAACGTTTTGAGGAGCTGAAGGGGTTTGTGAATACATTAGTGCATAAATTCCGGCTCGAGACTGGTTTCGACCCGACAAGGTTCTACAATCCACGGTCTGCTCAATTCTCGTCCGTGCTCGAGAGCCTGGCCTTGAGTCTCGAGATGGAGACAAAGGACGAAGAGGGAAGGATCCCTAAGGAGCCGAAGGACCCGACGAAGCCACGCTACGAGAAGGTGAATCGGAATGTAGGCCACCTAAGTGCCCAAATTCGGGCCGTCCTGAACTCGATAAAGGAAGCTGCGGCGCCGGCCGACCTAGATCTGAAAAGCGCACCGGCGTCGAAACGAGCTAAGGAAAGCCACGGCGAAAACTTGAGCATTGACGTGTTCCGCAGGGCTGCGGCTACGGACGAGCTCGGTAACTTCCTCGTAGCCGACTTGAAATGGGCAATAAAGGAGCTAACGGGCAAATCGCCGAACCAGAAAAAGGCGGCTCTTGTGCAGACCCTTAAGGATATCTTCGCCAGTGATGGTTAAGGTCAAGGGGCCTGCTTGTATAGGGGCCAAATAAGTGTCATAAGTAGCAAATTACTGAGAAAAAAAAAAGTGCGAAGCACACTTCTGTTTAAATACGGCCGTGAGCATTTTAAGGAAGCAAAGGGCTCTGCAGAAATAAACATCGTGCGCTGTGAAACACACGTCGCGCCGCACAACGCGCCATCGCTGCGGCATAAGACGCGCTGGACATTTGGGCTAGATATATGGAACACGAAGCGCTTGTGTGCTTTATGCGCATTCTAACAACGGCTCTGGCCGTGGCATTTAAGTGCAGAGCTCAGCGCCCGCCCGCGCGACGCGCGGCCAGAACCCTACTTGCTCTGGCCGGATCGCTTATGCATGCGCCAGGGCAGAAGACGTGGGACGATGACGCAACTGCTGACATAACCGGCGCGCTGATCGCGTTCTCTTAAGTCTCGCTCCTCTGATCGGCGCGCTGTGTTTGCATTCCGCCCCAGCTTCCTGGCGCGCAGTTATGTCAATGAGCACGCCGCTGCGATACCGCCGCCACCATGCCATGCGGGCGCATCCCGCGGCCATGCCGCCAGCAGTGCCGCCGCCGGCCGCGCCGCAAGCGCCTGAACCGCCGTCTTTATACGCGTTTGGCGGCGCGCCGGCGCCGTCTGCGCCGTACACGCCTCCAATGGCCGGCCACACGATCACAACGAGCTACGTCATGTCGCCGTCGCCGCCAACGAGCCCGCCGAACGCCGGCTCGCCGCGGAATCTGCGGGCGCAGCGCAACTTCGACCGCGCGCAGCGCGCGCAGCGCGCGCGCGGAAAGCTCGTGGACCCCGAGGCCATAAACGCGAGCAAGCTGACCAGCGACCGGTCTGCTGAAGCTGACCGGCCCCTAGCTGGGCCCGACGCGCTGGCCGAGCTTTTGGCCCGCACGGCGCGGCCCTCGCATGCGCACTCGGCGTCCATCTCGAACGAGGTCGGCAACAAGACGCCCGTTGTTGTGCGTCTGCCGTCGCGCAAGGTCACGAAACATGTGCTGCCCGAGCTGACGGCCGCGGAGCTTGCGTGCGCGCTTGTGCGCGAGCACCGCCTCGAGTTCAACTTCGAAGACAACACGGTCGGCGACAACGACGAGATCATCATTTGGGAGTGCATAGACGGCACGCGGCGGCCGTTGCGGGCGAACGAGCGCATTGAGGCCGTTGTGCGGCGCTGGGACGCGCGCGGACGGAACTACTTGCGCACGACGTCCACGTCTTTGCGCAACGACGTGGACTCGCTTGCGTCGCTGGTGCCGCGGCGCGACATGCTGCGGGCAGCGCCGGAGCTCGACGCGGCGGCCGTGCACTTCAGCCGGCCCAGCGTCATGTTTGATCCGCACCAGAACGACAGCGGCACGCCGTACGGGTCGCCAGCGCCGAGCGCGCGGCACACACCGCCCTCAGAGGACGCGGGCGACTCGCTGCGGCGCATGCCCTCGAAGCTCAGCCCGAACGACCATAAGCTGTCAGTGCGGCGCAATCGCACTGATAACGACGATGCGCCCCTGCACTCGCGCCTCGTATGGGGGTTTGGCGCCCTCACGCTGCAGCGCGGCCGCATTGAGGTCAAGCAGAAGCCCGGGGACGAGCTTGTGTGCTCCATGGACATTGCGAACAGCGATGTGTACGAATGGCCGCACAACGGACCGAAGAAGTACGTGGTGGTGCTGCGGTCGCAGAGCCCCGGCAGCCGCGCCGTGTACGTGTGCACGGACTCGGCGCGCGTGTTCAGCGTGTTGCGCAACGCTGTCTTTACGGCGCGCACGAAGGCGCTCATGCGCAGTTGATGACTTTTGATAACTTCACTTATATATTGGGCAGTTGCCCCTAATACTATTTACGACTTGTTGCACGCAAGCGAGCCGCGCTAGCTCTGTGCGGTTTAGCTTTGTGCAGTTTAGCTTCGTGGTCTCTAACTAGGCGCGGCAAGTTGCCGAGGAGCGACTGGTGTTTTCGAAGCGAGTCTCGAAGCGAAGCGAGTCTCGAAGCGGGTCTCGAAACGGGTTGTCTAGAGTTGTTTAAGAGCGGCGAGTAGAGCACGGGCACTGCGCGCCCAGAGTAAATTATAGCTTGATTACTTTGTATAAGAGTGACTAGGACGGTTAGTTCAGTCAAATTAAAATTGGTTTTTTCTTCAAATGAAGGGGTCTTAAGCCTTCTCGGAAACACGGACCATGTTGATCATCACATACCTTTTCACATTGCTACGCACTGAGCATACGGCTGCAGCACTCGCATCGTAATTAGCATTAGCACTAATGGACACGAGCACTGCAGCCCGAACGCTGCGGCGGAGCACGATTCGAAATTCGCTTAGGGGAAGAAGAGCGCGAGGCCGTATTTTCCGCTAGTAGGGACGGCCGTCGCTGTGCCATTTAGTCTGCTGCTACTGGGTGGGTGTGTCAGCAGCGTTCAGATCTCTGACTATGATAGGGCTCAGCCCTTACACGTGCGCGGACATCTCCCACTCACCCACGGCCAGAATTTCACGGCCAGCTTTTCACGCCTACCCCCCCTAAAAGTCTCTCGACAACCAGTGTTAGGTATCATCGATCAGCATGCCGTTCCACAAGTCCGAGAAGGCCAGCACTTACTCCTCGCGGTTCCAGACGCCGTTCCGCCGCCGGCGGGAGGGCAAGACCGACTACTACGCGCGCAAGCGCCTTGTCGCCCAGGCCAAGAACAAGTACTACTCGCCTAAGTACCGTCTTGTTGTGCGCTTCACGAAGAAGGACATTATCTGCCAGATCGTGAGCTCGCAGCTGCAGGGCGACATCGTCTTCACGGCCGCCTACGCGCACGAGCTGCCCCGCTTCGGCATCAAGCACGGTCTCACGAACTGGGCCGCTGCCTACGCGACGGGTCTGCTCGTTGCCCGCCGTGCTCTGCAGAAGCTCGGCCTCGATAAGACCTACGTTGGTGACGAGGAGCACAGCGGTGAGTTCAGCCTCACGGAGGCCGTTGAGGACGCGCCGCGCCCGTTCAAGTGCTTCCTGGACGTCGGTCTCACGCGCACGACGTGCGGTGCCCGCGTCTTCGGTGCCCTGAAGGGTGCTTCGGACGGTGGCCTCTACGTGCCCCACTCGCCGAAGCGTTTCCCTGGCTGGGACATCGAGAGCGAGGAGCTTGACGCCGACACGCTGCAGAAGTACATTGTTGGTGGCCACGTTGCCGAGTACATGGAGGAGCTTGCTGACGATGACGAGGAGCGCTTCCGCCAGATCTTCAAGTCCTACATTGACGACGGTGTGGAGGCTGACGGCATCGAGGAGATCTACTCGAACGCCCACGAGGCGATCCGCGCTGACCCCGCCCCGAAGCCGACGACGAAGGACAAGGAGCACTGGAAGCAGGAGTCGATCAAGCGCCGCGTGCCCCGCCTCACGAACGCCCAGCGCAAGGAGAACATTGCGAAGAAGATCGCCGTGTTCAAGGAGACGCAGCAGTAAACTTACTACCCCGTCGGTATATACTATTAATTCACGATATCTTTCTGCAAAAAAAAAACAAACGCAAATGGTTTACAACAAAGTGTGCACATTCAGTCGCTGCAGGTTTGCGTGCACTGCAGACGCAAATCAGTGATCTGATAGTGTGCAAAATGAGGTTCGTTGGGTTTGGGCGCGTGTCAATACTCTTCGCCGAACGAGCAGACCATAACAAGTTAACTGCTGGCCAAATTAGGATCCCAGTCGAGAGCAAAAACCAAAAAAAAAAAGAAAAATACAATCGCCGGGGATTGAACCCGGGACCTTCCGCGTGTGAGGCAGACGTCATACCACTAGACCACGACTGCTGGCTTGTGCTAAGAAAGGTATGCGCCGCGTGCGCTGCGTATGTTCGCGGCAGCGGTGCCGAAGGTCGCAGGGTTAAAGCTCGTAGATATAGTGTACAATAAATAACTTAGTTGATGATCTTCTCTAGATCGCCAACGCGCAGCATCTCAATGTTGTCGACGGGCGGCGCGCCGTCGCGGATGCGCTCGGCGTAGGCCTTGTGCGCGATGCCCTCCTCGCGCTCGAGCTTCTTCAGGCTGCGCACAGACGCCTGCGACGCACTGCGGCTCAGAATCGGCCGCACATCGTCCTCCTCGACGTTCTTCACGGCCTCCTCGGCCTCGAGCGCGCAGGACGCGCCCGTCGCGCCCGTGACCTGTTTCTGCAGGCGGTCAAGCGTGTTCCCGTAGAAGTAAAGGCGCACAAGCGCCTCGCGCTCGTTCACGCTGAGCGGCCGCGTCTGGCGCGTCGACAGCAGCGTCTGCACGCGCGTCGACAGGCCCTTGCGCAAGCCCTCGATGCGGCGCGCGGCCGCGGCCGAGTCGAGCTGCTCGCCGCGCGTTTCGACCTCGTCGCGCACGGCGCGCAGCTCGTCGTAGAAGTTTTGGATGTCCTCGTTCTCGTCCTCGCTGGGAGTTGCTGGCGTGCCCAAGGCGCCCGTGTTGCGCTCAAGGTTCTGGATGCAGTAGCGGGCGAGTTGCTGCCGCAGCGGCGGCGGCCAGCCCTGCATATCGGCCTCAACCGTGCAGATCGAGCGCGACTGGTGCACGGCCACGCACACGGCCGTGGCCGCCGTCTCTGTGAGCGGGCCGTTGCCAACGAAGCTCACAAATACGAGGCGGTGACAGTGGCTGAGCGCCTCGCAAAGCGTGAGGATGGCGTCGCTCGTTAGCCCGCAGTGGTCAAGTAGCAAGCGCGACAGAAACGGGAAGCGCGCTAGACTCTCGACGAGCCGGTTCATGATGGACGGGAACAGGCCCGGGTTGCGGCTGAGGTCGAGCTGCCGCAGGCTGGACTTCGCCGCGTGCTCGGGCGACAGATTGCGCACGAACTTGTCGGCGTGGGCCTGGGTCAGGTTCGTGTTGCGCAGGCTGAGCTGCAGGATGCGCGGGTTCGCAAGCAGGCTCTGCACAATGGACAGGTCCTCATCCTGGCTGAAGTCGTTGCCGCTCAGGTTTAGGCCCATGAGTGTCGACGGCTCCGCATTTGCCCACGCGCAGACCTGCTTGATTTCGGCAAACGCAAGCCCGTTGTTCGCGAGGCCGAGCACGCGCCCGTTCTTGAAGCCCGAGCGCATGATGCGCTCGAGGTCCGGCACGGCAATGCGCGTGCCGCTTAGATCGAGCTCCTCAAGCGAGCCCATCTTCTCGAGCGCCTCTGCAAAGAGGCGCCAGTTCCGCGCGCGGCGGTCGAATGCCTTTACGCGGTCCGGGATGGCCGTTGGGTTTGTGCACGACAGGTTCAGCGCGAGCAAACTCTTGCGGTTCGATGCGAGGAATGCGCACAGGTACATCCAGGCCTCGTCGTCGAGGTCTGTGTTTGTGAAGGAGAGGCGCGTAATGTCGCGCGAGCGCGTGAGGCCAATCAGAATGAGGCGGATCATCTCTGCCGTCATGACGTGGTTGTCGAGGGCGATGGAGGCGACGGGCACGACCGTTAAGAAGTCCGAGAACGCCTGGATCTCGACGAGCGTGGGCTTCGTGTTCGCGACACGCAGGCGCGGCACGGGCGTGTGCTGGCCCTGCAGTTGGCGCAGGATGTTGCGGATGGGCATGATCTCGCGCAGGTGGCAGCAGCGGATGTAGACCTGGTCCGGCGCGTAGAGGTCGTCGTCCGTGGCGTGCGAGACCCAGTCCGTGCCGTCGTCGCCGTGTACGTGCGGGCGCATGTTGCGCGGGACGTGAGCCGTACCGTCGACATCGTGGTCGACCATGACGCGGCTTGGCGGCTCGTCCTGGTCGAGGGTCTCCTCTGGCGCGGTCTTTTGCGCGAAGCCCGAGAAGAGGGCCGAGATGCCGGCACCGCTGCTGTGCATGGACATGTGCAGGCGTTCGGCGTTCTGGTGGGCACGCGCCTGCGCCGTCGTGGCGAGCTCGCGGTGGTTGCGCTCAAGATATGTCTGCTGCGTGTTCTGGTAGTGGCGCGGACGCGCGCCGAGAATGAGGTCGCCCGTACGGCTGAACTCGACGTTGCCCTTATGCGGGCGCATGGGCGGAATGCGTTGCGGCGGGTCCTCGGCGAATGTGGACAGCGCAAAGCCGACGTGGCGCGTCGTGACGCCGTGCTCCTGCAGCTCGGCGAGCGACAGCGGCGCGCGCGGCGGCGCGCGCGGCTGCGCGCGCGGCTTTGGCGGCGCATCGTCGAGCGGGTCGACAAGGCCCTCGCTACTGGACGCCTTGTCGCGCTCGCTCTGCACGCTGTTATGGCTGCGCGTGCGCGAGGCACGTTTCATGTCGTCGAGCGCGCCGCCCCTTGGGCTGAGAGGCGCCGTCGTGCTGGCTGTCGAGCCGCGGCGGCCAAAGCGCAGGAATTCTTCCTTGAATGAGGACGCTACTGGCCGCTGCGCGTCGTCGTCATCGTCGCTCGCGCCGCTCGCGTGGATGGAGCCCGTCGATCCGCGCTTCGCGCCCGCGTCGCCATTGGCACCGGCGCGCGCATCCTTCGCGTCGTCAGCGCCGCTGATTTTCTGGCCGAGGCGCCGGAACCAGCCGCCGCCGATGCTGCGACGCCGGTGCGGCGCGGGGTCCGACAGCGAGCGCTCGCGGGCGCCGCTGGGGGGCTCGGGCCTAGTCGGATCCATTGAGAGGTACTACCAGCCTTGGCGCGCCACGCAGGGTCAGAAGTCTCCGCTAGCAGCAAGGATGGGGGCGCGGCGCAGCGTGTTTGTGGACGGGGCGTGTCGGCGAGCTGGAGCCCACTTGGTTAGCGTGGGCGAGGGGAAGGGTCCGCTGGCTGCGTTTGTTGACGAGTCACGCCCAACTGCTTGGCCTTGGCTTGAGCACGTGCGGGTTAGGGCGCGCCTGGCTCCGGAGGTGCGCGGGGTGCAGGGCTACGTCATTGCGACTCAAGCGTCGGCATTAAACGAGCTGTGGAACGTGCGTGGTTCGCTGCTGCGCGGGCCGAGGGATGCGGCCCGACGCCGAGCCCTACCGCTGGCAGGCGACCAACAAAAAAAATGAATGAATGAAAAAAAAGACACAGACAAACGGGTCAGAGCAACCGCGTAGAGTAGAGTAAAGCCTCTACGCGGCCGCCGCCGCAGCGGCTGTGTGTATTTTGTGTAGTTCGCGCCCACCGTCGTGGGCCTTAAGTGCGTAGTATGCATACTTTAAGCTACGGGCCGTGCCGCGCGCGGCAGCCAGCGCAATACTTGCTCGCAGGAGCTGCGGGGCTGCGGCAAGTTTAGTGCGTGCGCAGGCACAGGCGGCGGCAGCGGCGGCGCGCGCCGCCGCCGCACGCGCGCAGTGGCGCTGTGAGGTGTGTAATCGTGGAGAAAGAAAGAAGTAAATGCCGTTTCGTTATTCAAAATCTATTGGCCCTCGACAGGCCGCTCGTCATTCGTTAATACATTAGAAGACAGCCGCCGGCGCTTTCGGTTCTGCTCGAAGCGCTGCAGCGCCTCGTTCAGCGGCTTGAACCGCTTCTCGTTTGTGGCGAACATGACGTGCGACTGGCCCCTCAGGTGCTCGCCGAGATCGTCGTACCGCTCCAAGCAGTTCTCGCAGAACCCGGGCTTCTTCGCCGGGCGGTCCCGCTTCGGCTCGGCGCGCGGCCGCGACGGAGCAGGCGGCAGCACCTTGCGTGTGAGGTTCGCCACCTCGCGCGACGGGCCCACCGTAGCCGCAAACGACTTCGTCGACGTCTGCGAGTACCGCTGTACACCGCTGGCTGCAATCTCGCCGAACTCGCGCAGCCGTGCCGACGCCTGCGCGGGCTGCGGCGCTGGCGCGCCCGGCTGCGAGTGCGGCTGCATGGACGGCGTCACGCCGGCGTGCGGCGCCACCAAAGGCACCTGGTTCTCCTTGTCTTCCCGTGCACGCGCCCTGACAACGCTGGCGTGCGCGGCGTCGTGCGCGGCTTGCGTAGCGGCGACGTGCGCGGCCTGCGCGGCGTGCGTAGCGGGGGCAGCCGCGACGTACGCTGCAGCGGAAGTGGCTGCCTGCAGGGCTTCCTGAGTCTCGGGCGTCGCTTCCACGCTAGTTTGCGCCGGTTCGGGTATATGATCGTGCGGCTCCTCGGCCTCCGTGACCGCGGATACCGCGGATACCGCATGCTGGTCCCCTGCGTCGGCCGCAGCGTCAGCGGGCGAGACGATACGGGGCGCGGCGCCAGCTCTAGCTTCTGCATCTGGCATGAGCGGGTTCACGGCGCGGGGCACGTCTGCCGCCGTAAGGCCCAGTCCTGCTAGGCCCGGCGCGGCGGGGCCCATTAGAGCGCGGCGCTTTGGGCGCGGCTCGGCGTCCTGTTCGGCGTCCTGCTCGGCCTCGGCCTTCTGCTTCGCGTCCTGCTTGGTCACTTGCCCTGCAGCCCGCTCTGGCGCGTGCTCGGCCGCGTGCTCGGCCGCCCGTTCGGCCCGCCGCTTGCTGACCTTTGTCTGCCTCGGCGCAAACGGGCAGGTCCCTTGCGGCGACAGCCGCAGCTGTGGCCACGCGCCGTCAGTGGGTTCGGCGGGGTTCCACTCTTTGATGGCCAGCGGCCGATTCACGTGCTGGGGATCGAACACAAGGATGTACGGCCCGCGGAACGTGTGGAAGTTCGACTCCTTCCGCGCGTACGCCGCGTTCACCGTGTTCTGACGCTTCTCGTTCTCGAGGAGCTGGTCGAGCTTAGCCGGGCCGGACTCGTTCACGCGCGGCGGCGTGTAGCCCGTCAGTGAGCCGAGAAACCGCGACATCTTGTCGCTCGAGTACACGCGCAGCGCCTTCTCGCGGGCCTTTGCCACAACGTCGCCCGTCTGACGGTCGCTGATGACGTGCGTGACACGCGAATCGAAGAACGGCTGCACAATGGAGCCGAGCATGTGCAGGTACGGCTTGTAGCTGTGGGCAATCTCGCGCGGGATGTCGTCGAAGTACACGACGGCCTCGCTCATATACGTGCGCCAGCGGCGGCGCCATTCCTGGACGCGCCGCGCATCGTCGTCCTCGTAGTGTTTCGAGGCGTGCGGACCGGCCGCACGCGCCTCGTTGGTCACGGCCCGCAGTGGAGCGCGCATTAGACCCGGTGGTTGGAGTTGTGATCGGGCAATCTTGTTTTGAGACTCGCGCCGCTGACAAAGCGCACGCGACGCGTGGGCTAGGCTGACACACACGCGCACTAAATAACTTCTGGCGTCGCCCGCCGCGCACGGCGCGTAGTGCGCGGACTCGGAGCGCGTGCGTGTATAACGCGAATTAAACAACTGAGCCACAACTAATCACAGTTTAAAGGCAGAAGCAGGGCGCTCGTGCAAATCGCTGCATTACGCTATAAAATCGCTAGACTTGCTGCAGCGTATTTTGCTCAAAAAAGTACGTTGGCAGAAAAAAACCCGATGCGGCAGCATTTACTTACGAGAATTACTGTGCTCAATTGCGCGTGCGTGGACATGCATTACCGTCGGACACGGCAAAAACTGCTTTTTTGTGGTGCGATTGGTTGTTACGGTGTGGGCGCTTACGTGGGCCTGAGGTCGCGGTTGTGGCGTGCTAGCCTCTACGTGCGCGTGTTTTGACAACGTGAAGAAGTACTTGGTCCACTTCTGGATGCGTACCAGGAAGACTGCGAACACAGCTCATGGCGCGGGTGTATATGACTGAGCATCGAACAAAGGCTAACATATACAGATAAGTTTAACTAATAAATAAGCGAAAGGTCGTACGAGGGGTTCTTCAGACGTAACAGCACCACGATCTGTAGCCTTGTGAATCGTGCCATTTTCAGAGGAAGTTCAATAACCAGGGCACCGAGACATAATTGTCAAACAAAAAAAAAAAAAAAAAAAAAGGCAGCTCAAGGTCTGGAACGGTGCGCTGATAAGGCTGGTCTCGATCATAAAGGGAGCACACGCTTGACTTATAGTGCATCATCCAACGCTTGGCTGATTCTGGGCGCTAAATGCTCGAGCGAACCCAGATCTAAGGAGCCTTTCTCGGTTGCTTTCAGTCCCAGTCTGAGGCAGAAAGGCAAGTAGCGACTACCGCCACTGGCAAACCACGCGTGGAGCTTTTCGTCATCCGGCAGCCGGTCCGGCGAAACAATGCGCCGAATTGGCTTCTCCACAGAGACTAGTGCAGCGTTGATTGTTGTCCTCAAGTGAACCAGAGACGCAACACTTAATCTACCTTCGTTCGCAAGTACGACTGCATCTCTGAATGCGGCAGACAGTGCTGTTCGATGCTCACTCGATAACGACGTAACCAACTCCAGGGGCGGCGCTTCGGGCATCTCCAGAAGCTCGAGCGTACCCGACACGTACGCCTCCATAAACGGCTCCATCACTGTCCTCAACACGGCGCCAAACCTTAGCACGCTTTCAATGTCGAAAAGACGATCGCAAACCTGGCGAATGAACTCGTCACACTCTGTCTTCAGGTACCTTGCAACTTCGTTCTCCAGCAATACGAGGCCTTCAGGTCGCTCCCGCGGTTGTTCCAGTCCCCATAGCTTGGGACGTCCAATGCTCACGAGGAAATTGTCAGTCTTACCAGCTGCTAAACAGGCAGAATGAATTCTGAGATGGTTCTGCGCAGCATCCGCACTCAAGTACTCGAAGCTATACATGAAGAGCTCCTGATCATCGTCTTTCAATACACCATCAGGTCTCAACACACCGGGCTCATAACGATCCGCAATTCGTTCTCCTTTGGCGCGATCGGCTGCCTGAGAGCTCTGAGTCTGGCTTTGGCTCTGGCCCTCCTTCTTCTGCTCCTTGGCTCGCTCAGGCTTATCTTCCGTGGCCGCAGCGTTGGTGAAACTCTGATCGTTGCTGATCGAAAGACGACGGCGCTTGGGTCTGGAGCCAGAAGATTGGATTCGCTCTTGCTTGCGTTTGCGCTCAACGGGCATTTTATTGCGTTGTTATGCACAATGCGCTCAATTGTTGTGTGGGCGTTTATATGAGCTTGAGCGTATGGCACGCTAGTAGGGAGTAATAAGCCGTATCCCTGCATGCGCGATTTCGATAACGTGGCCAAAACCTTAACGAAACACGTCTGATGTGTGGAGAGACCCGTGACTCGTGCTATAATGGCCGAGGAGGTCCAACAGCGTTGATCACTGAGACATAATCACTAAAACAATAGGGAAGCTCGAGAAGCAAAATACTGGCTTCAGCGCCTTTTCATCTTATAGTGCATTATCCAACGCTTGGCTGATTCTGGGCGCTAAGTTCTCGAGCGAACCCAGATCTAAGGAGCCTTTCTCGATTGCTTTTAGTTCCAGTCTGAGACAGAAAGGCAAGTAGCGATTACCGCCACTTGCAAACCACGCACGAAGCCTTTTGTCATCCGGCAGCCGGTCCGGCGAAACAATGCGCCGAACAGGCCTCCCCACAGAGACAAGTGCAGCGTTGATTGTTGTCCTCAAGTGAACCAGAGACGCAACGCTTAATCTGCCTTCGTTCGCAAGTACGACAGCGCTTCTATATGCGGCAGACAGTGCTGTTCGATGCTCACTCGATAACGACGTAACCAACTCCGGCGGCGGCGCTTCGGGCATCTCCAGAAGCTCGAGCGTACCCGACACGTACGCCTCCATAAACGGCTCCATCACTGTCCTCAACACGGCGCCGAACCTTAGCAAGCTTTCAATGTCGAAAACACGATCGCAGACCTGGCGAATGAACTCGTCACACTCTGTCTTCAGGTACTTTGCAACTTCGTCCTCCAGCAATACGAGGCCTCTTCGTCGCTCCCGCGGTTGTTCCAGTCCCCATGGCTCAGGCCGTCCAATGCTCGCGACTAAATTGTCAGTCTTACCAACTGCTAAGCAGGCAGAATGAATTCTAAGATGGTTTTGCGCAGCATCCGCACTCAGGTACTCAAAGCTATTCATGAAGCGCTCCTGATAGTCGTCTTTCAATACACCATCAGGTCTCAACACACGGAGCTCATAACGATCCGCAATTCGGTCTTCTTTGGCGCAATCGGCGGCCTCAGAGCTCTGAGTCTGGCTTTGACTCTGGCTTTGACTCTGGCTTTGACTCTGGCCCTCCTTCTGGTCCTTGGTTCGCTCAGGTTTATCTTCCGTGGCCGCAGCGTTGGTGAGACTCTGATTGTTACTGATCGAAAAACGGCGGCGCTTGGGGCAAGATCCAGGGGATTGAGTTCTCCCACACTTGGATTCGCATTCAACAGGCATGACAACTTCGTTGTTATGCACAATGCGCTCAATTGTTGTGCGGGCATTTATATGCTTGAGCTTATGGCACCCTAGTCCCCCTGCACGTGCGATTAGGGTGACGTGACCAAAACATTAATTAAACACGCCTGATGTGTGGAGAACTGGGATGCGTGCTATACTGGCCGAGGAAGTTCAACAACCCCGGGCACTGAGACATCATCACCAAATCAATAGGGAAGCTCGAGATGCAAAATACTGGCTTTAGTGCCTTTTCACCTTATAGTGCATCATCCAACGCTTGGCTGATTCTGGGCGCTAAATGCTCGAGCGAACCCAGATCTAAGGAGCCTTTCTCGGTTGCTTTCAGTCCCAGTCTGAGGCAGAAAGGCAAGTAGCGACTACCGCCACTTGCAAACCACGCGTGGAGCTTTTCGTCATCCGGCAGCCGGTCCGGCGAAACAATGCGCCGAATTGGCTTCTCCACAGAGACTAGTGCAGCGTTGATTGTTGTCCTCAAGTGAACCAGAGACGCAACACTTAATCTACCTTCGTTCGCAAGTACGACTGCATCTCTGAATGCGGCAGACAGTGCTGTTCGATGCTCACTCGATAACGACGTAACCAACTCCAGGGGCGGCGCTTCCGGCATCTCCAGAAGCTCGAGCGTACCCGACACGTACGCCTCCATAAACGGCTCCATCACTGTCCTCAACACGGCGCCAAACCTTAGCACGCTTTCAATGTCGAAAACACGATCGCAAACCTGGCGAATGAACTCGTCGCATTCTGTCTTCAGGTACTTTGCAACTGCGTCCTCCAGCAATACGAGGCCTTCAGGTCGCTCCCGCGGTTGTTCCAGTCCCCATAGCTTGGGACGTCCAATGCTCACGAGGAAATTGTCAGTCATACCAACTGCTAAACAGGCAGAATTAATTCTGAGATGGTTCTGCGCAGCATCCGCACTCAAGTACTCGAAGCTATACATGAAGACCTCCTGATCATCGTCTTTCAATACACCATCAGGTCTCAACACACCGGGCTCATAACGATCCGCAATTCGTTCTCCTTTGGCGCGATCGGCGGCCTCAGAGCTCTGAGTCTGGCTTTGGCGCTGGCCCTCCTTCTGGTCCTTGGTTCGCTCAGGTTTATCTTCCGTGGCCGCAGCGTTGGTGAAACTCTGATCGTTGCTGATCGAAAGACGGCGGCGCTTGGGGCTGTAACTGGGTGCTTGGGCTCGCCCACGCTTGGCATGGTGCGCAACGGACATGGCTACTGCTTTCTTATGGTGGGGTTGGTTGTTTTGAAATGGTGGAAGCGCTTATGTGTGTTTATGGTTGTTGTGGTTGGGAAACCCCGGCAGCCCTTGCGTAGGCGCTTGTCAGAATCTTTGTAACGTGACCAAGCTTAATATTTCTAGTTAAGACCCCCCCCCCATGTAGACTCTGACATCGGTTAAAAAAGCACAGCCGATGATGGCACAGGTGCATGTAACGCGATTCAAGCGTGGAACAGCAATTGACCTTAATAGACAAATAGAATGCATGACTGGAAAGGACCAGGCGAGCATCATACGTCATAAGAGTTTTCTTTAGGTTGGTAACAGCGCCTTGACCTGTTGACGAGTTATCAGCAACTTGTATGCTAAACTTCCTCAATTTCATCATATTCACTCCTTTAACCTAGAAAAGTTTCGCGCGCCGGCGGAGAATTGTCGCGTTAGGACGTCTTGAGGATGCCCTCGATCGCTTCCGCCAGCCTTGACACGCCTAATTTGGGCACTCCAATCAACCCTATACTCGTTTGCAGTGCTTGGCGAAAACCTCGAAGACGAAAGATAATCCGTAGCCTCATTCTTTCCTTTAATAGGAAATCTTTGTAGCGAAACTCGGTGTGGAGTGTGAACGCGTAGGTGTTAGCACCGTCGACGCTGTTCAACACACTCTCGAGCACCGCGATAAACTCGAATACAGCCGGAAGGTCTAACTCGGGGTTGTCTAGTACCGCATCGACTGCTGCTCTCATTCTTCCCAATAGATTCTCGTCCGTGATAAACGCCTCGATCTCATCTGCAACCACTGGAGCTCGCGCTACCAATTCAGTTCCAGCAATACGCCGCTGCGTGATTTCAGGAGCCTGGGCCTCTCCAGTACTGCGAGTATCGGCCTGCGCGACAGGACCAGGGGCTGAGAGACTCACATCGTTATCAGGAGGGCGGCGGCCAGGAGCAAGATCCTCTACGCGACGACGGCTACGGCTACTAGAAGCAACAGGCCACTCAGCATCATCAGTGTCTTCGCGATGACGTCTGCGGCTAACAGGAGTAGCATTGCGCACCACCTGAGCATCATCAGTTCTTGCAGGCGAATCGATACGTCCGGGTTCGCCGATTGGCGTGAATGCACCTGCCGGTCCAACAGAAGGGCCCATTCCACTATTCGAGCCAGGCTGTACGGGGACATGAGCAGCGACCTGTACAGGGAGCATAGCATCGTCTTGTCTAGCATTGACTGATCTGGGTGCACCGGCTTCAACAGGATGAGCTATCTCATCATCCTGAGTGCCAGGAAATCCGTCATCCATATCGTCTCCACCATCGTGGTCACCGAAATCAGGCTGTTCGGGAACGTTTACAGGCGGCGGCGCAGCGTCGACTGGTCTGGGTGTACCGGATTCGACAGGGTGAACATTTTCATCACCCGGAGCGTCGCCAAGGACCCCATCGTCCATATCGTCTGCCCCACCATCATCCCTCCGACCACTTTCACGCGATCGACTGCTATCACGTAAATCAGGCTGTCCTGAGTCAGGGACCTCAGCTTGAGGGTGAGCGCCACTAAGGCGCGTCGCTCGAGACCTAGTGATACTCCTGCGACGTGTATCACGATCGCGCAAAGCACTTAGGTCAGGTTCTTCGTCTTCCAACGCAGCACGAGCACTGACCCGTCTGGTAGCACGGCGGGCCCCTCTGGTACGACGGGATCCCGAGCCGCGGCTCACCTCCGCATTCGTAGCGTCGTTAGCGGATGAAGCAAAGGCAAGCTCGTCAAGAAAGCTTCGTAGGTTTTCTATCACCGTCTCGATGTTCGTATGGGCAGCGTCTTGGGCCTCAAAATGCTTGTCCAAATCAGCCTGGCTCTGGGCCGCACAAGAGTCGCTTGTGTTTAACATCCGTCGGTACTTTGCGATCAGAGCTCTAGCGGACCTTCGCTTCTCGCCGATGGTTAAAGCGTCACTGGGGTCGTTGTTGCTGCTGTCTGTGGGTTCCGCATCGCTCGTATCGACGGGCGAGACAGGGTCGCTCATGCTACTTATCGTACCTGACTTTAGCGCCGGTCAAGTGCGGCGGTTTGTCTGGTGAGTGGGTGAGAGAGAGTTGGGTCAATTATTTACAGATAAGTTGGTCAGGCCGGCAAGTCGACCGCCGGTTGTCTGGCGGTTTGCCCGGCGGTTTGCCCGGCGGTTTGCCCGGCGGTTCACATCCCCGCCCGGTGGTGGCTCGGGCGTGTTCGAGGTAAGGGTGACGCATAAAAACTGATAACGGCGCCGCCGAAGTGTTGCCAGCACTGACCGCACTAAATGTCAACGTCAGAAAGTTCTCTTTTGCCGTGGTACTGATAATCCGGTACTTTGACTCCTATTAAACCACACCCGCCTGTGTTAGCGACTCTCAAATAGAGATACACCAGACAGCATCGGTGCGCATGACACGTTGATGATAAATGGAGGCTAGCGGGTCAAAAGTTGGCTAAGTGTTTCTCTCGAACTGAAGCCACTACGAAGTGCGCGTACAGCGGTCCGTTGCCCATCGTCGCTAACGCGTGTGCAGCAAGTCGCCAAGACCGGCGATAAGACAGCGTTTATAGGTTTGTAGGTTTATAAATAGGATAAATTAATGGTGCGTTCGGCCGAGCTGCCGTTCCCTCGTCGCCGCGCCGCGCTCGAATACTCGCTTGCAGAGCTCTAAATTACATGGCCATGTCTTCCCGCACTGCTGCTATATACAAAGGTCGCGGGTGTGCCCGACTCGATCTACATAATCGCGCACTTCGCCTTCTTTTTTTTGCCGCGCGGCCGCGCTACAATCGTCTCGCCGCCGTCGGAGTCGACGAAGCTGCCTGCCTGCGGCCCGCTCGCGGCGGCACGCGGCCGCGCGTAGCGCTGCGTCGACTCGTAGCTGCCGCGCGTCGAGTAGTAGGACTCGTACGAGCGCTGCGTGAGGAGCGGCGGCTTGGCGCCGTGCGCAGCGGCCGCGTCGGAGCCCTCGGTCGCGCCACTGCTGCTGCCCGCGGCACTGCTGCCCGCGACACTGCTGCCCGCGACACTGCTGCCTCCCGCGACACTGTTTACTGCGTTGTTTCCCGCGGCGCCGCTCATGCCTGCGCTATTGCCTGCGGCCGTATTGCCTGCGGCACTATTGCCCGCGAGTAGGCTGCTGCCCGCAACCGAGCCCTGCGCAGCCGAGTAATCTGTCTGTGCGGAGCTGTAGGAGCCCTGGCGCTGCTGCTCGGCGCGGTCGAAGCCGCGGTCGAAGCTGCTGCGCGCGCTCGGCGCGCTGTCCTCGTCGTGCGTGTCGCGCGTGAGCCTTGCTGCCTGCAGAAAGGCAAAGTCCGTATTGATGTCGAACTTGGCCGACGTCTCGAAAAACGGCACACCCCAGCTCTGCGCGAGGCGCTCGCCCTCGAGCGGGCCGACCTCGCGGCGGTCCTCCTCGTCGCACTTGTTGCCGACGAGCACGAGCCCGAACGGCTCGCCGTCCTTCACACGCACAAGCTGGTCATAGTACTCCTTCGTGCGCTCGAACGAGCCGCGCTCCGTAACCGAGTAGACCATGAGAAAGCCCTCGCCGTCGCGGATCCACTGCTCGCGCAGCGCCGCGTAGTCCTCCTGTCCGGCCGTGTCCATGATCTCGAGCGTTGTGGCGTGGCCGTCCAGCAGAATGCGCTTGCGATACGAGTCCTCGATCGTCGGATCGTACGTCTCCACAAACCGGTCCAGACACAGCTGGATCACTAGCGCCGTCTTGCCCACACCGCCGTCCCCAAGAATCGTGAGCTTGAACATTGTGCCAGACGAAGCCTGAAGCGGCGGTAAACTATGTACCATCCGGCAAGGGGGTGGCCGTTGTGTCGGAAGGACCAAAAAAAAAAAAGTAGTGGGAGCGCGCACTGGTCGTCTCAAAATGCAACGCAGGCCCTGTGACCAATTCTCCCCCCCCTCCTCCTCCTCCGCTCTATGACGGGCCTCGTGCATGAATAAGCCGGACGCAAATAAGCTAAGCTGCCAGCGCCGCCGACTTCGGCAGCCGCGTGCGGCCCGCACGGCCGGCCTGCGCAGCCGGTTACCGCGGATCCGGCAGGCATGGTGCTGGCGGGCTCCCCGGTTGCGCGCGGCCGCGCTGCGCGCGTCTATTGCGGCGGCCAGCGCATCCGCGGCCGCGGCCGCAAGTTGTTTATCGCACGCAGTCAGCTGATTGCGTGCATGCAGACCACGCCGTGATAAGCGACGGAGCGCTGCATGCGCGCAGAGGCGCGGCGCTGGCGGCACGCGGCCGGCCAGGGCGCTGCGCGCAGCGCCGGGCCAAACTCTAAATTGCAGCAGCGGCATTACGGGGTGCCGCTGGGCCGCGGCGCCCGCGCTCCTCAGTTTCCCGGATCGGGTCTGCTCGACCCTGGTCCAGGGCAGGTGCTGCGTAGACCCGTGAACCCGGCTTGGCACGCCCCAGCGATGCGCCGCCCGCAAAACGGCGCGTACTTCGAATCCGAAGCAATTGCCGTTGCCGGCCGGCGGCGCCTAGTCGCGCGGGGCCCCCTCTCGGGATCACGCACTAGCGGCGCGCCGACGCCCCTGCATTTGTCTATAAATAGTACACCCCGATTCTGTTCCCCGTAATCTTGCCCTATCAACGCACTGCATGCGCCGGCCGGTGCGCTTAGCTGTGAGCCACGCGTGGGCTGCGGGCTGCGGCCGCAGGCGCCCCCGTGTCATGCTTCTGAAAGGCGCAGCGCCCTTGCACGGCCACTAAAATGCGGTGAAATGTCCTACACAAGTAAGACGCCGTCTATGTATTAGCCAGACTATGATTTGCTAGTCTGGCAATCCCAGGCGGCGTCCACAACCGCGCAAATGCCTCCCCTAATTAGCGTCGTTTCGTCCGCGGATTAACCAGTTAATGATTCGCCAGTCTGTCATTCGCGGCGACCCACAGAGGGGCTACTCCTCCGCCAATTAGCCTCTCAGCAGCGTATGCAGCGAACGTGTAGGCGCCGCACGAAGCGGTCTAGAAACGCTGGCTCTGAATACGGTATTTAACATTACACTTCATTATTTACATCGTCATGCTCTAGACGGCCGGCCCGCGCCAGGCCCGTGCTATTAATTCGACTGTTCGCTCAGAAACTGCTCGCTGTCCTCGCGGAACGGGCGCCGCAGCGGCACGGCGCGGCTCTTCCACACGGCCTCGCTGCTCTGGCCATGGCTCTGCTGCTCAGCCAGCGCCGTCATGTACCATTTCTTCACGCGCTCCTTGCGCTCCTCCTCGGGGGCGAGCCGTGCGCCGAGGCAGAACTTGAGCTGCTTGCGCTTGTCCTGGCAGTAGCTCATCTCGCCGTAGCGGTAGTAGTTGCGGATCTGTCCGCCCAGGGAGTAGCACTTCAGCAGCTGGTCGAACACCTGCGAGCAGTTCATCTCGGTGGGGAACGTCGTCGCGTCCATGCTTGGCTTTGGCTTTGGCGTGCGGGCACTGGCCGCCGGCCGCGCCTCGCGCCGCGCACCCGCGCCGGGCGCTACGTCGTCGAGCGGGCCAATGGCCTCGCGCACGTCGTCAAGAAGACCGTCCAAGGAGTCGTCACGGTCCGGGGCCATGGCTCTGAACAAAAATCAAAAATCAAAAACGTCTGGCGGCGCCCACACACTCAGCAGTTCCCGAAACGCCCTGAGCTAAGGCGGGGGGGGCAGGCCCGCGCTGCCTCTGAATTGGCTTTTTTTCACGCTCGCGTAGGCCTAGGGTTCGGGCAAGGGGCCCACCACCGCGACCACATTTACATGAACCCCGCTGCTTCCGCGTGTACACGCACGCGCGCGCGCGCGTGCCTGCTTATGCACTTACTGCGAGAGCTGGTGCTGGAACGGGTCGTGTTTGCGAATGCGCTGGCCAAATATGTAGAACACCCACGGCACGGGGCACATGACGAGCCCCACAAACCCGAGCAGGGACGACGCCCAGTGCACGTTCATGCCACGGAACATCTGCGACGTGAACAAGGGGAACACGCCGCCAAAAACGCTGCGTACAATTGTGTTTGCGGCGATGGCGCTGGCCGCGTACTTCGTGTACACGTCCGTGAGGTACACGAGGCAGCCCTGGAACACGACGGAGATGCCCGCGCCCACGAACGCGAGGCCGAGGCAAGGCAGAAACCAGTGCAGCCACGGCTTCATTGTCCACCCGTACAGAAACATGCCGCAGGGCATGAACCACGCAAACAGCATCATGGCCATGAGCCGCTCCTCGGGCTCGGGCCGCCCATTGATGCGCTTTGCGATCTGCGCGTAGCGGCGCGACGACACGACGTTCAGCGCACCGCCGACAAGGTAGCCCGCGAACATGGCGAACAGCGGCACGTAAGATGCTACGTACGAGAAGTGGTGCACGGTCTGGAACTCTGTGCCGACGCTCGTGATGATGAGAAACAGGAGCCCGTACATGAACGACGCGTACAGAACCATGAGGAAAACGATGGGCGTACGCAGCATGTACAGCGGGCGGGCGAAGTGCACGCGCGCGAACTCGCCAAGCGTGAGGTTCCACTTGTCGTGGTCCACGTGCAGGGCCCAGTAGCCCGTCTGCAGCTTGTACTGGCGCACGGCGCGCTGCTCCACAACGGGCCAGAAAGTTTCGCTCAGAAACGTGAGGTTCACTGCCGTAACAACAACGCAGAGCAGGCCGCCGAGCCAGCAGCACCAGCGCCAGCCGTAGGGGCCCGTGATGACGAGCAGCGCGCCGAGCACGGGCGCCGCGGCCGCGCCAGCGACAATGTTGGCCGCGTACAATACCATGGCTGCAGCGCGGTGGCTCGCGCGCCACAGATCGGCCATGGCGCCGCCGCTGCTCACGATGGGCGCGGCGCCAAACACGCCGGCCACAAAGCGGAACACAGTCAGCGCAGCAATGCTCGTCACGTTCGCGCAGATGATGAGCACAATGCCGCACATGAAGCAGGGCACAAACACGCCGATCTTGCGCCCGTACAGCTCGCTGAGCGGCGCGAAGATGGCCGGTCCGACCATGTTCCCAATGACGTAGATGCTAAAGGCAAGCACGCCGACCTCCGTGCCGACGTGGAACTCCGACGCGATCTGCGGAATGCCGGGCGACATGATGGACGCGCTGAACTGCGCGGCAAGCGTCGTGATGCCGAACGCCATTGTGTGCGCAAGCTTCTTACGCGTCGGCCAATTCACGGGCCGCCGCGGGTCGTCCTCGCCAAGCTTCACTAGGCCGTCGGGCCGGTCCGACATCATGCCCTTGTTCGCCAGGCGCCCGAGCCACAGGTTGTACTGGCGGTCCGTCGCGCTCGTCTCGACGCGCTTCACGACGTCCGCGTCCTCATTGAGGTACTCAGGATCGAGATACTCGGGCTCCTCGGACTCGGCGGTCTGTTCTGGCGGCGTCTGGTCTGTGAACATGACTGTTCAAGGCGCAATCTCTGTTGCCCGCGCTGCACTCTTGCAGTTGTTGTCGTCGATGAGGGTTAGGGAGCCCACGGCACCGCTTGGATGCACACACACACACACACACCCAAAAAACACTCGCCTGACTATTTCCACTTACGGCATTTGTCAGTCATGAATCCCCGCGCGCGGCGGTCGCGGCGCAATGTCGAAGGCAGTCTATAAACAAAAAATTAGAATTTACGGAAATAACAACAAAACAAAATAAAATAAAAAAAGCACGCTAGTGACAAAAAGTAAGAATTAAGAGTGACGACGGCCGTTGCCGATGCCGGCGGCGGCTCCTCCTGAGAGAAAAAGATAAGTTAGTTAGGACCGAAGCGCGTTCAGCGCAGGCGCTCAGCGCAGGCGCTCAGCGCAGGACCTTTTCGAACGGGTCGTGGCGGCGGATACGTGCGCCGAAGAAATAGAACATGAAGGACATTGGCCAGAGGGCGACGGCGACGAAGCCGAGCAGCGACGACGCCCAGTGGATGCCCATTTTGTTGAACATCTGCCGCGCAAACAGCGGGAACACGCCGCCGAACACGCTGCGGATCATTGTGTTTGCGGCAATGGCGCTGGCCGCGTACTTCGTGTAGGCGTCGACCTGGTACACGAGGCAGCCCTGGAACACAATGGCCAGGCCCGCGCCCATGAACGCGAGGCCGATGCAGGGCACGATCCAGTGGATCCACGGCTTCATTGTCCACCCGTAGAGGAAGAGGCCGCAGGCCGTGAACCAGCCGAAGAACATCATGGCCGGCAGGCGTTCCTCGGGCGCGGCGTAGCCGTCGTTCTCGCGCGCGACGCGCGCATACCGCTCCGAGTTCCACACGTTCGCACCACCGCCGCCAATAAAGCCGAGGAGCAGGGCAAACAGTGGGCAGAACGACGCCGCAAACGAGAAGTTGTGCACGCTCTGGAAGCTCTCGCCAACCGTCTCGATGGCGAGGAAGAGGATGCCGTACACGAACGATGAGAACAAAACCATCAAGAACATGATCGGCGTCGCAAGCATGAGCAGCGGGCGCAGGCAGTGCACGCGCAAAAACTCGTCAAAGGACAGTTTCCACATGTCGAGTCGCGAGTGCAGGCCCCACACGCCAGTTTGCAGGCGCAGGTCGCGCGCCTTCTCCTGCTCGAGCGTCGGCACATACGTCTCGGACAGCAGAATCATATTCAAAGTTGGCACCGTCAGCTGCAGAAGGCCGCCCGTCCACAGCGTCCAGCGCCAGCCGTAGCTGCCTGTGTTTGTGAGGAGCGCGCCAATGGCCGGCGCGCTCGAGCTGCCGCCAATGACGTTGCACGCGTACAATACCATGGCCGCGGCGCGGTGGTTTGCGCGCCACATGTCGGCCATGGCGCCGCCGCTACTCACAATGGGCGCGGCGGCAAAGATACCCGTCAAAAACCGCAGCACAACGAGCGCGGCAATGCTCGACACGTTTGCCGTGAAGCACATGAGCAGGCCCGCAATGAAGCAAGGCACGAGCACGCCGACCTTGCGGCCGGCGACCTCGCTGAGCGGCGCAAAGATGACGGGCCCAATCATGTTCCCCATGAGGTAGGCGCTGAACGCAAGCGTCGAGACCTCGAGGCCGACGTTATAGTGGTTTGAAATCTGCTGCGCGGCGGGGCTGATCACGGACGCGCCGAACTGGGCGCAGAACGTCGTGAGGCCGAATGCACACGTGTGCAATACCTTCTTCATAGTCGGCCAGTTTAGCGGGTGCTGCGGGTCGCTATGTGAGATCGTCACGAGCAGGCCCGGGTACTCGAGCTCGAGCGCCTCTTCTTGCACGGACTGCGTGCCCGGCAGCTTCGAGTCGGATTCGTAGTGCGGCTGCTGGTGCCGGCTTTGCACGCGCACGACCTCTAGCCCGCGGTTCTCGGGCTTTGGCTCCATCTTCGCCGTAATTGTCTCTTCCGACATATGTACGGCGCGTCAATGCAGCCTGCGGCCGGCGAAAAGGTCGATGCGGGGTGGTCGTAGGCAAATGGGTCCTTAAGGTTTGCAGTATGCCCGACCGAAAAGTTCGGTTGCCGTAGGGGGAGGGGAGGGCCCGGGTCGCAGCTGTAGATGGAAGGGGGGGCCTAGTATGGCCTCTCGCGCAGACAAGCGGCGGGGAGCAGAGGTTCTTAGGGCCGAGCAAAAGAACAAATGCCGGTGGAGGTTTCGCGCACGGCGGAATTTTGGGCCCCTTTTGTACGGGCTTTTTCTGGCACTGCAACGCTTCGGATCAACCGCTGGAGATGCGGCCTTGTCGGGCAAGGTCTTTTGGGTCAGTGGCCATGCGCGCGGTCCCTGCCCTGGTTCTATCGGCAATTATCGCGGCCGTGCAGTTATCGTGGGGAAAGGCTTTACGCTGGAGCAAGCGAGCTCGCTTCGCAAGGAGCGCATTTCGGCAGCCGCGGTGCCGAGTCCGTGAATTGGGCATTGCCGAACCGCCGAGGCCCCGCGAGGCTGCTCTCGCGTCCGGAGTCCCAAATTTTGCGCTGCGCGCGCAGCGCGCGGTCACGAGGTCCGCTGCGTAATGGCGCCGTGATTAACCACTGGGGCTAGGGCCAGGGCCGGCGAAGGGAGGGCGGTTCCTGTCATCAAGGGCATGAACGCGGCCGCGGGTAATATGCGCGCGCACGTGAACGCTAGGCCGAGGCTCGGGGCTGGCCACCTGCGCAGCTGAGGCCCGCCAACGGCGACGTAACCCGTGAGGTAAGCAGCGCTGTCGGCGGCCGCGGCGGCCGCGGCGACCGCCGCCGCTGTTGCTGCGAATGGCGTGCCACGAGCGCGCCATTGCGCCGGCCGGCCGGCGCAGCAGGGCTCGCAGGGCACGAGGCTGCGAGGCCGGACGGTCGTTTCTCCGGCGCACGCATTTGCCGGGGAATAATATTACTGCGCGCCCTTGCCCGAAACGCCGCCTGCGACATATTCGCGGAGCCGCTGTGCTCATCTGGCTAAGCCGCACGCGTTATCTCGGCCACGGCTAGGGTTTTGCTGCCCTGATAACCCCGAAGCCAGACCCGGCCACGGCGCTTCCACACACTGAACCCGCTCGAAACGCAGCGGAAAACACTGCTCGAGGTGTACCCGCACTACTAGGCCCGAGCCGCGTCGCCATTCGCCGAACTGCTCGCGCAATCGCACGTCACTAAATTCCCTCGCGCTTCCCGCAGTCCTTCCCTTCCACTGCGTCCATGCTGCAGCTGCTGTCTGAATTTGCCGCGGGGCTGCGCGCGACAGCCGGCCTGCTTTGCGCGGCCGTGCTTGTCAGCATACTTCTGCGGTCTTATTCCCGCCTGCAGCGCGCGCGCTCGCGTCTGCGTCTGCGGAGGGGGCCATTTGCCGAGCAGGGCATCACGATTAATGCCGCGCCGGCCACGTTCCGGTGGGAGCGCACGGCGCCGCGCAAGTTCCGCCCGTTCAAAGATAAGTACAATCTAACGATGGGAATTTCCCGCCCTGCCCACGACGATTGGTTGCTGCTCGAGAACACATATGGCGACTGGACGGCCCACCACCGCGCCGTGTTCAGCGGGCCCTACGCCAGCGACATGGGCCTGGTTGACGAGGCCGATACGGAAGCCGTGCTAGCCGTCGAGGAGCTGTACGACCACGTCACGAGCTTTTTGGCCGCGCGCTACCCGCACTACTTCGTCATTGAGCCGTCGCGCCGCGAAAAGCACGGCCGCGACGTGCTGCACAACACGATTCTGGGTACGGAGATGCCGCTCACGGCGGCAGCGGCGCGCGCGTGCGGCGCGTCCGCGCGCGACCTGTTCCGCATCCTGGCCGAGAACACGGAGGAGGACTTTCTGCTCATGGGCTTTGATGCGGGCGTCGACGAGTACCGCCTGCGTGCGTGCACGGGCGTTGCGGCCACGGGCTTTCTGTGGCGCTCGCGCTTGGGCATGCCGCTGACCCAGCTGCACGGGCCGATCCCGAACTACAAGGAGAAGCTGCAGCTGAGCATGAACCGCTACTTCCGCAAGATGGCGCCCGGCGCCATTGTGCAGCGCTCGACGTTCAAGGTCCAGTTCTCGAAGCACGACGAGGTGTTCAAGCCGCAGAGCTCGGCAGACCCGCTCGGCAGCGCGCCAGCGGGGCCCGTCGACTTCACGCACGGCGCGTTCATGCGCCTCGAGCGCCAGCAGCTGTTCCGCCTGCCAAAATCGAACTTCATCCTGTTCACAATCCGCACGTACATGTACCCGCTGTCCGAGATCAAGGCCGAGGGCCTTGGCCCGGCCCTGGCGCAGACCGTGCGCGCGTGGCCGGACGACTTCGCCGCCTATAAGCGCCGTAACCAGTGGGAAAACGTCGTGTACGAGTACTTGGAGGACGGCAACCCGGCAGCGAAGCCCGAGGCCGAAGACAAGCCCGAGCATGAAGACGAGCCCGAGCACGAAGGCAAGCCTGAAGGCGAGCCCGAGCCCGTCGCGGCGCGCCCTGTGGCCGCCTAGAATTGAGACATAAAAAGCACTGGCCGCGGCGACCGCGGCGGCAACCGCTCTAAATCTTACATATGCGAACCTCGCTTCTCTTTTTTGGCTTCTCTTTTTTCGCTTTACCTGGCATCTATATCTATATCTTGCCCTTCATGAAGCTCTGCAGCATGTGCCGCGCCGTAAGGCGCGTCGTGTGCCACAGCGTGTAGAAGTCGAACGTCGACGTGAGCACCTCGATCACGCCGAACGGCAGCATTGTCGGGATGTATCCCTGCGCCAGCTCGAGGGCGTACGAGCCGGGCAGGAGGCGGTACTGCTTGTTCACGCCGTAGGGGAGGTGGTGCTGGTCGCCGGGCCTGTAGCGCTCGGGCGTCGTCGCGTTCGGCAGAGCCGCCTGCTCCTCGCCGTACAGAATCGTGAAGTAGTCGTCGGCGAAGTGCATGCCCGTGTGCCCGTCCGAGCCCGTGCTCGAGCCGTAGAAAATGAGGTACTCCGTGAGCGACGAGTGCAGAATGAGCATCGAGCCCATCGCGCTGCCGTGGTTGCTGAACAGCCACTCGTTCGCACGCAGCTCGCCAATGTGCTCGGGGTACTCTGCCTTCAGCGCCACGTGTATGCGCGCCAAAACTTCGTCGGCCGACGCGTCCGCGTCGAGCGTGGCCAGCGTGTCTTGGGCAATGCGCTGCAAGTTCGCCGCGTCGAACACGTAGTGGCGCGGAAGGTAGTACACGAGCCCGAGCTCGAGGACCTTGATCGCAGCGACGATGAATCCTACGAGCAAGCCAAATTTCACGAGCTTCATTTGTGGATACCCACGCAGCGCGCGCGTCAACGGTTATATGCCGATGTAAACAGGCATCACGTGTTGCGGGGCGGTTCCTCTTATGCCTATTAATAACGCCCGCCGCGGGTGCAGTTATGTAAGCCGGCGCGACGGTAGCGAGCGGCTAGCGAGGCTGCGCGCGCCGCTGTGGCCAGCCTGAACACGCATTTATGCGATCCGCGTTTGTGCGATTAGGGCTACGCTAGAAAATACTTTGGTCTTGGGATCATATGGCGCTGCATTTGTGTGTAATCCAAAAAAAAAAAAAAATTACAAGGGAAAAAGTAACATGACACCCGTGGGATTCGAACCCACGCCCCCGTAGAGACCAGCAGATTCAAGTGTAGACCTGAAGCTGGCGCCTTAGACCGCTCGGCCAGAGTGCCTTACTTATTAAGTTCGCCTGTGTTAATTATAGATATGCGGCATAGCGTCAGCTAGGCGCGGCTCAAAACGACAGCGGGCGATTTGGCATGTGCGCCGCCGCTCTTCAAAACGAGACTATGGCAGTGGCACGGGCATGCAAAGTATTTCCCGAAGGGCCGCATTTAACGCGCTGGCTCAGAAACCTGAACTGCTCGGTGGCGCCGGCCATGGCCTTAATTTGGTGCGCGTCGGCCGTTCGCTGAAGTGCCTCGCGCTCGCCTCAGTATGCGCTATTTATTCGGCGCTTCGTGGGCACGCACTGCAGCAGACTTCGCAGCTGCATGCGCAGCTGGCAGGCTAAAGATGCTCTGGCTCGAAAGCCAGGCTTGACGCAGTACCTCGTGATCGCGCCGAATCGCCACGGCGGCCTCGCGGCGCTCCTCCTGAGACACAATCTCGAGAACTATGACAGCATATCTGGGCAAGGGTGATGCCGTTCGACACTGCAGGTCCCACAGCCTCGCGTTCCCGACTTAGCGGGCCTGTTCAAGCGCTTCGTGTGCGCGCAATGGACCGCGGGTCATAAGAGTGGGCAGGATTACACTGCTGCTGCGTTGGTCTTATCTTTCTTCAGCAACAGGCGTGGGTAGCTGCGCCGCTCGTGCGGCCGAGATCCAATAGCAGATGCATGTTTAGATGGCGCTTGCCGGCGCGCAAACAGTGGCGGCCCCCGCACGGCCTTCGTCATGGCCAACTCGCAGGCGCCTGCTGCTGCGCTGCCGATGAACGAAAACAATTACGCAGAGGGCTGGCCAAGTCACGGCGCCCAGCAGATAAGGGCGCGGGCCAGGGCCAGGGCCGGGTCTCCTCGTCACTGCACGCTTCCCATAAAACGAACCCTTTTTTGGTTCTTTTGACCTTCCAGCTCATCCACTTTCGCAAGCACACTGCGATGCGTGACGCTGCGTGGCTAGAACAGACAAGCGCCTGGCCTGGCTTCGCCGTGCAGGCCGCCCAGGCCGAGCCCTTCGTGGCCCTGTCGTCGGCGCTCCTCGGCAACTTGGAGTGCTTCAACAGCCAAGGGTTCGACTACTTCAACCCGCAGACGGAGTTCGTGTCGTACTGCCTGGCCCTCATTGTTGGCGCAATCGTGTCGGCCCTATTTGTGGGGCCCGTGCTCTACCGCATTGTGGACCTCTCGCGCCACGAAAAGGGCGAGCTCAGTGTAAACGGCCAGCTCGCAAAGATGTCGGCCGTGCTCGTGTCGTTCCTGTTCCTCACGTCCCTGTGGCGGGGCGACGCCGCCCCAAACCCTGTCGAATGGTTCGTGAGCGTCGTCGGCTTTCTCGTCGCTGCGCTGCACCACGTCCAGGACGGCCGCGTGTCCGTGTGCAGCCCCGAGCTCCTTTTGTACTGGCTCGGCATGATTGCCGTCCACCTCAGCTTCGGCGCCGACTCCGTGCTGCGGCACGGCTTCGTTGCGTCGTGGTCCTGGATCGCAACGGCCGTCCTCGCCGTGGCCACGTTCGGCCTTGAGCTCTACAACCCGGCCCGCGGCCGCAAGGACGTGATTGCCTTCGACGACGCTAACATTTTTGAGAAAATCACGCTGTCGTACGCGAACCCGCTTCTGGCCAAGGGCGCAACGCAGAAAATCGAGCGCGAGGATCTGCCGAAGGTCCCGACGGGATTGAACGCCGTGAACTGCTACTCGCAGCTGCAGACGGCGCTCGACTCGTTTCCGCTCGATGCGCGCTGGCGCGTGCTGCGCAGCGTGCTGGCCATGATCCGCTCGCCCCTGGCCTTGCTCATCGTTTTGGACACGTTGAACGAGGTGAGCACGTACATTTTGCCGTCCATTCTGGGCCTGTTCCTGAGCTCGCTAACGAAGCACGCCGACGGAACGGCGCCGCTATTCACAAGCATCTACTTCGCCATCCTGCTCGGCATCTTCCCGGTCATCACAACGGGCCTCGAGAACATGGTCTACCTTTTGAGCAACCACATGTACGTCATCTCGCGCACGTCATTGGTAGCGCTCATCTACCGCAAGGCGCTGCAGCTCGGCCCAAAGGCACGCGAGTCCTTCGACAGCGCCAAAATTATGAACCTTATCAACGTCGATAGCGATCAGATCGATGGCGTCGCGGCCGTCGTGCCGAACCTCGTCAGCGCGCCGCTGGCAATTGTGGTGTCCACGTACCAGCTGTGGCGCTTCATTGGTCCCTCCATGTTCGCAGCAGTGGCTTTCTACGTCGTGAGCATCCCGCTCACGGGCTGGCTATCGAGCCTCATGGGCAAGCTCATCCCCGAAATGATGAAGGCCAAGGACGACCGCAATAAGCTCACGTCAAACGCGTTCCGCAACATCAAGTCGCTGAAACTGTATGCGTGGGAAAAGCCGTTTTACGAGCGCATTAAGGACGTCCGCGAAACAAGGGAGCTCGTCATCCAGCGTAAATTCACGTTCATCTTCCTCGGAATGTCCATGACCTGGAACATGCTTAGCGACCTCATTGCCGCGGCCGTGTTTATTACGTTCCTCTGGCTGCGCCAGGGAGAGCTCTCGCCGGCAGTCATGTTCCCTACGCTCATGCTGCTGCAGTACGCAACGGCGCCCTTCATGATGCTGCCTAGCGCCATCACCGCGCTGTCGCGCGCCGTCACCTCGCAGAACCGTATCAATGAGCTGCTGGTTAGCCAGTCGCAGGACTACGCAAACTACTACCGCCGGTCCGAGCCGGCCCACGGATACGAGGAGAAGGTACTGGATGTTCAGGATGCGACCATTTCGTGGAACGGTGACACAACGGAGGAGAAGATTGCTCTGAAGAATGTCAGCTTTAGCGCCACGCGGGGTGAACTCGTGTGCATTACGGGTCGCGTCGGTGCGGGCAAGACTGCTCTGTTGAAGGCGTTGGCTGGCGAGCTTGCTATCACGGGCGGCAGCATCAGCCTCAGCGGCAGCATTGCCTACTGCTCTCAAGAGTCCTGGCTACAGAACCGCTCGCTTAAGGACAACATTCTTTATGGCCAGAAGCTTGATAAGGACTGGTACGAGCGCGTGCTCGATGCCTGTGAGCTGCTCGCAGACATTGAGCAGCTCCCGAAAAAGGACGAGACGAACGTTGGTGAACGCGGAATCTCACTCAGTGGTGGACAAAAGGCGCGCGTGGCTCTTGCGCGAGCTGTATACTCTAAGTCCAACGTTTATCTGTTGGACGACGTGCTTTCGGCCGTTGACGAGCATGTGAGCGCAAAGCTGGTGGCTAAGCTCTTCAGTAAGGATGGCGCGCTTGCGAACCGCACCATTGTGTTGGCAACAAACAACGTGAAGGTTTTGTCTCATGCTTCACTTATTGTAGGACTGCAGGCGAAGCAGGTTGCCGAGTGCGACTCGTTTAAGGACGTTGTCACCAAGCGCGAGAGCAGCGCCATTTACAACCTCATTAAGGAGTTCGGGCACGCGGCGGACCTCGAGACCGAGGCCGAGCATATCGAGGATCGCCGTGCCGGTGTCATCAGTCGCGAATCGAGCTCGCCAAACCTTTACCTCACGTCGGAGTTAACGACAATGGTGGAGCCAGGCACGGATCACCGCGATGCCGGAGACGACGAGGAAGAGGAGGAGGCACAGGTCGTGTCTCTGTGGATTTTCACGCGCTACTTCACGGCCATAAAACCCTGGTATGGCTGGGCAGGATTGGGAATCATGGCTGTTTCGGTGGTTATTTTGAATGGTGTGAACGTGTACCTTGGATTCATGTCGAACCACAGCTTCACTACGCTTCTCGACGCTAGGGTATACCTGATTGGGTACCTCGTTCTCATCGGCGTGTCTAGTCTGTTGCTCGTGCTCAGTCAAATCTGGTCGAACATTGTGATTGCCATCAATGCGTCCCGGGTTCTGCACAACCGCATGGTTTGGAACACGATGCATGCGCCCATGTCGTTCTTCGATACAACGCCGCTGGGGCGTCTCATCAACCGGTTTACAGGCGACATTGCGTCTCTCGACTCGAACCTGCCAAACATGATGTACTATACAGTGCGTTCTATCATGAACGCGGTCATGAACCTCGTCATTGTACTCTCGGGCTCGCCGGCGGTTATCTTCGTGGTTGCTCCGCTTATGTGGGCCGGCAACAGATACCGCCGAATGTATGTGCCCACGTCGCGCAAGGTTTCTCGCATGTCGTCGGCGGCAAACTCGCCCATTCTGTCGCACATCGAAGAGAGCCTGAAGGGCCAAGCCATTGTGCGCGCGTTTGATCGCACGACGCAGTTCATCGATGTATTCGACGGGCGCATTGACTACTGGATCGAGATCACGTTTGTGAAGCTGAATCTGCAACGCTGGCTGAACTTCCGCATCCGCTCTATGACTGCCGTGTTACAGTTGACAACCGCGATTTCGATTGCGCTTCTCGTCGACAAGTCGGCCATCTCAGTTGGCTATGGTGCAGTCGTGCTCCACTTTGCCACGCGCACTGGTGTCATGGTCCAGCAGATCCTGCAGTTTTTGGCGCAAATCGAGGTCAGCGGTGTTGCGCTGGAGCGCATTCTCGAATACATCGATATTAGTGGTGAAGCCGCTGCGCACGTTCCTGAGACGGAGCCGCAGGCGTCGTGGCCTGACAAGGGCGAGGTCTCATTCAAGGAGCTGAGTGCTCGATACAAGGACGATGGCCCGGATGTTCTGAAGAACCTGACCTTTAACCTGAACAAGGCCGAGAAGGTAGGTATTGTGGGCCGCACAGGAAGCGGAAAGAGCACGCTTACGATGGCGATCTTCCGTATTCTCGAGGCTCGCAAGGGGTGCATTGAGATCGACAACGTCGATACGTCTAAGCTTGGCCTGTTTGATCTGCGCTCGCGGCTGTCTATCATCCCCCAGGATGCGCAGATCTTCGACGGTACGCTTCGCGAGAACCTGGACCCTCTGAACACGGTGGATGATGCGCGTCTGTGGGAAGTGTTGGAGCTTTGCCATCTGAAGGCGCACTTCCAGCAACTCGGCACGGGACTTGAGACTCCGCTGACGGACGGCGGCGATAACTTGAGCCGCGGCCAGGCTCAGCTCGTGTGCTTGGGCCGTGCCCTCATTCACAAGGCGCACGTACTCGTTCTTGACGAGGCGACGGCATCGGTTGACGTTGAGACAGACAGGATCGTGCAGGCGACGATCCGCGAGCACTTCAAGGACCGCACGATCATCACGATTGCGCATCGCCTGAACACGATCATGGACTCGGACCGCATCATTGTGCTTGACGCCGGCGAAATCAAGGAGTTCGACACGCCGCAGAGGCTGCTCGAGGCCAAGGGTCTGTTCTACAGCCTGCATAACGCGGAGAAGAAGGAAGAGGGTGTGGGCTATGAAGAGGCGATTGAGCACGTTGAGGAAGGCAGTGGCAACTAGAGAGCCGCGCCGGACCTGCGCGCTCGGCCTGCGCGCCATTATTGTTTAAATCAATTGTTTAAGTCAATTGCATAACTCAATTGAACAAATTAGTCGAATAAATTAAATTAGTTTACGTAGATCCGAAACCTGAATAATAAGTATACTATTCCGCCACATTAGGGAAGTGTGCTGCGCATTGCTCGAGCCTCAAGTTTGCCGTCTAATCACGGCCGGAGGTCTGGCGGCTTCAGTTGCGGCACGTCCGTTCCTGGTAACGAGTTGTCGTTCTGTACGCGATATTGCTGCCACAGCGCCTTGGCCTCGCTGAAGTCCGCCACCAGGTGGACCATGTCCTGGGCGCTGCTGACGCTGTTAATGGCCTGGAACAGCACGTCGGGGTCGGGCCCGTATGTTTCTGCTCGGGAGCTGTGCATGAGGGCGCGCCGCGACTGCCGCGGTGGCCGTGGCTCATTCTTGTCCGACATAGCCCTAATCTTGACCTTTTGGTGTCGAGGGATAAGAACGGGGACTTTAACCGCCAGGCTGCGGCGTGTGATAACCCCTGCCCTTTCTCTGCGGGGAGTAAAAGCGGGCAATAGAGCTACGCTGAGCACTTTCCCCTTTCGTCGGGAAATGGGCCGGCCATCCATTCCCGATGGTTCACTGGCAGGAAAGGTGTGATGGAGTGCCGATGGTAGCGACTGCGCATTGTATCCCAGGCTGAAGGCGTTGCGCATGCTCTATCCGCTTCGCGCCGTCGATATGCATGTGTCATATGCTTGTCTCCTACTGCGCTTACTGTTCCCCCACATAACGAGAATTTTGGAAAGCGAGTAGCTGATCCCGCGAGCACACTGGGCATTTGCAGCCTGGCCATAAATACTACTTTAATTGTGCACGTCGACGCATGCCCGCCGGGTGTGCTAAAGTTGAGTGCGAAATACGAGGCCGCCTACTAGGGCCCTTGGACCAGCGAGTTCACCGAGGGTGCTGCTTTCGGCATCCTTCAATTACGGTCTCTATTATCAGTAGTAGTGTATATCCGTTGTTGCCGGACCGAGCTAATTTTCGCTGCGCGCGCTATTGAGCTTGGCCTATGTGCAAGTCCCAAGGCTGATAATGACCGCGAGAAGGTCCACTAATAGATCCTCTGACTCAAGCGGGCACATGGTTCAGATCAAGTCATGTCGACTGATGCCGTTCAAACGCTCCTTACCCCAAGAGATAAGGGCTGGTGTTGGCGCCGTGCGTTGCTACGCGATGGATGCGTCGGCCTGGTATGCTCCGGTGTCTCTTGCCTTATATGGGCTTTGGAGCATGTGTCGTTGGCTATGCTCACTTCGACTTTTCGCGTCGCTAGGCGAGTGCAAAGCAGCTCGTCTGCGCGTATGGCTATCACGTGTATGCGTGCCTATCTATTTAGCCGCGCATGATGATGATTTATAATGAAGATAGCGATGACGATACGCCTCGGTCCATCTTGTATATTAGCAGCGGCCCGCCCTCTCTGCGTAGCCGCCCATCCCAAATGGTCCACTTAATCAAGTCTGAGTCCGAGTTCAAAGAGGTCATCGCCAGCGGCAAGGTCGTTGTTGACTTCTTCGCTACATGGTGTCCCCCGTGCCAGCGCATTGGCCCCGAAATCGAGACGCTCGATCCAAAGTATCCGAGCGTAAAGATTTACAAGCTCGACGTCGACGAGTTTCCGGACCTCACGAAGGAGTACGAGGTGAAATACAAGCCTACGTTTAAGTTCTTCGTGGATGGTAAACTTGTCGAGACTATTGAGGGCGCTTACCTCGAGAAGATTACAGAGTCCCTTGACTCGCTTTCCAAGTAGAAAGGTGTCGGTCGAGAGTAAGGCCAGTCCAGTCGAAGGGCTGATACTTATAAGCTTATTTTGTTTTTGTACTGTCTTGCATGATGATTTCTGTTGGGTGAATTCATCAAAGCCCCCCTGTCGCTTTGATATCATCGTATCGACGCACGACAGAACTATAAGGCGCTCGCATTAAGGCGCTCGCATTAGGGGGTCCCAAATCAATGCAGCTACTGCGATACTGTGGCACGCTGTCTTTCCTTCTTAGGTTTATTTGCTTCTTAGGTGTATGAATTGATGCGTTATAGCTTAATCTTTGCTTATTTGTTACATTTCTTGCACTCGGAGCTATATGCGCTGGTTTAATTAGTCGGCGCTATGATGTCTAATTATCTCGCATAATAAATATCCTGCCTGCGCCTTCGCTCCACACACCAGAATATTGCAATTTAGCATGCTATTTCTCGATGTGTAACACAGAACCAGTTGTCTAAAATTTCAGTAGGCTCAGGAGTGGCGAATGCAGTCGACTGGTTACGGCGGTTCTGGCGGCGGTGTTCCTCGGGCCGCGTCGCGGTTAGGGCAAACAAAAACTACCATTTCTGCTGTTCGCGTAGATGTGGTCCCTGCTTCGGCCCTTAGGCCGCTTGCGGCCAATACGCAGCCATGCAAGGCATTTTGCACAACATAGGCAGCAGCTAAAAGTCCAAGTGCCCAAGTTTGCGACGGTGTCGAACTTGGCCACGCTGTTCAAGGTCCGATTTGTGGACCTGCAGGCGACCATGAAAAATCTCGGCTACTCGAACTTCCACTGGGACTACATTCTCGACGACGAGAACGCCTGCTTAATTGCCGATGAGCTCGGCATTTCGGCCCAAGTCGCGCAGAACCACGGCGAGGATCTGTATCCGCGCCCGCTGCCCAAGGACCTCGCCAACTGCCCGCCACGGCCACCGGTTGTGGCATTGATGGGACACGTTGACCACGGGAAAACGACGCTCCTCGACTACTTCCGTAAGTCGCACATTGTCGACGGCGAGAAGGGCGGCATTACGCAACACATTGGTGCGTTCCTCACAAAGGTCGGCGACCAGCCCATCTGCTTCCTCGACACGCCTGGACACGAGGCGTTCCTGAAGCTAAGGCAGCGGGGTGCACACCTCACAGACATTGTGATGCTCGTTGTTGCGGCCGACGACTCCGTGATGCCGCAGACAAAAGAGGCCCTAAAGCATGCGAAGGCCGCTGGCGTGCCGCTGGTTGTGGCCCTTACGAAAAGCGACCGACCCGACGCGAAGCCCGAGCGGGTCGTTGCGGATCTTGCCAGAATTGGCGTGGATGTCGAGGACTACGGCGGCGAGACACAGTGCATCCCCGTGAGCGCCGTCACTGGCCAGGGCATCCCGGATCTGCAGGCGGCCCTGCAAGCCCTAATTGAGGTCCAGGACGTGCGTAGCCCCGCCAAGGGCTTCAGTGCAGAAGGTGTGATTGTCGAAGCGTCCGTGGCGAAGGGCTCTGGTAACGCGGCGTCCATGATTGTGCGGAAGGGCACGCTCAAGCCGCGGCAGGTCGTCGTTGCCGGCACGACGTGGTGCCGAGTTCGACAGCTCAGCAATGAGTTCGGAAAGCCGCTTAAGGAGGCATTACCCGGCACGCCGGTCCGTGTGTCCGGGTGGAAGGACCTGCCTGAGCCGGGTGACATTGTTCTTGAGGCGAAGGACGAGGCCCAGGCCAAACGCGTTGCTGAAAACCGCCTGCGTGCCCTCGAAGCTGCCCAGGAAGCGAAGCAAGTGGAAGTCATCAACGAAAACAAGCAGACGCAGCAGCAGGAAGCAGAAAAGCGGGCCGAGCACGAGCGCCGGGCTGCCCTGGGGCTTTCCACAAAGGACGAAGCGGGCTCTGATGGGCCGAAGGAGATTCCTTATGTCGTTAAGGCCGACGTTGTAGGCTCGGCGGAGGCCGTTAAGGACTCTGTTGAGCAGCTTGGAAACGAGGAGATTAAGGCCACGGTGCTCTACAGCTCCGTGGGTCCTCCGACCGAATCCGACGTATTCCGCGCCGAGGCAGCGGGCGCCACTATCCTCGCATTCAGTACAAACATCGCTCGGCCCATCGAGCGCCTTGCCGAACAGCGGAAGGTCACAATCAAACGGTACGACGTCATCTACAAGGCAATGGAGGACATCAGCGCCACGCTTTCGGCGCAGCTAGCGCCGATCATTACGCGCAAGGTCGTGAGTGTAGCCGAGATTCGCGCTGTGTTCCAGATCACCCTCAAGAAGAAGGCGAAGCTAAATGTTGCTGGAATCAAGGTCAACAAGGGCACCTTCACTACTTCACTTCTCTGTCAGGTGCAGCGGAACGGAAAGATCGTGCACGAGGGCACTCTTTCCTCGATTCAGCACGGCAAAGACCAGACTACTGAGGCCCACAAGGGGTCTGAGTATGGCGTGGGCTTCACTGGCTGGAGCGACTTCAAAGAGGGCGACATCGTCGAGGGTTACGAGGAGACGAAAACACCTCGCTATATCTGATCCCCGCCCCATAACGGTCAGCGAGACGTTTCCTTTGGCATGCCTGTCTATGGCATGCCGTGGCCATCAGTGCCGTGCTAATTTCACAGCCGTGCCAAATCCATGCCACCCTCATACGTTTGTTATTTATAGAGCATCCAGTGTACATACATACTATTAAACGAAAACAGCAGGTCTTTTTTAGCCCTCCCATTGTACGGCCACATACTCTTCTGTGTACCCGACGCCAGCATCATCAAGTTCCGGAAGGGCGTCATCTGCAGCCGTGGCAACAAATATGGTGCCCCATTCCATGCCGTCGGCCAGCATATCCTCCGTCTCGAGCTCGGTTATGAGATGCGGCATGAGCTGGACCTCGAGCTCTTTGCCCTGCGCGCCGAGCTGAGCCAGCTCTTTGCCTACACCATCTTCACCGCTGTACAGCAGCGGCGCCAGCCCGCGTTCGTACCGTAAGACCTGCTCGGGGTTGTGCTCAACCATGGTGACGAACCTCGAGAACACGGGGTCCTCCTTGGCCTCGACTTCCTTGATCTCCTTGATCTCGGCGGCGTCGTCCTGTCCGTCTTCGGCCTCCTCGATCTTGACATTACCATAGTCCTTCGCGTTCTCTGGCTCGATGTACTCCTCCTCGACTTCTACGAGCTTGCAGGCGTACTTGCCAGGAACAATAATATTATCCCGCTTCGACCGCGCCTTTTTTGCCGTTTTCTTAGGCGCCGCCGGAGCCGGCTGCGGTGCTGGCACACCGCTGCTGAACGGATTTGCGGCGGCAAACGGGTTACTTCCGGCCGCCGAAGCATCTGAAGACGTAAATAATCGGTCTCCAATATCGCCCTGCGAGGGTCCAACGTTGTTTTCGGGCTTTGAAGCCGCGACTTCCTCCTTAATTCGCTGGCGAACTTCGTCATTCGAGATGACGCCGCGCAGAGCTCTGATTGAGCCCTTCTTGCGGCGGCAGTTCGGATCCGAGCATGCAAAGACATACAAAACACGATCGTAGTCTTTGTTCGGCAAGGGGCAGCTCAATTGAGCCAAGAGATCCATCTCTTTACCGCATACTTTGCACTGTGCAAGGTCTTTTGCGGGGCTACGCCCGCCGAGCCACTCGGGCGAGCCTCCAATGTGGTTGCCCTGTACAGTAAGATCGGCCAGCGATGCTTCGCGCCCAGCGTAGCCCAGCAGGACGGACGTGGGGCCCACCGTCTCCTCGAAATCAGAGTCTACGTCGGACATAGTTGAAAAATTACAAGTGCCCTAACCTGATCCTCAAATCTATCATCATGCGTGCGCGGCCGCCGATCACAGGATGCGTAATAAAAGCATCACGATTTATCGGCGTTTCGGGACGCCCGCAGGCATGAAATATAAAAGAAGCCTGGTATGTTCAGTTCAATGGTGTTGCTCAGTCTGGAGATTCATTCTAGCCTCTCTGAGGCTCGATTGGTTATTTCCGGGGAGGCTATTCAAATTAAAAGAAGAGAGTAATAAATAATAAGAGGCGAACACGAGTGACAGTGAACACCGCATGACCTGGAGACTAGTCGTCGAAGATTGTCCCCTCGACATCTTCGATCTCATTTGCTTCAGCGAGTTCATTGTAGTCGCACTTCAGCTCATCGTCTCGGAACACTGCAGGCAACGTTTTGTTTTTATTGGCACCCTTGTACTTCCAACGCCGTCTTGCTCGTTCGTCCATCGTAATCTCGATCGGGACGAACGATATTCCGTAGGACTGGAGTATACTCACGGCGTTATTGTACCGGGACATTGCGCCTCTAACGCCGCTAGCAAACGACATATAGAGGTAGACAGTATTTGAGTCATCCTGCGCAGCTGCAGCCGCCTCAGCGACGTCACTGCCCTTTTCCTCGGGCCTCGTATCGAAAGCTGTTGTGTCGGCCTCATTCGCTGGGGGTGAAGTCGCCAAGGATTCCACCGGTGTCTCTTTCGTCGCGAGTTCAGGCACAACCTTCAGCTCCTTCGTCGGAGAAGCTTTAGCACGAGGAGAATCATATTCGGGTTCCTTGGTGTTGGACACCTTGGCCTCAAGAGCCTCGTCTTCAGGCTCCTTCAGTACGGAGCCAGTGGTATCAGATTCCTTGGCGTCGGGCCCCTTACTCTCGCGCACCTTAGCCTCAGGCTGTGTAGTCTCGGGGGCCTTAGTTTCGCGGACCTTAGTCTCGGAGGCTTCAGCCTCGGGGACCTCAGCATCGGAATCCTTAGCCTCGGACTTCCTAGTCTCGGAGACCTTAGTATTAGGGACCTCAGCCTCGGAGACCTTAGTCTCAGGGACCTCAGTCTCGGGGACCTCAGCATCGGAATCCTTAGCCCCGGAATTCCTAGTCTCGGAGACCTTAGTATTAGGGACCTCAGCCTCGGAGACCTTAGTCTCAGGGACCTCAGCCTCGGACTCCTTAGTCTCGAACTCTTTAGTCTCGGACTCTTTAGTCTCGGAGTCCCTAGCGTCGGAGTCCTTGGCCTCGGTGACCTCAGCCTCGGAATCTTTAGTCTCGGACTCCTTAGCCTCTGATTCCTCATACTCGGACCCCTTAGTCTCAGGCTCCGTAGCCTCGGGGACCTTAGCCTCAGGATCCTTAACCTCAAGCTCCTTAGTCTCGTGCTTCTTAGCCTCGGAGTCCTCAACCTCAGGCTCCTTAGCCTCGAGGACCTTAGCCTCAAGCTCCGTAGTCTCGGGGACCTTAGTCTCGGGGACCTTAGCCCCGGAATCCTTAGTCTCCGTGTCCTTGGTCTCCGTGTCCTTGGTCTCCGCGTCCTTGGTCTCCGAATCCTTAGTCTTCACATCCCTACTCTCCGAAGCCTTAGTTCCCGGATCCTTAGTCTCAGGCAACGTAGTCTCAGGCAACTCAGCATCGGTCGCCTTCGTCTCGGTCACCTTCGTCTCTGGCACCTTGTTGTCGGGCGCCTCGGCCTTAGGCTTCTCAGACTCCATCGCCCGAGAGTTCTTTGTTCTGGGCTCCTGAGTCTCTGTTGCCTTAGGTTTCTTCGTGTCGAGCTCCTCAGACTCCGTTTTTTCCGGTCCCTCAGTCTCGATGTGCTCCGATTTCTGCGAATCAGTTCCAAACTCGGAGAGATCCTTACTCTCAGTCAAATCAAGCTCTGGCTCCATGAGTTCTGGCTCATCCAGCTCATGCTCCGCAGTCTTAGGCGCCTTAGTCTCGGACTCAGGCTCTTTGGGTGCAGATTTCTTAGTCTTGGGATCCGCAGATTCCAAGACGTCACTCTGAGACTTAGTCGCCTTGGCGTCACCAGAATCGTGCTCCACTGAGCCGTGCACGTCGGACCGGCGTGCCTCAGTCGCAGGAACCGTAGTCTCAATTTGAGACTTCTCAGTTTCAGCTACCTTGCTAGTCTGCTCCTGCTCGTGCCCCGACGTAGGAGAGCCGTTGGGACCTAATTGCGTAGAATCTGGTTCTTTCGTCTCGGGCTTCTCCGTTTCCGGCGCCTTAGCTTGAACTGACTTAGTCTCATGATCCTCACTCTCAGATTTTTCCACAACAGAGTCCTTGCTCTTGGTCGCATCAGACGAGGGCTCCTCAGTCTTCGGCTCCACGATGCTGGGCTCAATCTCGTGGCCAGTCACGGTAGTCTCAGCCCCAGGCGCAGGCACATTGGAAGCAGCACTCGTAGCCTCGAGTTCCTTAGCCTCAATTTCGGACTCTTCTGTCGCGGCGCCCTCAGACTTGGACACAGGTTGCTTCGGCTGCGGCGCCCGGGCGTTATTTGCCGCCGTCTCCGACGCACTGGACTTCGAGGCCTTAGTGCCATCACTGGACTCCAGCTTTTCGTGAGCATCGTTCTTTGAAACGTCAGATGTATGCGACTCTTTAGCAGGCTGCGCGGCGCTAGCTCCCGTTGCTCTTTGCTCGACGGACTTCTTGTCCGAAGCACTCATTGGTAGTGCGTCGGTCAGCGATGAGGCGGGAGCGCTGTGATTCTCAGGAACTGGCTCGGATGTACTGCCAACCAGAGACGCCTCAAGCTTCTCGAAGTCTGCCTCAGACATCGTAGTCGGAGCAGCCCCAGGTTCAGGCTGCTCGGATCTCTTCTGAGCCACCGACGAAGGAGCATCGCCAAGGGCACCAGAAACAGCGGAGCCATGTTCTGCTACGGCCTCGTCGGATACAAGTCTGTTATCGTTGGCATCCTTAGAAACCTGCACAGGCTCTTTAGGGCTCTGAGCCTCCACTGATTTCATGTCGCCATCCTGTTTTGAGCTATTCGGTTCTGAATCCTGTGGATTGGGGCCGCTCTGTGTTGCATTTACTGCGGCATCTGCTTCGGACCCCAAAGTTTTCGCCGCGCTAGACGCTCGCTCCTTAGCAGGGCTCTGAGAACTAGACAGATCCTCTTTGGACTTGGAATTATTTGGCCGTATACTACCCTGCGGCTCAAGCTCCGCTACTTCGCTGCTGTCAGCGGAGGTACGCACACCGGTATCGAGATTCTGTGCATCAATGCTCTCAGCCGGTGCTTCAGATTTGGACTGCCGGTCTCCGCGGTCAGCCGTTACCTTCTTGGGATTACGAGCGTCAGCTGGGGATGCCGCGTTCGCAGTCTTGGTCGGCTTGTTCGACTCTGGAGACAGACTTAGGCTTGCAAGTGTGCCCGCCGCAGGCTCCTGTTTTGTGGAGTCGCTCCGCGGGCTCCGTGGGGCGAAGCTGGGCAAGCTTGCAGGCCGTTCACTGTCTCGTGCGGTTATCGGGCGCTTCGTGGAGCTCGCGTCCTGCTGCTCTTCGTGCTCTGAGGGCGTGTTTGAAGCGGATTGCTGCAGCGAAAGAACAACAGATTGTTCCATAGTACTCGACACCATTCCGTCGCTGCTCATTTCGGGCTCGTTCTCGTACACGGAGGACGCCGACGAGTGCTGGCCAGATGCCATGAGCTCGAAGCTTGATTCCGAGGGCCGGCGGTGCGGCTCCTCGGCGTCGCTGGATTCCTCGCACTCAGCGTTAATTTCAGCCAGAAGCTCGGCCAGCCTATCGTGCTGTTCCTCGCGTGATGACATTTGTAGGGCGCAGCGTTAAGCAAGTCGTTTGCAGGACGAGCAGCGGGCTTGGAAAGATGATTGTCTGGCACCCCAGACCGGAGGGAGGATCACGGGCAAGGGGTGGGTTAGGAACACCAACGGCTCATCTCGCGGTAGTGCGAACGGGCGCTTCGTAGCCGGCTGAAACACTACTGCCGCTAACGCTGATCGTGGCCCTGCGATACACGGTATAGAGCATTACATCTGGAGGTTTATATTGGGAACTGTTAACAATGCGCACGGCTCCTTATCTGCCATGATCAACATAAATGCACTGACAGTAGATAGCGGAAATAGACGCGCAGAAACGTACACGTAGCCCTGCACTATCATGGATTCTCTATGCAGATGTATCTATGTAGACATACGCACATAGGTCAAATATTGTGCACGGTGCAGCGCAATGACTGGGCTGGTGGTTCGCATGCGTACGAAGCCTATAAAGGTAGACGAAGTGGAGCGCCGCGTGCAGTATATAGTTTACTAGCATAGCATCACCAGCTTGAGTAGCGTGGGCTGGTACTGGGGCGCAACGTGGGCGTCAAGTCAGCCAAGCAATCCGCCAAGCAAGGCGGCTGCGGCTTCGGCGCCATTGCGCCAAGCAACAAGCCATTACACCACCACAAAAAGCACCAAGAAGAACGGTCCGGCAATTTAGAATTTCAAGCGGATTGCGTGTGATTGTGTTGAGACGCTGGCCGTCTAGACAGCCAGAGCCCGACTTTGCATAGAGCTGTGACCGGCACTAAGGCCAGATGAAGATGTAATACATTGAAGACGCACTTTGAAGCCTTACGGCGTCTGCGGTAAGTACGAGGATGTCTCCATATGAGCGAACCAACGCTAACGATGAACACAATTGCTTTGCCGAGCAAATATCTAAGCCAAATAGGCTATTTCGTGAAGTAATAAGAGCCCCGGTTTGTTTGGCAACGGCTGGCGCAAAGAATAACACGAACTGTACAGAGCGTGCGATGATGGTTCCCTATACGAGGGCAATTCGGAAGATAGGCGAGCAAGAAAGCGAGCAGTTGTAACTCTAAATATTAGTTACGGCAGCGCCATAGATCGGCAGCATCTTGCGCTTGCGCGAAGCTAGCTTAATTCGTGGTACGGGCGCGGGCATGACGTATTCAAGGCATGACGTATTCGAGGCATGACGCACTCAAGTCATAGTGATTGGGCAAGGACAGAGGTTAGGAGCGTGGAAACAATATAAGTGTTGTGAGTGGACGCGGAGTCGACGTGCAGATGCGGGGGTCATGCGGTGGGGTTGTAGAGTGGACGCGGTGCGGACTTTACCGCAAAAGATGTATGCGGCCACGATCGAAGCGCGTGCCGCACAAACCTGAGTGCCGTCGTCGTTCAGGCCCTGTCTATCCTTGTGCACCGTGTCCAGAGAACGTAAATAAGCCGGATCCGAACCGAAGGTGAATAAAATAGAACAGAGTGTTGTAGTGCACGCATTGTAGTACACGCATTGTAGTACACGCATTGTAGTACGCGCATTGTAATACAGCATTGTAATACACGCTTTGCTGTACATGAACTGCAGGGCACGTCAGAGTGCCCCTATTATGAGAGGCCGGAAGAGCGCAGCGTGTGGACACAGAGATATATGTGATGCGTGCATCAGACCTACGCCTGCAAAAGCTGCAGAGCGCAGAAAATAAGGCGGTAAAGCTGCGAAGGAGTCAGGCCCGGTCATTTTTAGGGGATGCAGAAGTCGGACCCGTTTGCGTGTACGGAGAAGAACCGCGCGTCGTGCGGCCGTAAGCGCCAGCAGCAAGAAAAATAAAGGGAATGCTCTTTATCGAGGAGGCAAGAGCCCGTCTAGCGCCCGCGCGGTTGGGTGCGCAGGTATTCCTGGATATCCGCGCCGCGGATGATGGTTACCTTGCCGTCGGCGCTTGTGTGACACAGTTTGCTGGTGTCGCTCTTGGCCTTGTGAGTATGCGGTTGGCGGCGCGACTCCGCATCAGCGTCGTGCTGTGTGCGGTTCTGCTGCCAGGTGTGTTCACCGCGTGCCAGGGGCAACGATTTCGTGTGATCGAGCCTACAGCTTTTGTCGGTGAGCATGGGGCCAACAAGTCAGAGCTGGGGGGCTCTGATCGAAGTGGCGGGCCGGGACAAATATATATGTTTTGTGTGCGAGTGCGCCGAGTCACCATGCGGTTCTCAGTCGCGATTACGCTAGCGACCCAGCGCCCGCTGCTGGCGTCCCCGTGCCCTGAGAAAAACTGGAGGGCGGGGCGACGTTGCTCAGCGAAAGCGACGCGCGCCTGGGACAAGGTTGTCGCGTGCAGGCAACCCGGCGCGAGTGCACTGGCGCTCGGCGCGGCCACTTACAAGGGCAATCGAGCTCGCGCGCGCCGCTGCGTGCCGCGGCGCCCCCGTACCGCCGGTCGGCCTTTTGCTTCATCAGGCTCCGCGTGACAGGGTTGTGGTTATTGCATATTTTATGTACGGAAACCTGGGCTGTCATGTACGGAAACCTGGGCTGTCATGCAGGGCACGAAGGTCAGTTATGCACCGAAGGGCGAGGCGTTTTCGCAGGCGGCTGGGCGGAGATGGCGGCTGCGTGATTTGGCGGACTCGCGCTAAGCATGCGGTTCGCCGCCGTAGCTCTGCTAGCCATGACGAGCCGCGGCGCCAGCGGCGATCGCTCGCGAGCTGGCGGAAACGCACGCTTCCTAGCCCGCGCAGCTGGAGGTGACACATTCGTACATACATGCTAAACATTGCTTACACACTAGAGCCGTCTGCCCATGGAGGTGCGCTCATTAAAGCCGCTATGGCTGGACTATTAAAAGCCGCGCCCAGCAAGCGCGCCTGCGGCGTCTCGTCGAGCACCGTCTCAAACGCCGTCGTTCGGACGCGTGTTTGTTATACATGCCAGGCGTTGCGCCAGCCCTCGCAATCGCACTCCGTATAACCGGCGTTAGGTTCAAAAGTAGAAGTGACGCGCGCGTCACAGGGTTCAAGCGGCTCGGCTTCCCCACCGCGCCGTTGTGCGATGATTCAGCCGGGGTATGCCGCGCGCAGCGCTAGTTTGCCGCAGCGCTAGTTTGCCGCAGCGCTCGCGACGCCGCGTCTTATTGAGCCGCCTGCAGATCCAGTTAAAGATAGATACGGCGAGTTATACGTACGGACAGAGCGGCAAAAGCCGAGGCGCCGGCGCTGCATGCGGCAGGCAGGCGCTTTCAATAAGTTCCGCCGGCGCGCAACGAATACGCACGGCGACATAAACCGTGAGGCTGCGATCCGAGTTCTATTTTAAAGATATCTATTTTTTTTGTTCGGTGGTTTTCGTTTCGGGCAACCACGGCGCATTTGCGGCCGCATCAGCAGCGCTTGGCGCGGTTGCTGACTTGGGCTCGGGCCGCCTAAGAGATATTGTCAGTATCACGCGGACGGATTCGGAGAGAGCGAGGGGCCGGCGGTGGCGAAGAAGGAGGCGCTCTGCTGACTTGCGCATGGCCCACGCGTCACATGCCGCTGCGCCAGGCGGGAGATAGAGGCGGCGTGTCTCGATAGGGGACTGATGCCGAGGGTTGCGGTTGCGCGGGCATTGTTGCGTCATTCGCACGTATCATGGTGCGAGCTCGCCGTATAGAGGCGCCCGCGGCCGCGAGATGCTGACACATCGGAACTGGCCATGGCGCCTCATGATCCCCACCTTTCCCTTTCCAACGTACCATTGCATACTTCCCGAATCGAGCGCGAACCCCGCACCATTGAACGGCCGAACACGTTTAGAAATCTCAATTGCACGTCCCTTTAGCTGTGCACCCCAGAAAACGCGTCTACGACTGCCATTGACCCTCCTGCGAGCCGCCTCGACTGTCGCGTTTGTTGCCCCCCTCGATTGGCCGCGCTTCTCGTACCATTGCGACGCACCCACGGCTTGCCGGAAAAATCCCTAACTGCTCAGCTTCGAGCAAACCAGTCTGCAGGCCTCAACATCGGCTGAGATCGCCATTGCGTTTCAGCTCGCTCCAGACCCTTGGACCTGCGCGGCGCTCTGTTTCTAGCGGACTTAGGCCGCGCCTATCGTTACCGTTCCGACCAAACTATAAAGCCCGGGCTTGAGAGTAACGCTCTACACCATGCCTGAGCAGCAAATTGATACCCACAACGGCATGGCCTTCGGCAGTGCCCACCATGTCGGCCACGCTGGCCACGCCGCCGCCCACGGCGGCCACGCGGGGCATAGCACGCCTCGAAATAAAGTTACGCCCACGAAGAAGCACCACGAACGGGCCGGCGACAAGCCAATTGGCAGCACGGCACCGGACAAGGGCGAGAAGAGCGAAAAGAAGAACGTGAGCCATGTGCCATGTAAGTTCTTCCGGCAGTCGATCTGCCAGGCCGGCGACAAGTGCTCGTTCAGCCACGAGCTCGACTCACATACGCAGGCAGTGTGCAAGTACTACCAGAAGGGCAATTGCAAATTCGGTGCAAAGTGCGCGCTCGCGCACATCACTGCTGACGGGCGCCAGGTGAATAGAAAGACGATGAAGGAGCCGAGAGATGCATTATCGCGCCGTAAGGACAGCCGCACGACGAAAGAAGACACAAGCGCCGACAGCCTTGAGCTCTCGCCGCAGCAGGCGCGGCCGAAAACGGGCTCTGCGAGCTCACAGGCCAGCGACTCGACCGTCGTGGATTCAAGTGTGCAGATGGCGTCGCGCATTCTGTCGAAGTATTCGGGCACGGGCCAGCCGCTCGGCGCGGGCTCGCACCTACCAACAGCGGCTACACCGGCTGCGGCGCCCGTCGCGCCGGCGCCGGCACCGGCACCGCTGCACATGGCGCACAGCACACAGCCAAGCAGCCCGCGCATGAACTTCAATGCAAAGCCCTTCACGGTGCGCTCGCTCTCGTCGACGCTTCCGCAGACACCGGGCAGCCAGCACCCGCTCACCCAATTGGGATCTTTATCCATTGGCGCGACGAGCGCCGCCGCACCGGGCTCGACGGGCCCGCTGGCCATGTCGCCGCCGGCGAGCCATGCAGCGCTGCATGGCTCGGCCTGGACAAGCTACCGCAGCTTCTTTGAAGGGTCTGCCATTACTGATGACGATGATGATACACTTGAGGACGGCGACGCAACCGAGGAGGAGGAAGGGTTCCGGGAACAGCTCGTGCCGTCGACGCTCACGGACCTGCTCACGCCGCTTGAGTTCGAGCGGCGCAACTCGCGCACGTCGGCCCAGAAGTCGGGCCGCGTGTTCTCCTCACCTACGGCGGCATCATCGCCGTTTGTGTACAGCATGCGGCGCGCGTCGAACGGGAGCGGCGGCAGCGGCGGCGGCGGCGGCCACGAGCTTCTAAGCTCGAGCGCTCCGCTGCAGGACTTGTGGAGCCCGCGACCGCGCAATCAGGTATTTCCCATGCAGGCGTCGCACGACGCGGCCCCAAGCAGCGAGCCACGACAGATGCCGAAGGCGCCAATAGGCACGCAATATGGCCACGAAGTACCACCAATAGACATGGACGGCGCATACCAGCCGTTCCAGCAGTTCAATCGGGCGATTGCACGCTGAGTGCGCGCAGCACACAGCCCTGCCTGCTCTGCTACGAAAAGAAAAGCCTGATCGGCGCCCTGGCTTGCTCAACCCTCTTCGAACCAATAGCTTAGGATCCCAAAAAGAACAAGCCCGAAAACTACCGCACAAGCCTAAATCATAGCACTATAAGACAACGAAAACTTTGAGAATGATGCAAGCGTGACACGAGCGAGCGAGCGAGCGAGCCAAATGCGATGCTTATTTACGTTCAAGCTTGACGCGCGAAATGGGGGCCGCCGTGAAGCTGCCGGTCGAGGTACACACGTGACCCAAATTGGCTATAAAAAATTGCCAGTGCACACACTTTTCTTCTTTCTCACCCCAAGCGTCACTGCCCAGAAGGGTTTCTGGACATGACGCTTGCACAAGCGGCTGTTTATGATGACCATCCAAACAACATTCTATATTCTGGTACCCCTTATGTTATGGGCGCTGGCTCGCCGGTGGTCCAAGTGATTTGAAACGTTTGATCAGTTCTGAACCAGCCCATAAACTTAGTTAGTAAAACATAGAACAAGCAAGCAGCTTGAGGAAATGAATGATGCGAACAGCAGGAATAGTGTGAATGCAGAGCAATGCCGATTAATGAACGGGTAGAGAACTAACGAAACTGAGTACGAAACGAGTTTAGAGCTTGTCAAACATGTACGTAGCGGTGGCTCCTCCGAGCAGCGGCACTGAGCAGCGGCTCTAGGCAGCACGCGGCTCCTGGCAGCGCTCCGGGGCAGCGGCACTGAGCAGCGGCTCTAGGCAGCACGCGGCTCCTGGCAGCGGCTCCGGGGCAGCGGCACTGAGCAGCGGCTGAGCAGCGGCTTGAGGCAGCACCTTGCAGCCAAAATTATCACGAACAGGGATCATCGATCGTTAATCGTTAAGCGTTATACATAAATAATTAGTGCGACGGCATTTTGAACTCGTCGAGGTACTCGAGCTTGTCGAAGAAACCGTCGAACACAGGGTGCACCTTGACAGTCTCGAACCAGCGCATGACTGAGGGGTACTTGGCGCGGAACTTCTTGTCAAACAAACGCACGAGCGGGCGCAGGAACATTGTCGCTGCGTAAAGGTCGGCAATGGTCACAGACTCGCCCACGAGGAACGTGTGATGCAGCAGGTACTGCTCGTAGAGATCGAGCTCCTTCGTGTAGCCCGCCGTCGCAGCGTCCCACTGGGCCTGGTCGAACGGAATGGCGCCCATGACCATCTTGAACGGCGTCGTGAGGACCTGCATGAAGTCGAAGTTGAAGCGGTTCATCCACATGAGCACCTCCGAGAACTCGGCCGGCGTCTGCTTGCCAATGAGGCCGCCGCTTTTGGGAAGTTGGTCAACAACTGGAAGGGTTAGTATTCTGTGCTTCTTTTCAGGAAGTTACTTCTCAACACGTTATCTTTCAGACAGGGATAACTGTTTATTGATTGTGGTTCATCATCGGTGCACCGATAATACTTACTCATTAGCACAATCGGCACACTCTCCATGAGCTGCGTGCCGTCGTTGAACCTGAAGGCCGGCACCTTTGCGTACGGGAACTCCTTCGGGTAGTGCTCATCCGGGCCCGACGCAATCTTGATGCTGTCGATCTTGTAGTGCTTCACCAAGTGCTCGGGCAGCACCGTGCGAGTGAACGGGCCGTCGCCCTCCTTGATGTGAGTGTAAAGCGTGCCAAGCGACATTTTTATATGGCCGGCGGGGCAGGGACGAAGCTGGGACTTTAAGTACAAGGTGAGTCGGTGAGTCGCCTGCTTGCGATAATGAGTGGTTGCGCCATTGCGCGCATGCCCAACCCCTGCACAGCCCGTATACTGTGGCCTCGTGCGAGCTAGGCGTATGCCGGGCCCAGGATCGACGGCGGGGTTTGTTTGTTGTTGCCAGGTGTGCCCGCGCCCAGCGCCCAGCGCCCAGCGCCCAGCATCACGTGCGCATGCCCTCCGAGGGTTGGCGGCGTGGCGCGGCATGCTCGCCTCCTCCATATGGTTTGCTGGCCAATTAGAACTCGACGTCACTGCTCATACCCGCCGCTCCGGCACCCGCCCCTCATCGAGAAACTCCTTCCTGGCCACCCAGCGCCGCGGCTACAGAGCACTCCAGCCTTCGCCCGGAGATTTCCCCAGTGAGTGTGCCGGCCGCCTCAGGGAACCCCCGCGACTCACCCCTCACCAGTGGCGCGCGACCTCGTCGGATCTGCCGCGCTCGTCTCCGTTGTCGCCACGCTGGCCTTTACCGGAGTCTGGCTTGCTGCGCTGTTCTCTGCCAGCAAGGTTCTGAGTCAGCAGGAAATTTTTCACAACCCGAACCCCCCGGCGCGCACGTGAGGAAAAGGGACCACCTGCGAACCCGCTAGTGACCCTAGCCCGTCCCACGCCGCCGCGCGTAACCCGCATTTCACACATAGATGGCAGGAGCCGCCGACACGAGTGCTCTGGCCATTGCGGCTGGAGCCTCCCGGCTCCGCCAGCGAAAGATCAGCGTCAAACAGCGGCTGCGCATCCTCTGGGAGCGGGACCTCCCGGACTTCGTTGAGGATGTGCGCAGCGACCTGCTCGGCATCACCGAAACCGGTGTCGACAAATCTGAGGAGGACGAGCGGCACTTGCAGGCCGTACTGTCCGCCTCAACCGTCGCGCCGGCTCAGGGCAAGCCCGCGCCGGATGCATATATCCCAACGCCGAGCGCGTCCAAGAAATGGGCAGAATATAACCGCTTCTACGAGCCGGGATGGGTCGAGTCTACGAGCTACATCCATAGCTCCGCAACGGTTGAGGATGCACTCGGCTGCGAGTACAACATGGACGAAGAGGACGCGGCCTTTCTTGGGGAGCTGACGAAGGGCGTCACGGATACAAAGCAGAAGTGCAGCGAAGACGAGCTCGAAATGCTGTGCTCGCTGTTCGAGTCCGTGATTGCCGAGAAGCAGCCGTTTTTGGCCACGGATGTGAGCCAGATCATGCCGTATGCGGAGCTGGAGCCGCACATCGTTGCGAACCTCGAGGCGCGGCGCCGCAACGCGAAGAACCCCATGGACCCAGAGCAGCTGCTCTACGAAGCCCATTCCGAGGATTACGCGCCAAAGCTTGCGCCCTCGCCGTACCGCACGCCGCTGGCCAGCGTGCGCATGTTCGGCAGCAGGGTGTACGAGCACTGGCGCGAGCGCAAGATCAGGGCGCACGGCCGCTCCGTGTTCCCGAGCCTCAAATACGAGACGGGGCTCGCGAGCGACGACTCGGACCCCTACGTCTGTTTCCGGCGTCGCGAGCTGCGGCACACGCGCAAGACGCGGCGCACGGACGCGCAGAACAGCGGCCGCCTACGCAAGCTGCACGCCGAAATGCAGAGCGCGCGCAGCCTAGCCGAGCTCGTTCTGCGTCGCGAGCGCACGCGCCTGCAGCAGATCCAGACGGACTTCGAGATTTTCGAGGCGCGGTGCCGCGTGAAGGCGCTGAAGCGCAAGATTGGCGGCAGCGACGACCCCGAGCTTGCACAGCTGCTCGTATCCGTGCCGAAGCGCGTGCGCAAAGAAGAGGCGGCCAAGATGCGGCGCGAAGAGCGCGAGCGCGAGCGCCGCGAGAAGCTTGCTCAAGAGAAGGCCGAGCGGGCGCAGCAGCAGGCTGCGTCAGCGTCCGCTGCGGCGCCGGCAGCATCTTCTACGGCCAGCGCTGCGGCGAAGCCGAAGCCGGCGACGCCGGCGGCAGCAGGCTCGCGCATCCCCGACCTCGAGCACGTCACGCTCGCCGAGTACCGCGCCGAGCTGTCGAATGTGTTGCAGCAGCGCATTGCCGAGAAGCTGCGCGAGCGCCAGTTGAGCGACCTTGGCTGGGTGAACCTGACCGAGGAGGCGCTCGTGCCGTTTGCCGACTTCTTTGCGCCGTACGCGCCGGATGGCCTGAGCAGCGACAGCGCGTTCTCGAGCCTCGAGTACGACATGTCTGCGGCCCTCGACGACATGCGGCGGACGACGCCGCGCATGGCGCTGCCGCTGGCGGTGGATGTGCCTGTCAGTGCGACGCCCGAGATTGTGGCGACGGACGGCGACGGCCGTCTTGCGCGGTTTGGTGAGGTCGATTTTGCGCGCGAGCCGGAGCGGTTTTCGGTGCCGCGCCACGGGCCGCAAGTGTCGCTGCGGCGGCAGGTCGCTGACGGCGTGCAGTTTGTGGACCGCCAGCTGCCCAAAGCGCCGCTTAGCGACTTCGCACAGCGCATCAATACGGCCCCGCAGAGCGAGGCTGACGAGCGTCTGGCGGACCGCTTCCGGTTTGACCACAACGATGCTGATTATGGCGATGTTGGCCACAACGACGCGGAGCTGCGGCGCCTGTTCCGGGACCCGGCGCGGCTGAACGAGCTGGACCCGATGAAGCACGCGCTGCGGTTTGGCGCCATGGTGACGAAGAAGGTCACGGACGCGCTGCACGAGGCGCATCAGCAGCACCGGCGCGTGACGCAGGCGGCCGCGAAGCGCCAGGCCCAGCAGACGCAGGCGCAACAGCGGGCCCTCATGCAGCAGCATGCGCAGCAGGCCGCTCAGCAGCGCGCGCAGCAGAGCGCGCAAGTACAGTTGCGCGTGCAGCACGCGCAGAAGATTGCGCGCAAGCAGGCGATGCGGCAACAGGGCGGCAATGGTACGGGGAATGGAGCCGCATCGGCGCCCGGCGCGCAGACGTCGCCGCCCCTGTCTGGCTCGCCGCCGTCTTCGGTGCTGGCGTCGCCTGGCGCGGCGAGCCTGAATGGAAAGCCCGCGAGCCAGAGCAGCAGCCGCTCGCACAGCCAGTCGAGCGGCCAGGCAGGTCAGCGCGCGACACCGACAGGCAGTCCTGCCGGCGCGAGCCACGGTGCCAAGCAGTCTGGGCAGTCTGAAAAGTCCGACAAGCAAGCCGACAAGCAGTCCGACAAGCAGTCCAACAAGCAGCCCGACGAGCAGTCCGACAAGCAAGTCAACAAGCAAGCCGACAAGCAAACCAACAAGCAAGCCGACAAGCAATCCGGTAATGAGTCCGGTAATGAGTCCGGTGAACAATCTGGCAAGCAGCCCCGTAATGAGTCCGGCAAGCAGTCCGGTAAGCAATCTGGCAAGCAGTCCGGCAAGCAGTCCGGCAAGCAGTCCGGCAAGCAGTCCGGTAAGCAGTCTGGAACGCAGTCTGGTAAGCCGGCAGATAAGCCGGCAGATAAGCCGCCGACGTCTGGCAAGCAATCGAGTGCCATGAACGGGCGGCACGGCGTGCAGGGCCAGAACGCTGCGAAGAACATGACGCCGCAGCCGCAGCTGCCGAAGATCGAAGCTGGCGGCTAGCCCGCCGAGGGCACGGCGGCTGTAAATACGATTAAATTATTATTTTGTACTTTTAGGATCAACGAGTGATGAACAGATTCCCGCCAACCTTCCTAAACTGGCCTACGCATACGACGGTTCAAGATGTCAAGGTACGTCAAGGTGTAGGACACTCTTCAGAGCGCCAGCTCCGACAGCAGTGTGGATGTGGACGACGTTGGATCCCTGTAAGTTACGCTGACTGCGTTCGTACTTGTGCGCATGCTCGCATCGGAGTCAGATGCGCTGAGCGCCTCAGTCAAAGGGCCTGCAGCGCACGCTTAGTGCTGAGGGACGGAGCACGCCCTTTACCAGCAGGTAAAGTGGCACTACTAAATGGAGGCCGTGAACACGCGGCTATATTCAAATCGATGGTCTTAGGGGCTCCGAGCGACGTGGAGCATGTCGTTTGTGGAGCATATCGTTATTGTACAATGTATAGTTAACGCTTCTGGTTATGCTTTTACGCGAGGCAGGACCGCTCTTTAGGGACGCTCTGAAGCCAGCGCCAGAGTGCGCAGATCGATAACTATAGACCTGGAAGCAGCACTTCTAGCTCAAAAGGTCGGTCCAGCCCTAGATTGGAGCTCGTCGCGAGCCCCCGAGCGTACGTGCGAGCGGCCGAGCGTGTGTGCGAGCCCTCAAGCGTGCGTGCGAATCAAGCCTATGCCTTCTTGGCCTTCTTCTTGTCCTTCTTCTGCAGGCCGACGGCGCCCTTCTTCAGCGTGTCCGTGTAGGCCTGCCAGAAGCCAGGAAGGCTGTCGGCGTCGACCACGGTGCTCAGGGCCGTGCGGTTGCCGGACTTCTTCGGCGCGCCGTTCGTGGCCCGGAACACAAGCGGGTACGGCTGCTGCGTGGCGTGCAGATCGGCGTCGGGGCCCGTGCGCAGGAGCCGCTTCTGCTCGAGGTAGACGGAGCCTTCGGCCGTGGCTGCGTCGAGCAGCGCGCGCAGGCCCGTGCAAAACTCGTCGTTGGCGACGCGCATGTTAAGATTACAAACCGGCGGTGCGGCGGTTTATGCACTGCGGGCTTTCGGCCGCGCGGCCTCCAAGCGCACAGATTAGGCAAAAGGGAATTACAAGAATCATGAGCGCACTAAGAAAATTAACGACTGCTCTGTGGCGGGCGCGCCGCGCGCGCCGGGCCGGCGCAGCGCTCCCATATACATAGTCCGTTTTGGCTGCCGACGCGTGCACGCAGCGCCCGCGCGGCCGCCGGAGAGGAGCTGCGGCAGCCTGTGGGCGGCCTTTAAGCGGTATTTCCGGGCTGCGCGTCTGTGGCAAGTGCGGAGCGGCCGTGGTGGCGGCAGAGGCCTTAGACGTTGCTCTTCACCTCGAAGAAGCGCTTTAGGTAGGCGACCTGGAACACGGCGTTCACGACGACGAAGAGCAGCTGCAGCATGCTCCACCACTTCACGCGGTCGTTCGTGCTCTCGGCGGTGTTGCGGTGCGTGCGTTCGCGGATGCGGAGGTACTGCGACTCGTGCGCGAGCTCGTCGACGATGCGCGAGAGCAGCTTCAGCTGGCCGTCGAGCGTGTCGTACTGCTCGGAGCGCAGCTCGCTGCCCCAGACGTGGTTCACGTGGAAGGTCACGTCCTTGACGGTGTTGCTTGTGCGCTCGTTACTGAAGCAGAACTCGTAGCGGCCGGACTGGTCGATGGGGATTTTGTTGTTGCCGCCGGACACGCGGAGCTGCTCGAATGCGTAGCGGCCGTTCGGCGCCGTCACGTAGAAGTCGACGAGCAGCTGCTCGCTGCTGCTCGCGTCGCGCGTGCCGACCTGGAAGTCGACGCTGAAGTCGTCCTGCGGCTTCAGGTTCTCGTAGTAGCAGACCTTGCCCCGGGCAGGAATGACCTCGTTGTGGGCGAGCGCCAGGCCTGCGAGCGCGCACAGAACAGACACGAGACGGAGGAACATGACCGGAGCTTGAAAAGATCCCGCGTCCACGTAGCCGCTGCTAAATGGCGCTTTGTCATCGCGCCTGACGCGTCCGGCCCCTGCCCAGGATACCCCGCGGCGGGGCGCCTATAAACAGTGCGCGCGCGACCAAACCGTAGCCAAAAGGCGTATATTTTTGATAAGATAAACGGCGGGTTTGATTCGTGCAGCTGTTTAGTGCTGCTTTGCAGTTAGTGCGGTTAGTGCAGATTCGTGCCGCTAGTGCAGTCTCGTTGGCGCTAGTACATGTTTGTGGCACTAGTGCAGATTCGTTCCACTAATGTAGTTTCGTGCCACTAGTGCAATAACCAACACGGTTGTTCGATGTAATTGCCTTGCCTCAGTTTGCGTCAAGCTGCCATAGGGACGTCGTAATGGTACAGAGATTCGAGACAGAGATACGGTTCACATGCTACAGTTTGATCTACCTAAGACCGCGGGCCAGCTTGATGCCGACAAACGAGCTCAGCGCGACAAGGGCGCCGATTTTGTACACCTGCAAATACACCTCTCTCTCGTCAAGCGCCGTGAACGAGGCGTAGTGGTAGGCGAGGTCGCGCACGCCGAGGTGTCCCGCGACAAAGCCAATGAACGCAGCCACAGCAATATCTGGCGCAAACCACTGCACGAGCGGCACGCCAATGGCCACAAACAGGTAGCGCAGCGCGAGGAGCAGCTCGTGCTTGTGCTGCGAGAAGACGCCAGTGGGCAGGTCCACGACGGCCGGTAGCGTGCCGAACACGATGATCCAGTTCAGGACGAACACGGCCAGGAACAGCGTGCCCGCGAGCACAGAGCTCGTCGTGCGGCGCCGCGGCGGTTCTTCCCAGCGGCTCACGCGCTTGCCCTTTGCCTGGGCTATGAGGTCCAGCTTCTCCTCAATACGGTTCAGCTGCAGCTTCAGATCGGCAAGATCCTGTTCCTTCATTGTCGTGAGAAGTTGCTCTTGTCGGACCGGCGCGGCCATCTTAAACCCCGCGGTCTCGCGCCGGGCGCAGTTGACCCTTGCCGCAACGGCCACAATCAACGCATGCAGGAACCACCTAGCAAGGCAACATCGCAAGCCGCCCCGAGCCATTTCGGCCGGATGCGAGCGAGCGTCAGCACCGTGTCTGGCCCATACGGCGTGCACGAGCGACAGGGAATGGACGTACAGCGGGACGGCGTGCGCTGCTGGAGGCATGTGCACTGCGGCGCCGCACTATTAAAGGGGTACTTGCGTAGACGGGCCAGGCCGGTCCGCGCGCCAGAGCTTGCGAAGCATGAGCGTCTTTTTTATATGTATATTTGACATTATTTTCTAGGTATCTCTGTATAAATTAGCTCAGTAGCTCGCTTTTTTTGTTGTTTCGTTTTGTGTGCGTTGATTTTTTGTTTTGTTTTTTTGAATGTGTGAGGCATGCGGCGCTTCGTCACGGATGCAGGCCTGCGGCATAAATTTTGGTTGGCTGAACGGCCATTTGAACAGTCGCTGGCCATTCGCGCCCCAAATGGGCGCCCCAAATTTACTCGCTTTACGGCCGGTGCTACCCCGGGAGCAAGCGCCACGGCGCTAGCAAATAGAGCCACCCCTAGCGTAGCTAATCTGTGCCCATTGCCATTGCCCCTCCTTTTCGAATGACGCGATGAGTCCTGCGCGGGACCGGCGCCAAGCACGGGACCCAGCGTGATAAGGAAGGGAGCCAGTGCGTGGTCGCGTAATCAGGCCCGGCGCGCGCCCAAATTTGCACCCCGCTTAAGAAGTGGCGAGCTCGCCGTGAGGAGAGGGGCACAAATAATTATGCTAGGGTGAAGTTATTTAGCTATTCAGTGCGGCAGGCCCAAAGGCGCGCTCTGGGCCTGCGTTTATGCTGCGCCGTCTGCGCGGCCGGCGCAGCGGGGAGCGCTGCCGCTCCGCCAAATAAAAATACGGGGGTGATTCGTTTTTATTAGTCCATGCGTCTCATCAAGCCAGAAGCAGCAGTGACTTACTTGCGGCGGTAGGCGCTGCCCTCCGTGAGCTTGGCCTTGCCGCCCGTTGGCTGGCAGAGGACAGTGGCGCAGGAGCCGCAGGTGACGACGGTCTGCGCGTGCGAGAACACGGTCGTCATCTTGAGGCAGCCCTGGCAACGGACGTCCATGAAGAAACTGCGGGGAGCAGGCACGAGCTGCTTCAGCTTGTGCTTCTGCGCCTCCGTCTTAGCGCTCGGGTGAAGAAGATCGACAGCCAAAACCATTTTACAGACTGAAAGTTCTACGTTGGAAGCGGTGAAAAAGAAGCCGTGTGAGGTAATGGACCCAGGGCGAGGTGAAAAAGTTTGCGGGCGTGGAAAAATTCACGCTTAGCTAATATCACAGAAGGGCTTAGGGCCTTGGGACGACGGCTCGCTGGTGGGAGGGGACGGGCCGGCCCTTAGCGCCGCCGCGCTGCCGAGCGCCATTATACATAAGGGCCAGGCATGCCTTACTGTAGTGGTCCGTAATAGTCGTTAGTGTGTGCGCGCGCAAGTGCGTGTGCGCCTTTAGCCCGCCCATTTAGCCTGCAGGCCTGCGGACCACTTAGGAGCCCCTGCCCTGTCAACATTGGCCGAGGGTTCACGTTCGCTTCGCTCGCGACGCGCGCGCCGAGCCATTGAGGCCGCGCAGCATTGGCAACGGCACGTAAATACGCTAAAATTATACTAAAACATACTAGAATACTGAACAGATGTCATGAAGTCGTGGCTAGCTCAGCGCGTGGCCTCGGAAGCAAAGGGGTTCGTGGCCGCATTAGTAGGCGTGGGCAGAGCCGCGCTCGGAGCCGCGCCGGGCGCCGCGCCTGGAGCCGCCGTTGCAGAGGTTGTTGCCGTTGCAGCATTAGTGCCCGTGGGCGTGGGCGTGGGCGTGGATGTGGCGCCCGTAGTGGCTGGCGCGCCCGTGGACGGGCTCGTCGCTGCAGGCGCTCCGCCCGGAGCCGCTGCTGTAGAGCCTGCTGTGGCCGTGGGCGCACCTGCAGCGGCTGCCGTAGGCCCCGCCGTGGGCCCTGCCGTAGCGGCTCCGGCCGTTTTGTTCGTTGGGTCCTGAACTTCGGGCTGTATAGCCTCCTCGCGCAGGGGCTTTCCCTTGCCGCCGTACTCCTGCGGGACCCACTCGCCAAGCTCCGAGTTCAGCTGGTTGCCGTTCGCAAGGACGTGGAACTTGGCCGTCGTGGCCTCGCTCGTGAGCGCACGCGCGAGCTTGAACACCCACATCATGACGTACGGCACATTAACGAAGTACTTGTTCGCGAGCGTCTCCGGGTAGTAGTCCTGGAACAGCTTGATGGCGGCGGAGCTGGCCTTCCGGATGCGGCCGTCCATGCGCAGGAACGACACGCCCATGTAGTCGTGGACCTGGTCCATGGCGGCCGTTTTCGCGTTTGAGAAGTCGCAGGCCGCGAGCGCGCGCTCGTGCAGGCCGACGCGCCAGCGCAGAAACTTGTCGACGTCCTCGAACACGGCGCCGGGATCCTTCACGGCGCCGTACAGATTCCAGGTCACGACGGCGCCCGTCGGCGAGCGCGTGATGACGCCGAGCTTTGCGAGCTCGGCGCTGTGCTCGTCGCGCGCGGCGCTCAGCGGGCGGAACTCCTTGCGCCAGCGCAGCGTCTTAAGCAGCTGCTCCTTTGCGGGCGCGACCTGCTTCTCGTTCGCGACCCAGAACTTGAGCAGCACGTTCTTGTGCGCGGGCGTCCATTGCGCCGCGTCGGCCGGGATTAGGAGCCCGAACAGCTCGCGGTAGTCCGCCTCCTGCAGCGCGGCGACGGCGGCGGCCTCGTACTCTTTGGTTAGCGACATGGCGGGCGGAAGAATGGCCTGATCGACGTGCGTTCGTGGGCGGCTGTAGGCGGCGAGCCTGCGCCTGCACCCAAGTATGCGGTGCGACGACCCTGCATCACGCGCGCGGATCGGCACGTGACACAAGGCACAACGAGAGCGCCCGTTTCGTTAAGGCGAATCGCGACGCCACGCCAGGCCGCCCCCCTCGTTTTCATCCCAGCGCCTGACTAACGCGATAAGTAGTGCGCGCATTTGAGCAGCTAAAACGCGGCAGCGGGTTAGGAAACAACTGCCGCGGGCCTGCATCCGTTCTGGCTTGCGCAAGCAGGCTCTAAATGAGGACGCGCAGTAGCATAGTTTAGAGGCCGTATATCTGTATAGTTACGCCGGGCACCGGCGCGGATGTCTTTATTACGAGAACTTTAAAGAAGGGCCAGCGTATTAGTGCGCGGAGCCATTAAGTCATGGAGTCATGGAGTCAGGAGTCATGAAGCCATGGAGTCATGGAGCCATGGAGCTAGGAGTTGTGGAGCCATGGAGCCATGGAGCCAGGGAGTCATGGAGCCGTGAAGCCATGGAGCCATGGAGCCGTGGAGCCGTGGCAGGGCTACGTGTTCATAAGTAAAGTAGCCAGCTCTGCAGCCGTCGTCATGTAATGTATGCAAAGATATGCAGCGCGCAATCGCGCACGCGCCGTCGCGCACGGCTATGGGTCGACATTCGGCAGGATTTTGAGCGCCCAGTTGTTGCAAAGATGCGAGGGCCGGTTCAGGCGGACCGGGCCCGGCGGCGAGACGACAATGACGCCGTCGATGCACCAGCGCCGCATGGACTCGGGCTGGTCGTCGACGGTGACCGTGATTGGCTCGGCCGGCAGGCGCTCGTAGACGACGCGCGCGTCGTCGACGTGTTTTGCGCCGGCGTATACCTCGCCCATGATGTCCATGAGCGCGCGCTGGTCGGCAATGCTCGCGAACGCCGGGATGTAGACCATCCACGCCTCGAGCGAGGACGGCGGTGCTGAGCGCGGCGAGATGGGGAAGTTGTGCTCGAGGTGCGTGACGAGCGTGAATAATAAATAGGAGTGGCTGCGGCGCGACGGCGGCAGCGTGCTCACGGAGCCGTGGTAGTCTTGCAAAACGGACTCGATGTGGTGCGTAGCGGCGGCGCGGAAGCGCGCGCCAGCGTCGCTGCGGTACTTCGCGCGCATGGCCGGGCTGTCGGCATCGGCGACGAGGGCCGAGTGGAAACCCCACGACGCGACGACGAGCGCGTGCAGGGGCGGCTGCGGCGGCGGGAAGTCCACGCGCACGGTCGACAGTGGCACGAAGTCGCAGGACTTTGCCAGGAACAGGCGGCGCACAGCGGCGAGCGGCGAGCGCAGGCCGATCGAGTTTGCGAGCGCGTTGCCCGAGCCCGTGGGCACGAGCACGAGACGCATCTCGTTCGCGCCGGGCGCGCGCAGGAGGCCAAGCGCGTTCACGAACTCGTGCACGCTCGTGTCGCCGCCGAGAATGACGACCGTGCCGCTCGACGAGAAGCTGGCCGCGTTCTCGGCAATGGACGTGGAGCTGCTCGTGGCGACGTAGACGTGGCCGACGCCGAGCTCCTGCAAAAGCGGCGACAAAAGGTCGAAGTAGACGTCGCCCTGCTCGTGCTTGAACGCGCCAGAGCCCGGTGCGCGCGAGTCGATGATCGTCAGGTTCCGCAAAAACGCGGGCGCCTTCTCCTGGTACTGCGCGCCGACGGGCGTGCTCACGAGGTACGGCGCCTGCTCGGGCGCGACGCTGTCGACGACCGTGCGCACGAGCGACCAGCTCGACGACTGCGCCGTCGGCGCAGCCTCGGCCTCGGCCGCCCGCGGCCGCGTCTTGTACTGGATGCGGAACTCGACAAAGCGCTCCGTGCCGACAATTGGCGCCACGAGCACGAGGTCGCTGCGCGGCTCTTCTTGCATGGTTCGCTTTCGGCGCGGGCTGCTTCTGCGTGTAGGGGCCCGGTCGGGGTGGGTGGCGTGCTTCTGCTCCGAGGTCGGCCGCCGCGCTTATATCGGCCCTCCTTATATGAAGTAGAGGCAAGATGGCCGGCAGGGGCACGACTGAGCGCAGGGTACTCAGCTGATCCCACGGAATCCGATCTGCCCCGTTTGCGCAACCCGCGCCCTGCCCGCGCCCAGGCATCTCCACACGCGCGCAATTGGGGTTTCTGTCAGTGGCCGGCAGGTTCCTGCGTTGCCACTGCGCACGGCAGTCCGCGGAGCCCGCGGAGCCCGCGGATCCCGCGGATCGCGGGCCTTGCCGGGCCTTCGCCGCCCGTGGCGGGCCTGGGCGCGGCTGCGCTCGCGGCCAAAAAAAGGCGCGCTGCGTGCGCGCAGCAGACGGCCGTATTTTGGCATGCGCTCGCCAAAAGTTGCGCCTGCCATGAGACGACACGATGCATTACGTGCGCACGCCACCGCGCCGCGGGCTCAGGGCCGCGCAGGAGCCTGCAGTCGCGCGCTTTCGTGGTTCGGCGCAGACCTGGCGGTTCAGCGCAGACCTGGCGGTTCAGCGTAGCCCCGGCGGTTCGGCGCAGCCCTGGCGGTTCGGCGCATGCCTTAAGAATGGCTATTATTATCCGCATGATCGTCGCCGTGCCGCCCGCCAGCCAGCGCCCTAACGTCTCAGCTCAGGCCGAAGCCAAGACATATGCACCAGGATGAGGCGCGCAGCCTGCTTTTGATCATCGGACGTGCGTCTGCACGTAATATTCGCGCGCATGTCCTCTCCTCGGTGCTCGCGGCGGCGCGGCGCCACAAAAAGGGCGGGCTACGAAACGCAGTATTAGCTCGCTCTGTGGCGCGGGATGGCCGCTCTGCCTGCTCGCGGCATACTCTTCTTCCTCATAGCTGTTGACGGATGTAAGGGCCAGGGTACGGTGCAGGAGATGAGTAGCACGCCTGAGACTGCAAGGCACGACGCCGCGTGCCCTTGCCCGGTCGTCGTTCTGGCCGCGCGCAAAGGACTAACTCAGCACGCAGGACGCGGCGCCCGTCGCCGAATCGCCGTGCTGCAATAGTGCAGCGCCCGGGCTCGGTCGCGCGGCCGCGCCCGCCAACGAGCGCCGCGCGGGACGGCGTGCGGGACGGCGTGGCGCGTTGCAGTGCAAGCCCAGCGCATTCGCAGGGTGGGTTCTCGGTTGGGTAGACGTACTGCTCGTTATTTTCTGCGCCGCAGCCAATTCGCCAGCCTCTGCGCGCGGCCAGGCCGCGTCCGCGTGCGGCCCTGGCCCTTGCCCGTGCCGCAGCGGCAGCCGAACCGGCAGCCGAACCGGCTGCAGATCGCCCAGCGTTCACAGGCCCGCCTGTGAGCGGTTGCCCACCGAGCGCCCACTGGTTTGGGAAGGCAGAGCCGCACGAGAGCGCCACAGCCATTTAGGGTCGGCCCAAAGCGGTAGAGCGGCAGCCTAATGTGTCCTGTGAACGCACACTAAATTCTGAAGCTATGCGAACGGCTGGAGCCGTGCGTCTTTTCGAGAGTGGGCCGGCCGCCAGTCCATTTTTAGTTCGCTCTATATTTAGCTCGCACGCTCTGCCCACGGATTGGCTGCGTTCCTGTCTTCAATAGCCATTTAATATCTATGAATTCTGGACGGCGGAGCTAGACGTAATGCCGCAGTGGTCTTACCGCCGCTCCTACTAGAGCCGAAGCGCGACTCCTCGAGCCCCGGAGCTACTAGTGAGCCCACGTCGCAACTTATGAGCCCGTAACGCAACTTATGAGCCCGCAGCGCTACTTATGGGTGCGCAGCGCTACTTATGAGCGCGCAGCGGCGGAAGCGAAGCACCTAGAGCTTAGGCGCAGCGGCGAGCTCCGCACCGATGGCCACGTCGCCCGTGCGCCGGCGCAGGTTGTTGCGCAGGATCTTGCCGCTCGCGCTCTTCGGAATCGCGTCCAGCACGACGGCGCCGCCCCACAGCTTCTTGTGCTTCGCCACGCGCTGGTTGAACCAGCGCAGCACGTCGCGCACGTCGCTGCCGTCACGCAGTACGAGAAACGCGCGCGGCAGCTCGCTCGTCTTGTCCGCGTTCATGACGCCAATGACGGCCGTGTCGAGCACGTCCGCGTGCATGAGCAGAATGGACTCGAGCTCGGCCGGCGCAACCTGGTGCCCGTTCGACTTGATGAGCTCCTTCATGCGGTCCACAATGTGGAGAAGCCCGCGCTCGTCGATAAGGGCCACGTCGCCCGTCCGAAACCACTCGCCGCTGAACGCCTCTGCATTCGCCTGCGGGTTCCGGAAGTAGCCGGCCATGACCATGGGCCCGCGCACCCACAGCTCGCCGCGCTCGTGCTGGCCCGTGCGGTCCTGGCCCGTGGCTTGGTCGACGAGCCGCGCCTCGGCCCCGGGCAGGAGCCAGCCGATGGACTCCTGGTTGTAGGCGGCCTGCTGCGCGGCGTCCGCGTGGAAACCGGTCGTGACCATGGGCGTCGTCTCCGTGAGACCGTAGCCCTGCGTGATGAGCACGCGCGGCGCCTTGCGCGTGACGAGCTCGATCGTGTCCTTCGACAGCGGCGCAGCCGCGCTCATGATAAACCGCACCTGCTCGCCAAACGCGGCGTACCGGTCAAGAATATCTGTCTTGCCAAGGAGCAAAATGATTGGCGGCACGAGAAACAAGATCTCGAGCTTGTACTCGATCGTCTTCTGCACAAAGAACTCGAGATCGAACCTCGCAAACACGGCCGTCGTCTTCGCCGTGTACACGCCAACAAGAATCGACACGTTCAGCCCGTAGATGTGGCTCATGGGCAGGAGCCCGCTCTGCGGGACGTGCGGGTCGCACACGGGCGTGCGCGCGGCGACCTGCTGCAGCGTGTTGCCAATGATGTTGTAGTGCGTCGTGACAACGGCCTTCGGCAGCCCGCTCGTCCCGCTCGAGAAGCAGAGGTACGCCGTGTGCGTCTTTGCGTCCACGTCTACGGGCCGCTCCGCGGCAGCGCCGGCGCCAGCGGCGCTCATGAGGACGGCGAACTTTGCGAACAGCTCGCTGAACGTGACGACGTGGGCCGCGCAGCCGGCGAGCTCGCGCGCCGCAGCGGCAATCGGCGCGGCCGCGTCGAGCACGACGAGCAGCCGCGGCTGCGTCACGCGCAGCTGGTGCGACAGCTCCTCGGCGCTGTACATGACGTTCGCCGGCGACAATGCGGCGCCGAGCGTGAGCGTCGCGAAGTGTACGACGGGCGTGAAGATGTGGTTCGTCCCAAACAGGCCGACCACGTCGTTTTTCTGCACGCCGAACTCGCGCTGCAGCAGCGCGGCGGCCCGCGGCACGAGGCGGCGGAATTGCGCCACCGTGTAGCCCGCGCCGCTCGCCGTGTCCACGTACAGCGCGCGATGCTGCGCGGCCGCGGCCGCGTCCGTGAGCAGCGGCGACGCAAGGAACGCAGCAACCGCGTTGCCGCCCGGGATTTGCGGGTCCGGCCCGAGCGTCGACTTCAGCACCGCCGGCATCCGCAAAACAACGGCGATCGTCGGCCCCCGCACACTGCCTTTTAAGCTCCTGGGCCGGATGTGTGTGTATGGGCAAGGGGGCCGCGTCCCGCGTCGACGCAGAGCCTTCGTAGTGCCTGCGGCGCGCGGTGGGGTGCATACGGCGCCGCCCGACCCCGCAATTTTCGCTAGCCAAACAGACATCCGCAAAGCGCGCCCACGCAACTGCCGGCGGGCTGTGAAACCGTAATTGAAATATGCACCGCTTTATCGCATCTCGCACAAATCTAAAGGTCTATATGCGTAGCCGCTGTGTATCGACGTGCCGCCAGCCAGCAGGAGCCGGCAGCGGGTGCTGCCGCTCTATAAAGGCTGCGTAAGTGTGGGGAGACGGCGCGAACGCCGATAAGCGCGGCCGACCCCCGGCCAGGGTTGTTGTTCTCCCACGCATACGTGTGTGGGTCGGCGGCGTGCTAGGGTTTCGCTGGATAACCACTCATCCCGCAGCGGTGATGAACGGCCGCGGTCAGCCCCATCGACCACTTAACGAGCGCGACAAAAGGGTCTTTTTGGCGACCGGTCCAAACGCTGCTTCCCCTGTCGCAATTGCTAGAACTTGCTACTACTAGAAACGGCCGAGCGCAGGCGCACGCAGAGAGACCAGCGAGGCGCGCATTCTGCCCGCAGTGCGCTGCAGCGGAGGCAGGACGTCCACGAGCAGACGTTTTGTTGTCGCAAAAGCTCAACTTCGAGGCAGCGGCGGCTGTGCGGACGGCAAAAAAAAAAAATTACGCACGCGGGCGGCGAGCGTCGCCAGCCGCTCGCCGTTCATACGCGACTAAGAGCCAAAGCCTCGGCGCCCGGACGGAAAACGCCGCGAGTGCAGCGCGACGCAGTCTGAGGCAGTCCACATGGTTCGGCCACGGGTCTCGCGGCCACGGTCGAGAGCCCCATGAAGTCCCCCGAACGGTGGCCCAGCACTACAGAGACCCATGTGGCACAACGGCCTGGCGTCAATAAGTACGTACATGGCTGTGTGGGTGGGTTAGGCCTTTTCGGCAGCTGCGATTACGTGTGGACAATCTATCCACATACGCTGCCCCAGCTGCAGCTACTTTAGATCACGTGGAGAAGATCGCGGCTATTAATGCACCAAACACTGCCGCGGCGGAATGTTTCAGAACCTTGGGTCGCATAAAGGCGACGGCTGCTCACGTACCTGATTCTGCGGGGCACATGAGCTGTGCGGCAATGCCATCGGGACGCGGCAGTACCGCGAAACGAAGGCGCGGCGAGGCCGACCTGTTCGAGAATAACGTCACCATCGGCCCGCAGCGCGAGCGTAGACTTGCAGACCTATTCGGGAAAACCAATTCCAACGACGACGAGCTTTCCGACCTGTTCGTGGACACTGTTGCCTCGTCTTCAAAGCGTCGCCGGCGCGGAGGAAGGCGCAGCGGGCGTTCGCGGTCGCGAGGCGCGTCAAGAAGGGAGCAGCCAAGTGCTAGTGTTGCAGCGCAAAATAGCCGGTCAGCTAGACGAACGAGACCGCCGCCGGTGAGCAACCCAGAGGCTCATAGGCGGGCGTCAGATACGCGGCGCCAGGAGAGAAAACAGCGAGACGCTGAGAAGCAGCGAGACGCTGAGGAGGACCTACACGCTGAGGAGCACCCACAGGCTGAAAATCAGCAAGAGGCTGAGAAGCAGCGAGAGGCTGAGAAGTGTCGGGATGCGGCGAAGCAGCGGGAAGCAGAGAGGAGACGAAGGATCAGATTCGACCTCCTGACAACTTCGCCGGCAACGGTGAAGCAGAGTAAGGCGGAGAAGCAGCAAATGGTAAGAGTGGTAACGACGCCGGCGTCGGAGCCAGCGGTAGAGCCGCAGCCAGCAGTAGACTCGCAGCCGGCGGTAGACCCGCAGCCAGCGGCAGAGCCACATCCAGCAGAGTCGCAGCCAGCGGTAGACCCGCAACCCAAAGTAGAGCTGCAATCGGAGATGGAGGTGCACCCCAAAGTGGAGGTGCAACCTGAGTTGCAAGCGAAGGAGGAGCTGCAACCGCCGATGGAAACACAGCGGGAGGCCAAGGTGCGGCGACATGTACGCTTCGAGCTCGCAGAATCTTCGCCGGCACCGGAGCCAACAATGGAGCCGCAGCTAGAAGCGCAATCCGAGGCGAAGTATCAGCCGGAGGTGCAGCTGGAGACGGAACACATGGATTCGCAGCGGGTGGTAAAGCTGCAGCCAGCGCTGCAGCCAACTATAGACCGGCTAACTGCAGAGCTGCAGCCAATGGTGGAGTCGCAGCTAATGATGAAACCGCAGTTCGATATGGGCATTCTGCCAGTGGCGGAGCTGCACACGTTGGTAGACCTGCATCCAGAGCTGGGGCGGCGGCCGGTCGCAAGAGCAAAGCAAGAGCACACGCCGGATGAACCTAGCGATTACCCGTCACCGCCTCGACAGGACGGGCCGAACGGAAGCATGTCCGAATCGGTTTCTGAGAAGCAGGCGTCAAGCCCACCACCTGCGGGCCGACCAACGAGTTGCTTGTTCACAAATGTTAAGAAATCCGACCTCGTCCGCGACGAGCTCCACGAATCAAAGTCCCTACGCGCTGTCATCGAGAACACAATCCTGCGCGAGTCGCCCAAGGTGTCGTGGGACGACATCGCTGGTCTCGAAGACGCGAAGAAGGCGCTCAAAGAGGCGGTCATTCTACCGGTCAAGTTTCCGCAGCTGTTCACGGGCAACCGCAAGCCCGTCGCTGGCATCCTCCTTTACGGGGCACCCGGCACGGGCAAGTCTTACCTAGCAAAGGCTGTGGCGACGGAGGCAGAGGCCACGTTCTTCTCCGTGAGCTCGAGCGACCTCGTGGGAAGATGGACGGGCGAGTCCGAGCGGCTCATTAAACAGCTCTTCATGGCTGCGCGCAAAGCGAAGCCGTCGGTTATCTTCATCGACGAGATTGATGCGCTGTGCGGACAGCGGAGGAGCTCGGATGGCTCGACTGCGGGGCGCATGACCGCCGAGCTGCTCGTCCAGATGAACGGCGTCGGTAAGGACTTGGACGGCGTCACTGTAATCGGCGCGACAAACACGCCGTGGCATCTCGATGTGCCCGTGTTGCGGCGGTTTGAGCGGCGTATTCACACTCCGTTGCCCGACGAAGCGTGTCGCACGCGTATGTTCGAACTGAGCACGAACAAAGAGCCCACGGCACTAACTGTCGCAGATTGCGAGGTGCTGGCAGAGCTGTCGCGAGGCTTTAGCGGCGCCGATATATCTGTCGCCGTTAAGGACGCATTGATGGAGCCCATAAGAAAGCTGCAGCAGGCAACTCACTTCAGGGAGGTCACACCGAAGGGCGCCGCACAGCGCAAAGTGGCGCCGTGCAATCCTACAGACGAGGGCGCGGTCGAGAGCAGCTTAACGGACATTAAAATGGACGAGCTAGAGCTTCCGCCGCCCCAGCTGAATGACTTCATGCGCAGCGTCAGATTGACACGGCCGACCGTGAACGAAAAGGATGCTCAACGGCAGATCGAGTTCACAAAGAGGTTCGGTTAGAAAGGCGCTCGAGTCAGCGAGCTGAGGCTCGCATATTGTCGTGCTCAACCTTCTAGTCGTCGCAGCGCGAAATCACACTTGTGACCAGCCGCCATCGCTGCACACGTCATATAAACAGACTTTCGTCACACACTGTGGTCCCACAGTGTATCTCGCAGTAGCCACGTGTCAGTGCTATCGTGAAGTTCTATCGGGGTTCGCGAGCTGGCGCGTCCTAACTGACAGTTAGTACGTCGCTAACACGGAGGCTGCTGGTGCGAGTCACTCGAGTCTCAGAGCACGAGTTGGCGTTTTCCTGGGAAATCCCGGCATTTGTACGCCGTTGCACCCCATGCAAGAGCCTATGAGCCAGCGTGCTAGGAATATTGATTGACGCCTGAGCCAGCGGCTTCAGGAGGCCACCACGGTCAGCGCGCCATATTACGCGGGAATTTTCTGATCGTGCGCCACTTTCACACCACTGAGTGTCATTGAAAGTCGACAATGCACGCACAACAATAACCTGGTCGGTCAGTCCGAGGTATGACCGCCATATTTAAACAAAGAGACGCTAATTCTGCGGTAAAGGCACGAATTGGGTTTGCGTTCACTCTCAGCTGCAGTCTCAAATCTTAATGTCTTAATGACTTTTTTGAATCACATCATTTATCAGTGAGTGAAACAATATCCTCGAGTTATACAATCTCAGAGCCCATCCAATGAATGATTTAAGTAAATTTCTTTGTTTAAATATGTGTCAGGTCTCAATATACCATCTAATTTGCCAGTGGCAGCCTAACCGATTCTTCATCGAAACTGCGGAGTCCAATTACCGTACATAATAGCAATGTGGCGCCGCATGAATCAGCATCCTGTCGTCGATCAACGAATCCAAACTTGAGCCAGTCGGAAATAACGAGTCCGAACGGATGGGCCTTGGCGCATAACTGAAAATGCGAGTTCAGGTAGAGATCTCACAGCAGCCGTTCAGAGAGATGCTACTGTTGCGTACGATACCACTCCCCTCTCATTGAACAGCGACGATAAACTTAGATTCTACAGTAGCTATAAAGCGTACACTAGCCTGTACTATAGGGCCCGTGCACCCTGGCGTCAAGCACGCACCGCCAGTGGCTGGCGTTCCAGGCGGTTCGCATTTCATTAAGAGTCACAACAGGAAGCCCACGCATCAAACGCGGGCTAACTGCCAGTGGCCGTGTCAAACATTGTTAGAACTACCTCAATGGGTATTTAAATCCGGTCAGGGACGACGGCTCTGCTGAACACATGTCTACTGAGACACGCACTACGATTCGCTGGGTATTGCATCGTGGAGCAAGCTCGTTTCGTCGTCTCGCCCTCGCACATCACCCAGATCAGGAAGAAACGCAGATATATACAAGCGCGTGCAGTGGAGGCGTTCGGGGGTTTGTCTGATGAGAAGAAACGGAGCGCGTACAGTAGCTCAATTGCGAAGGCGCGGCGCAAAGTGGTCCGATTATGTACAAGAGGGGCCGTGCGGCACGTATGGCCGGCCATTGTCGCTGCACTGGCAAAGACCTTGTCGAGCTAGGTGACCATGACCGCGAGGCCCTCATCATCAGCCTGCTGGAGATGGTCAAACGACTTACCGTGTTTTTACAGGGTACCTAAAACTGGCTCCAGCCGCAGTCATGATGATTGTCTACTCAAATGGCTGATCCGCGTGAAGAATCGCAAAGGACTGGAGGACTGAACGGCCTGGCATTTGGCTGACTGTGGCTTTAGACACATTAGGTATCGTAGTCAAGCCAACACGCGTTTCCTCGACGGCTTGAGGTACGAGGATAGATGCCTCTCCTAGTTCAATAGGCAGCTTGACGTAGAGCACGAAGATGGAGCATACTGCCAGATAGCTACATAATCTATTAACTGGCTCTGGTCGAACTGTCGAACTGTTGAACTGTCCACAACCCTGTTCAATGAACCCGAGCCCATACACTATGCCAATGCCTCACTAAGAAGCGAAAGCCGGCGCGAAGCTCACCTCATTTCGCGTCCGCTCGAGACAAAGCAACTGTTACAATTATACCAGTGGCAAGGTGGAGCACTTTTGCAAGACTGACGTAGAGGCCCTTGACTTGTGGCCGCAAACTGCGGACGTGCAAATCGGCACAAGCCTACGCTTGGATTCGCTGAAGTTGAGAAGTCAAACAGACGCAAGCAATGCTATTTCGCAAGTATCCACGAATTATAGCAGAATGCAACCTCACCTGGAGGCTAAAACCCTTACATGAAGAGCACGATGATGAGACCTGGCGGTGGATGGTAACGAACTGGCTTGTGTGCTTTCAGCGGATTTGTGATAAGGCAATCATGGGGACTCATTTGTGTTTTAGGCTGCCAAGTACCTCGGTAAGGCTCTGCCAGTTTGCCGTTGCGAGCATGCCTCACACCTCTGGCCACGTCAGTGACGTTCCCAATAAGGAAACGAATTTCTTTGGTAGAACACCTAACCCAGACACAAAGACGTATAATGTGGTGTTAGGCCATATCGTGCAGTGATAAACCAGAATCGGCGCGGAGATCGCATCTCAACCTGCAGGGTGTACCTGCGCCCAAACCCCGAGAACGCGGTATTTAAATGGGCGGTTTGTGAAAGAACCTGTTCTGCTTTACGCCATCCCACCCAACCGAAGTGACCTTGCCAGTGCCGAAATGCTTGATTCCGAAGTTAGCACCGCAATCAGATCCGATCCCTTGCAAGCTGTGACACGCGAGCAGAAGCGTGGAACTGCCAAACAGCCGCCACCTTCTCTGTTCAAACTGTTCAAACCTGCCGAAAACGAGCAACGCCTGACCAAATCTCACCGCTTGCAGGCGGAGCTTGCGCTAAACCGTGCAGTGAACTCAGGAAATTCACAGCAACCTGTCGAACCTGGGCGCGAGGGAGTTCCCTCCGTGCAGCAAGACAGCAAAGCGCCTGCTCCGAGGACTTCGGCGATTGATAGCTCCAGCCTAAGTCATCGCAATAGCACAATGAGCTTAGACCCCAAGCCACGTCCCGACCCGCCAGCGAAGCGTTTGCGTGTCGAGTTTGTCGACCTGACGATGGACAGCGACACTGAGAACTCAGCTATCGTAGAGCATCGTTCCACGCAAATTCACCCTACGCGTCCGCGGGTGGATCCAACTTTGAGCAACCAGAACCGAGAGGCCCCTCTCTCCACCGTGACTTCATTATCGGCCCAGGACTCGGTGTCTGTCGTAGCTGGAGAGAACGTACAGGCTAAGATGGCACTCACGAGGATTATTATACCTTCTCAAACACAGGATGCTGATGACGTTCCACAAATTCCACTTGTTAGGAACCAGGAGCCTCAGCATGTCGAGAACATCGCTGCTAGTGGGTCCTCGAAGGCCAGGAGGGCGTCTCAGAGATACCAGAAAGGAGATTCAGAAGCAAAGCGGTTAAAAACCGCCATAGAAGACACCATTTTAAGCAAACTGCCGGAGGTCTCGTGGGATGACATTGCTGGACTCAATGCCGCGAAAAAGGCACTCATGGAGGCGGCAATCTTGCCCTTCAAGTTCCCACGCCTATTTACCGGTAATTGCAAGCCCGTTTCCGGTATTCTGCTGTACGGGCCTCCAGGAACGGGCAAGACGTACCTAGCCAATGCGGTGGCAAGTGAGTCGAAGTCGCGGTTCTTCACAATCAGCTCTAGTGCTCTCGTCAATAAGTGGGCCGGTGAGTCTGAACAGCTCATCAAGCAGCTCTTCATGGCCGCACGCAGGTCTAAGCCGTCGATTATCTTCATGGACGAGATCGACGCACTGTGCGGGTCGCGCAACGAGTCAACCAGCGAGGCTAGTCGGCGTCTTATTGCCGAGCTGCTCGCACAGATGAGCGGTGTTGGAAATGACCAGGATGGTGTTGTTGTGCTCGGCGCAACAAGCACTCCGTGGCATCTCGATGCGGCCGTGCTGCGGCGATTTGAGCGACGCATTTATATTGCTCTACCAGACAGTTCGAGTCGTGCGCGCTTATTCGAACTCAACACGAACAAGTCGCCGAACACGCTTAATGCCGAAGAATACGAGAGACTTGCCAAAGCCACACAAGGGTACAGTAGCCACGACATAGTTGTGGTAGCCAAGGATGCGCTAATGCAGCCTGTAAGAAAGCTGCAGCAGGCAACACACTTCAAGGAGGTCACGCCAAATGGCTCGGCGCAACGTAAGCTCACACCCTGCAATCCTGATGATGACGGCGCTACTGAAATGCATTGGACGGATGTTAATGAGGACGAACTAGAAGTTCCACCGGTTACGATAAGTGACTTCACTCACGGCGTGTCATTGATGCGACCAAGTGTCAACAAAAAAGATCTTAGCCGGTATAGCAAGTTCACAGACGACTTTGGACAGAAGAGCGTATAAGCTAGTCAACTGTAGGGCTTCGCGTGCTGATTGGAGCGTTACGCTTGATGCTTTGCTCAATCTACAAATTGTAGCATGATCATTACTATACCAAGTTCCATGAGGGCCGAACTTTGGGCAGGGACTCGTTTACGAACGCCAGTGGCTCCTCAACCGAGAAGGAACAAGATAGGAAAAAGTCCCTGATAAAGCCGCATACGTGAGTCATGTTATCCTTGAGTTTCATTGACAACCAATCTTAACTCTCTGCCTGGCGGTCAGTATCGGATTGTGGTTTGTAGGGCCCGAACGCTTTGGTCTATTTTAAACTACGTTAAACGAATTTGAGGAAGGAAGGGAGGTTTACTGTTCGGGTTGGGCACGCTTTTGGCAAAGGCTCAAACAGTAGGTCCAGTCGTAAACACGGCTTTATAAGGAATACTTCGAAGCTAACTACTCTTATCACTGATATATGAAACTGTTGCTAAATCCACAGGGATGTGTGCTGCGACTCGAACGTGACACTCGCATTACAACGGCCCTAAGGACGAGGAAGCACACGGAACGATCAAAAGGGAAAATTCGAGAGCTTTGTGTCAAGCTAAGAACGGCAAAGCGAGGCGAAAAGTGCGAAACCCGTAACCGCGTTACGGAAATATGATGTGGGAAGTGGCAAAGGTGACATGTGAGACTTAAATCGATAACAGAGCCGGGAACAGAGTCGGATAACAAAAATACGTCTTTACACAAGGTCAAAGTAAAGAAGTAGATGAAGCGGCTACAATACCGAATAATGCAGGTGAGGCTTTGGCTGAAACTGAAAAGATGACAGGTCCCTAGTAATTAGTTAGATTGCGGGCTGCCGAGACCCCGCAAATAAGCTTGAGGCACATGTATTCAAGACAGAAAGGAGGACGTTCGGGCTAGGCGGTTAACACCCTGACTCTGCGTAGCGCAGCTGAACCACTGGGCAGGTTTCAGCCCAGGTTCAAAACTGAATAATCTGCGCGCACGACTCTGGAGAGATTGTGGAGAAGTCGCTCCACCTCCGGAACTTCAATGTGGGAAATTCTTTAGAAAGCACCCATATCTCGAGGAGAAACAACAATAGGAGTCTCCATATGATGATTAGTTTGAGAATTACGGATACCTGACGATTTGAGGATAGTCCTGAGAATTTAATGGGTATGCAAGATGTTGTTGATGGCAGGGATATTGGCGGCTGATGCCCATACAAATTGGTACACAAAAATGACGCAGACAGGAAGGTTGGCTCCAGTGGCACTAAGGTTTCCAATGCCATCTAGCCAGGTCGCCTCGGCCGAAGCGTGCGGGTGACAGATTTGATTTCAGGATCGCCCACGAACCCTAAATCGTATTTTAACCTTTTGGGTTAACAGATAGTGCTGGTGTGACTGTAATAATTTGAATCTCTACCGCGGGTGGCCCTTAGTCAAGCGAGAATGTCTTGTCGCTGATCAGGTAGATCACTACCCATTTGCACATAGAGCTTGATTTTGGGTGCACAATTTAGGCGCGTCCATGAAAGCCAATTGACTACAGCACAAACACAACTGAGGGCAACCGATAGTAGTGACTTATTGCTCCTGCGCGAACCAACTTTAGCAGATGTGAAACAGAAAGCAGCAATCAAGATAACGATCTCTAAATTACCCAACGCCCTGATTAGTTTTCGCTTCGGTAGATTTCAAGAGCCCTCAAATTAGCTCTGTTTTCTAAGCCACACTAGATGTGCCCTTCGTTATACATTTGTTTGCTTAAACAGGTACTGGAGCGCAACGCATCATAACATCTCTCTAGCGTAGCACTACAGAAAAAGCCCCCAACCGACGTTGCTCTTTTAGCCACATGCAAGGCGACAGCCCCAAACCCGAAAGGTGCGTTATTATACTTGATGGTTTCAGAGACCCTGATTTTGCTAGACAATTGCGCATTACCACCACTGAGCTAGATATATACTTTTGTGATTTGAGAACAGACCAATATCGTACTATACTTCAATATGGACGTCAAATGCGAAATTTCTTCAAATGATGAGACCAATTCCGTCCCTGCAGCCGGAAAGGAACCTGAAACTCTGGCTAGACCAGTTAAGAGCGAGACTGAGCAAGAACCTGTGCACGGTGAGAGTAAGGCGCAGCAGTGTAAAGCACCCAAGCAGAGTACTGAGGCTCGACTGGCCGAATTACGCGTAGCTTACGATCTGCTAGCCAGCGCTGTGCATACATTTGCAGCGAAAGCCCGTAAATATGAAGACAGGATAAAGCGTGACCTGCAGCGGGCAGTTGTGCAGGAGGCGCTGATGGCTCTGCGCTACACAAATGTGCTAGAGAGCGAAGGGCGAATGCCAGAGCATGCAAGCGTTCTCGACAGAGATGAACATCGTGCCGGGTTCAGGCGCGTAAGAGACACGGTTACGATCGAACAGCCTATGAGTGCGCAAAGCAGTAAAGCTTCTCTTTCAGAGCATTCTGGTTCGCACCGCAATGATGGCAACAGCGTGAATACTCTGATGACCAAGAAATCCGGGCTTGAGCAGGGGACAAAGCGCACTCGAGCAATTACAGAAATTGTTGACCTGACTGAGGACGAGGAAGTAATCGACCTGACTGGAGACGATGATGCGACACCGCTGCCCTCAAAGCGTCAGCGAATGCAAGTTCGTTCTGATCGCACCCAAGCAGACGGCAGAACCAACGGCAAACAGCCGGGCCCAACAGTCCTAGCTCCAACTCTAGAGCGGGTAGCGGATTTAGCTCCGGTGGTGATGGCGCAAGAGCTGTCTCAGTGCTTGCCTGACGGCGCCCCTATACCTTCGCAGGCCGGTTTTGCTAATGGCATCCACAGGGGCATCCGGAGCTAGAACTTATTTTGTGGTACTCGTCTCTGGAGTCTGCTCACGAAAACGACCCCAAAACCGAGGAAAAGGCGTTCCACCGAATGATGGCCTGTGATCATCACTACCACAAGGTTATGAAAGACGAAACTTTGGTCAGAGTCACGAGAAAGTTTTCCTCCGCAAGTTTGAGAGCAGCAATCGGATGCCAGCTACTTAATATCAGGCGCTTTTCTCAGTGGGTTCCCACGCCCACATTATACGAGATTATACCCGCGGCCGAGCCGATAAGGTTTTTCGCACAAGTTAACCTGCGGCTACCTGCGCCTGTTGACCTTGGCGCACATGAGTGGTTACTACGGCTCATTGGTCGCGCCCTGAGGCATTGGTTGACATTCTTGTGGAAATCCAGCACGTCTGAGAAGCATTCACGAGACAGCGTCGTTGAAGTTTACCTTGCCGAGAGCTGCGAGGGGCCCAATTTCTCATGCCATGCTGTGACAGGCACCTGGTTGACCGATATAGAGGTTCAAGGGCGTGCTGCTATGGTGTCATTTGCAACGTACCTGCAGTGGTACATACAGTCCAACGAGGGCACATGTGGCCCTTATTCTGTAGACGCACTTATCGATGCCGGCCGCCAGAAGAACGAGTGGAGTCTGATAAATACCTCAGTTGAGAATCTGAAGATTATTCTAACTGCAGCATCAGCTGCCGCATCCATGGGCCGGCTCCTGGATACTTCAGTGTATACGTCGAATTCTCAACTGCGGATGCTCGGGTCGCCGCTATACAAGCCTGGATTTGGACCTGTAAGATCTCTATTCCCGACTCGAAGTGTGGTGACGAATAACGAGCTGCAAGTTACTATGCTTTCTGAAAGTAAAAAGCGTGCGTGGCTTCGTGAGGGCAGAAGTTGTGACGAAATTATCGCCTACATGGTCATACCTGGCGAACTGTGGATCAATAAATGGGACCGCATTCTTACGCCAGCTGTAAAGCTAACACGAATGATCTGGTTTGATATGAATCGGAATTGGGTCCGGTTTGTCGAGTTAGGAAAGCACAACCCGGTCAACAAAGAGAGCAGCTTTGCAAGGTCCGATCGAGAAACATCAATCGGATGGGAAACCTGCCCTGGAGGAGCTAAGACGGCGAGCAGCGTTTGCTGTAATGAGGAGTCCATGGAGGCGCTATTTGGTGCTCAGTTGGCATATAGTGCGCCCACTGATCTGAACACAAGCGTGGATGCCGCTGCACAAGTGGTTTCCGAAGAGCTGGCCTGCCAAGATGATGCATTGTATCACTGTGTGGACCCAGATGAGTTTATCATCGACGCAAAAAGACAACAAAAGCTAGCATCCGCATTTGGAGAGGGCGATACGTGTTTCTGTCCTCAGTGTGAGACATTGGCCAAGCCAAAGGGGCTATGCAATTCGGTGTTCACAAGAACAGACGGAATCGGTTCACCATCCGCAGTTATTTGTCAGGCGCCTGGTCATTACACAAAGGTGATCAAGTGTTGGAATGGATCATGCTTGAAATCAACGTACATTGTTCGCGTCGACTCGAGGTCAGGCATGGAATGTCACAATGAAATTATTCACAGAGAGAATCTGCCTAGTGGATATCTGACCCTCAAAGGTGCTGATATGGCACAAGGAATTGAAATCCCTCTCAATAAGAAACTGATTGTCATTGACGCCCCCTTTGGATCCGGCAAGACAAGAACTGCCGCTGAGTACATCCGCACCCAGTATCCTGCACCAGCGAGTGTGATCGTGCTGACCTTTCGCTGTGATTTGGCCATGTCGTTGGCTCGCATGTTGGGAATTTCCTGCTACCTAGACGACGAGTGGAGCAAGGACTGCGAGGTACAGAAGCGAAGTGTTGTATGCATCAATAGCCTTCGGAAGCTGGGGGTACGTGATTTCTACCCTGATGTTCTACTCCTCGACGACGCATCGCTTCTCACCTCCCATATGGTAGGTAGAACGTTCTCGGAGCAACAGGCTACCGAGTGCATTAAGATCTTGCACATGCTAATGCGACGCACAAAAAAGCAAATTTTGGTGATGCAACGTGATATTTCCGACAGTGGTCTTCAATGGTGGAGAACACTTGCTTCTTGCTCTCAAGATGAAGTGTGGAGCATCAAGGTGGTGGGATCCTCGCCGCTAAAAAGAGCGCTGGTGCTTAGCGCACCGTGCCTCGGGAAACGGGGGTTGAACTCACCGAAGAATCTACAGCAACTCCTGTACTACATTGGTGCGGTGTATTTAGACCACTTGCATGACTCTGATGAGGCTGGTCATCCCAAGAAAAAGATATTTCTTCCAGTGTTCTCGAAAGACATCTGCATTACAGTGTCCTCATTTCTCAGCCGTGTAGCAAAGTTCTACAGCAAGTCGCGGGAGGATGATAATGTGCCCGCTGAGTCGAGGCAGATGCGGATAAAGGCTCTTATTAGCGGGTCCGATGATGCATGGGTCGCTGCATTCCAGGAGAAACCAGACACGCTTGCGGATGACATTGACGTTCTTGTGTGCACTCCGGCTTTACATGCGGGGATCAACGTGGGGAAACGATTCAAAACACTCATCGGCATTATCCAAAACGCTTCTCTGCTCACTCACGAACAAGAGTTTCGGATGACGAACAGACTGATGATGGCATCAGAGGATCTAACGCCGTGGTCTCTTCTCTACATAGATAAGGGATACACTGGCAGTTACTTCGTCGAGAGGGACTGTGAGTTCTCGAATGACGATCCAGTGCCTTGTGATTTCCTCCGAATGTTGAAGGTTATGGTCCAAAATGCGAGGGACAATACCGCGTGCCGACACCTTCAGATGTGGAAAGAAGAGTACGACAACAACGCCACTCCATGGGAGGAATTTGGCCCCGAATGCCTGCAAGAGGTTCAGGACAGCGTACTTCAACTCATAGCTCCAAAGGTATACGAAGCGTGGATTAGCATCCAGTCTGAAAACACACTTTCCAGCATACTTGGCCAAGCCACAGAGAAGTCAATGGTCGACGCTACGGTAGTATGGGCCAAGCAAGTGGCTGAACAACCCGGGCGCGTGCGTTTGACACACCTATATGCTGTGCCCGGGTTGGATGCCTCGAATCCCCGGCAGGAGAAGCAGTACGGGGAGATAACCCTCCATGACCCTTCCGGTATGATTCCACAGTTGAAGAATTCGCTTCTATTCAGGCACTATGACATACCATGGATGCAACATCCCGGCACGAAGGCACTACTTCGTTGGGTTTCAAACTTTGATGAATACGAGGAAACCACAGACATAACGCCTGTATTATTGGCCTTCGCGACCTCGTCTGACCCTGCCAAATTCAAGACCCAGCTGGGTGTCATAGAACACCGGCAGTCAGCAAGAGTATTGGCACATGTCATTCACATGTGTGCCGTATCGAAAACTCGCAGCAGATTTGATCCATGGAAAGACTATCATGTGAATACAGAATTGAATGATCGCTCGCGTGGCCCTGGGTACGAGCCCTACCAGCAGCTGAAGACCAGCCATCGAGCTGAGTTCACAAGGAAAGAGAATGTGTTCGTGAGAGATGCCGCACCTTTTGTATTTGAGCTCCTCGTTGAGGAATTGGGGGTGCTATATCGTGACGACAAACATGGGAATGGATGGGTACTGTGCACGGAATCCCGCGTACCCCCGAGCGAGGACACTGCGACCGATTGGGTGGAGAAATACATTGAACCACATCAGGGTCGCACAAGAGCATTCAACGTCCTAGCCAAACACGGTTTTGAGTCGACCAGTGTAACCTACGGGTCATTGTCTCGGAGCATGCTTATACAGAAGCTCCTCAAAGCTGTGGGCCTGATTGTACACATGAACTATAATAGTGTTGTTTTGGATGCGTTTCGGTTTTTCATGAGTTGCGTAGGCATAATACCATGGCTCAATGTCACCGAACTGTTCTTTGCCAATGCTTTCTCTGACAGAAAGATCCTCGACACACTTAGAGTCTACGTGGTGACTTGCGCGACTGCGTCACTAATGGGCCCCTGGCATGGTATCAAAAATCGCGGCATGATGAATACTTTTATCGTGCATCTCTTGGACCCACCCAGCAAAACTCTGCCCAAAGGTTCCAAGAAAATCCAGATCAGTTCTAGAGCGATGACGACGATGCTCGTGGATGAGCATGTACGCGCACCGTACGAACCATACGTGCTGTCACTTTTGTCAGAGAGTCAGGCCGCTGTACACTACAGTGGCAATGTCCAGGAGCTACGAAAACTAGTCTGTATGCTTCCTCGGTTTGTTGCAAACGAACATATGTTTGTTAAACAGACTCACGGCGGCGCTATGACGATTTGGGGCATATATCCACCTCACTTGGTGTCAGATGCCGGTCAATCGCCAAGGTGCCGGGGTGGCATTTATAGCGGGACTGGTAGGGCTGACAGCACAAACAATGAATTTACCACCCCATCCAGCGAGAGTCCCCTCTTTCTGAGCGAAACGGAAGTACCCGGTCAGGCAGAACCAGCTAGTTCCCAGGTAGAGCCGCTGTGCATCGACATGCACGGCATGTGCCCTGTACCGCTTTCTGACGGAACACCCTCATTGGTCGTTTATTATAAAACGACACGAGAAGGCAAACCATACAAAGCTGCGAAGCCCGTTTTGGCTAAGCGATTAGACCCGACAGTGCGCCGTAAGTCTGACATACCCACCATTTCAGAACTGAGGGCGGCGATCGATGAGACAGAATCGCGTCGGTGGATGTAGGGTTATTGCACGACGTTCCTAGAATGTCACAAGACCGACCGAACCTGGCACATACTCGAATATTGAGCGTATTGAACAATCAAAACAAAGCAGTCGACTCATATAGCGTGAAGATAACTAATTAGGCGTCATTAAAGTGAAATGCGCATTGGTGTACAAGCTGATTGCGGTGCAGCCATAGCGGCGGCTCGTCCCCAGTCGAGCGACGAGAAGCGCAAAGCGATCAAGCGATGTCTGGGCCGAGACAAATACCGTCAATACCGAGCAGCTAGGGTAGATATTTAGCAAACTGCAGACTCAAATCTAATTATAGTCAGTGCAATATTTAAAGAGGCCATTCTGAACGTATTTTATGCCTGCCAGCCGTTAAGTCGGAGTCGAGCTCCATGTCGGTCGTTAAGGCCGACCCGGATCTCGAGCTTCGCTCCACAAAGCCCGAGCCCACCTCTTCAATCGCCTCTAGTATAGCTCCCACGTCTCCGTCTAGTACAGCCCCGGATCCATATAGCAGAGGTACATCCCCGGATCCGAATAGCGCAACCGGAGGTCCGACTAGCTATAGCTCCAGGGACCATAGTAGCAGCCTCTTTGGTGGATATTGACTGAGGTTACGGAGCTACAGTGCCTACTATTATTCTTCTCCTTCGCTTCCTCCTCCTCCTTCTTCGCCGCCGCCGCCGCCGCCGCCGCTCCTCCGGACATCGGCCGAGATAAACAGGGATTTAGAAAACCATTTCCTGCGCACGGTCGAAGAGTACCGCTCTATAGCAGCTGATGCGTTGAAGCGTGCACAATAGACGCGGCAGCTTTAGAGGGAACGAGCGATACGAGAAGCAGAAGAATACAGGTGCTGAGAAAAAAGCAGGCCGAAGTAGAGGAGGCTAAGCAAAAAGAAGCCGGGCTAGCACATCTGCACTAGTGGAGGAGCTTGATATCTCAGCGCAAAACAGTGATCTGGCATCAGACACGCCGAGTGGCGCTAGCTCGCGCACCAATACCGCAAACGGACGGCTAATGCAAGCTCGGAATCGCCCCGTGCGCGCAGATCGAAGGGTTTGCACGTGAGTCTCGAGATCGTTGACCTGACGAGGGAAGATGCATCGACATCACCGCCCCCGGTCAACGCCGCAGTGAAACCCGAACTCTGAGATGCGTACAACTTAAATGCTCGGAAGATGGGCAGTCAATTGGAATTGACTTGGCTTCAAGCAGGCGCGTGCCTATGTTGAGAGTCCAGCTAAACCGCGCCGTAGCCCTTGAGAGCCTGTTTTCATTATTCGCACCTTGCCCTAAATGTTAGTACTTTCCATAATCGGCGACTATAAACTTAAGGATCTGATTTTGACTACCGCGCATCTGCCATGAGGACGGACATGGCCTCTCTATTCTAGTTTAGCTGAGCATAGGGTCGCAGCTCAAGCCGCGAGCTGCTTCGAGATTCTAGCGCCGGGCCCCAACCCCCGCGTCTTCCGCGGCAAGTCGTGAAGCCGCCCCAAACTCAAAATTTCAGCGTATAAAATAGGCGATGGCCTAAAACTGCAGGGCCTTGCCAACCAATTGAGACGAAAGCGAGGGCTATATTCTCTCCGGCCATAGATACAGTCGTCGCTGCCACTTCTACAATGGGAGTCAAGCTTGAACCCGGCGCTAAAAGAAACCACAAGCCCGAATGCGATACAGAGTCTCCTACATCTGAGGCTCTGGCATATCCGCACGCTCAAAGTGCGCACTTGCAAGTAACTGCACAGCAGCGCAAAGCGATCGAATCGCATGCCCATGCCGAGCGAAGTGAGGACAACGGCCAGCAGACACCGAATGAGGGTAAGAAAACCTGGGTTGATGGCTTGCTACTCGAGGATGCGCGAGGATTTATGAGTGCATTTGACAGGCCCTTAAATATGCTCAGGGATATGCTCAAACTCATGGACTCGCCTGACAATATCGACACTGATGCTGAAGTTGTCCGCGCTTGCACGGAGCTCGAAGCATCTTTTTTCGAGGTCGCGCGGAGGGCGGAGGTATTAACGCAACTTGTGACCGAGATTGGCGAGGATCTGATGAATCTTTGGAAACAGAGAGTCGACGCCATAGAAACACGAGGGCTTGCGCTAAAGACTGAGCCTGCAGCCAAAACCGAGTCCCCACAGAAGCAGGCGGATGCTGAGCAGGTAGCTGAGTTTAAGCGTGCGCTCGAGTTATTACTAGATATCGTCCCTCTTTTAACCGAGCCTGATATTGCGAGCGAGTGTAAGGACGCAAGCGTGGGAAAGTGCGGGTCAGCGAACGCCATGAAAGCGCGGGAGCGGACAGAGGCCGAGCAGCCGAACGCGCAGGTGGCCGATCCTAAGTGCGTGAAAGCCGAAACCGAGCAAGAGCCTGCGAGTGCCAAGCGCAAAGCGCGAGGACCAGGCAACGCACAAGTGGCCGAGTCCAAGCGCGTGTAGGTCGATAATGAGCCACAGCAAGCCGATGCCGAGCCGAAGGTGCAAGAAGCGGACCATGATGATGCAGAGCTGGCCCTTGCCTATGTGTGTGAAGACCGAGGCGGCTGCAGTGCAGTCTGCGAGAACAAGAGGCCGTCGTAGTGCTGAAGCGCGGACTGCGAAGTACCCATAACGACGAGATTAGAAAGGGAAGCAACGCGAGCGGCTGAAACTCGGAAGCAGGCTTTCCAGGAGTTGTGCCTTGCCTGAGCGCTCACCGCGCTGGCAATTGCTCGGCATGCGAAAACGGCCTGAGCGACGAGCCTCTTCGAAGCGGCTTGTGGCTCAATTGTAGCAGCGCCGCCCAATCATGAGACTTGCTCGACTCTATATAAGTTATATGCGTCTGTCTATTACGTCTAAAAACAAAGCCGCACACCTTATCGGCGCCGGCCAAGCCGTACCTGGCCGCCACTGGCCGCCACAGGCCATTTGTTCCTGAGTAAGAGCCACACGCGTCAACGACCCACTGTTTTCGCGTCTTTGCCCGCACGCAGCAGCCCCATTCATAAACGGCGCTTCTGCGCAGCTTAATTAAGGGATTGGCTTGGCACAGATGCCTGCTGCGACAGAGACGCACTACGACGTGCTAGGCCTGCCGCCGGCGGCGAAGGAGCAGGAGATCAAGCGCTCATTCCGCCGCATGGCCCTAGAGCACCACCCCGACCGCCCGGGGGGCAATGCCGACATCTTTAAGCGTGCCGTCGAGGCGTACGAGATTCTGACGGACCGGCAGAAGCGTGCCGAGTACGACAACTCGATCTCGGGCGCGCGCACATCGTGGCGGCCGTCCGCGGCACAGTCTGCGGCGCACGCCGCGGCCAGCGGTACGTCCAGCGGCACGTCCAAACGGCGACCAAGGTCGGAGTTTAGGTGGTCGTTTTTCAACGCGCCTCCTCGCCGCAGCAGCACCACCGCTTCAGAGGCCGAGGAGCCGCGCCCGAGCAGCTTCAACAAGCCGTTTGGGAGCATGCCGTTCAGCGGCTCGCGCAGCCGCAAGGCGCCGTACATGTTCCCCTTCTTCGCGTTCGACACGTTTGCGTTCCCAGACCCGCCGTTCATGCGTGCAGAGCCGCACGAGCCGCCGCCGCGGCGACCGCGCTCGTCGCGGTTCGAGCAGATGCGTGCGCAACAGCCGTTCTCGTTCGACGCGGGCTCCGACGAGAACGACTCCGAAATGGACGACGACGAAGGCTGGGCCGGGTTCGAGGAAGAGATTGCGGCCGAGCGGGCTGAGACTGCACGGCGCCGCGCCGAGGCCGAGCGCAAACGAGCCGAGGCCGAGCGCCGCCGCGCAAAGGCCGAACGCGTCAAGATCGAGCGGGCAAAGGCCGAGATGGCGCGCATGCGGGCCGAGGCTGAGGAGAGGGAGCGCGCGGCGGCGGCGGAGCTGAACGCGAGGTTTGACGCGCGGCTGCATGCCGAGCAGAACCGCGCCGAAGCAGACGCATCCGCGGCGGCCGCGGCCGCCGCCGCAGCAGCAGCTGGACACCCCGGCGGCTATGGCTATATGCCTGGACAGGCTGGCGGCGAGACCTTTGGGCAGACCGGCAGCGATGCACCGAGCGATCCGCTCACTGGCTCGCGCCGGCGGCCGCGCGGAGCCGATGTTGACTCGAGCTCTAGTGCGGAGCCGCAGGCAAAGCGGCCGCGGGTCGAGCCCGAGATTGTGGATCTCACGGCCGACGACGGCGCGGAGCCCGTGGGCGGCAAGCGCAAGCGCAGCGCCGCCGACGCGAACTTCGACATGTCGGACATGCGCCGCGTGCCGCCGTTCACGCAGCGCGACGGCTCGTCTTTCGATTTACACGGCGTACAAAGCGCCGTGCCCGACCGCGAGGACGTGCGCCTGCGCCAGCAGAACCGCGCGCGCGCCGCGCCGGCACCGGCCCCCGAGCAGGTCGCTACTGAGCGTGCGCACGCCGAGCAGGCACGCCTGTGGTCGCAGTACGTGCACGCGACGTACGGCGCGTACGACCGGCTGTTCCAGCTGCACAACAGCCGCACGGAGCTCGTCGACCGCGAAGGCGCCGTGAACCGCGAGGCCGTTGTCGCGAACCTGCAGGAGACGGCCGAGTGGTTGAGCCTGCTGCTGCGCGACACACAGCAGTGTCTGCCGCCGCGGTTGCAGTAATATTTATTCCAGCGGCTGGTCCGCATCGCACGACCGCCGGCGGAGCTACGGCGCCGCCGGCTCTGCGTATGTCCCTATACATAATATATAATTTGCTCACTATATATGTGTGGCCTCGTTCGGGCTGAAGATTTGCGCTCGGCTCGGTCAACGCCTATGCAATGCAGCTCTATTATAACGCGGCCGTCCTGACTGGCGGGCGGTTTACGTACGCACTGGCCATTGGGGTGCTCACTTTTCCAGCCCGCGGCCTTCGCGCCTTTGTTGCATCCGCGCCTTTGTAGAGCATTCACGCCCGTGCCCGCCGGCGGCCGCACAAAGGTTGTTTCGCGAGCAATGGATGTAAATACTGCCGTATGCATTAGCTCGTTCTGCGGTTCGGCGCTCGTGGCCGCTGTCTGCAGGCTGCATAAACCGCCGCGTGTCATTGGGCAAGGGTTGGTCTGCTATAACCACGTTTGACGAGGTTCGCGTTTCTGGCCGCGCGCGCTTCATTCCAAATGTCCCGGCTGCTCACGAAATGGGCGGTGCTGTCCATTGGCATCGTTTTTCACGTCGCGTTCCTGATGTCGATCTTCGACATCTACTTTGTGTCCCCGCTCGTGCACGGCATGCGCCACTTCAACCCGGCCACGCCAAACCCGGCTAAGCGCCTCGTGCTCGTCGTCGGTGACGGCCTGCGGGCCGATAAATGCTTCGAGCCGCAGGTGCACCCGGCCACGGGCGAGTCCGAGGTGCTGGCGCCGTTCATCATGGGCAAAGTGCACTCGACGGCCATGTCCGGCATTTCGCACACGCGCATGCCGACGGAGTCGCGCCCGGGCCACGTTGCATTAATCGCCGGCTTCTACGAGGACGTAAGTGCCGTCACCAAGGGCTGGCAGACAAACCCCGTGAACTTCGACTCCGTTTTCAACCAGTCCACGCACACGTGGTCCATGGGCTCGCCGGACATTCTGCCCATGTTCGCCATTGGCGCCGAGCCGGGCCGCGTCGACGCCGTGTCGTACGACCACACGTTCGAGGACTTCACGAAGTCCAGCATTGAGCTCGACCGCTTCGTGTTCGACGGCTTCGACGCGCTCTTCGAGTCCGCCGCCAAAAATAAGACCCTCAACGCCATGCTGCGCAGCGACGGCGTCGTGCTGTTTCTGCACCTGCTCGGCATCGACTCGGCCGGCCACGCGCGGCGTCCGTACTCGGCCGAGTACTACGACAACATCAAATTCATCGACCGCGAACTTGCGCGCTTCGAGCAGCGCATCAACGCCTTCTACAAGGACGACGAAACGGCATGGGTCTTTACGGCCGACCACGGCATGAGCGACCTCGGTAGCCACGGCGACGGCCACCCGGACAACACGCGCACGCCGCTCGTCGTGTGGGGCAAAGGCGTGCGCTCAGATCCGCAGCCGCACGAGATCATGGCCCTCGACGTGCAGCAAGCCGACATCGCGTCACTCATGGCCTACCTCGTCGGCCTGAACTACCCGGCGAACTCCGTCGGCGAGCTGCCCGTTAGCTACCTCGACGCCGACGACGAGACGCGCAGCCGCGCCCTCGCCGCAAACGCCTACTCCATCGCCGAGCAGTACCTCGTCAAGGCATCGCGCGTGGCTGCGTCGCAGCTGCGCTTCAAGCCGTTCAAGGACCTGAGCGACGCGCGCTCCGTCGAAACGCGCACGGCTCACATCGAGCAGCTGCTCAGCCAGAAGCAGTGGACACAGGCCAGTGCCGAGGCCGAGGACCTCATGCTCGTGGGGCTGCGCGGACTCCGCTACTTACAGCAGTACAACTGGCTGCTTCTGCGCGGGCTCGTGACCCTCGGGTTCTTGGGCTGGATCGCCTTTGCCCTCACGAGCTTCCTCTACCTGTTTATTGCCGACGTGAAGTATACGTCCGTATCACCGGTTCTCAGCGCCGTCTTTGCCGCCGTGTTTAGCTGCCTTGTCGCTCTTCTAAAGCTGCAGAAGTCCCCGTGGAACTATTATCTCTACGCATTCTTCCCGACCCTGTTCTGGTACGTCGTGCTGAGCAACCGCGCCACGGTCGCGCAGGGCATGTCACGAATGTTCGAGGGCCGCGTCACTCTGATGCACGTCCTCAGCATCGTCTGGGGAGTCGTCATGCTCGAGGGCATGGTCGCAGGTTACTTCCATCGCGAGCTCTATAGCGTCATGCTCATTGTCGTGTTCTCGCCGTGGCCCTGGACGCACGACTGGCGCACCTCCCTCACTCATTGGCCCACGGCGCTGCTGTGGAGCGTGTCATGCTTGGCCCTTTCTGCGTTCTGCGTGCTCCCCGTGAACAAGGTCGAGAACCTCGAGCTCATTACGGGCTCGGGAATCACAATGGCGGTCCTCTCGTTCGCCTACACCGTATACGTGGTCAGCAAGGTCCGCCTTAGCTCCACTACTATGGTCACCTGCGGGTTCCAGCTCAGCCTGATCGTTTTGGCAACCCTAGTGACGCGCGTGAGTGTTCTGTCTCTTCAGGCAGATAAGGGCCTGCCCATCGGCAGCCAGCTGGTCGGATGGATGACCCTACTCTTCTCGATGCTCGTCCCGTTCATGCACTCGCTCAGCCCCGTGTCGGACTACCGCCTGCGCCTCTTGAACGTCTTCATGATGTTCAGCCCTACAATGATCATCCTCTCCATCTCATACGAGGGCTACTTCTACGTCGCCTTCGGCATGCTCATGTATGCCTGGCTGCATCTGGAGGCCGTGTTCAGCTACGCCGAGTCGTCGCAACAGCTTTCTCTGAAATCGTTCCGCATGGCCATCTCGTTCCTCTTCTTCACGCATATTGCATTCTTCGGCACGGGCAACATCGCATCCATCTCGTCGTTCTCGCTGGATAGCGTCTACCGGCTCATCCCGGTGTTCAGTCCGTTCTCCATGGGTGCACTTCTCATTCTCAAGATCCTTGTGCCGTTCATAGTAATCAGCGTGAGTCTGGGCTTGATCAATCTGCGCAAGCGCCTACCAAAATTTGCCCTCTTCTCGATGGTGCTCGCCGTCTCAGACGTGCTCTCGCTCAATTTCTTCTATTTGGTCGTCGACGAGGGTTCCTGGCTCGATATCGGCACCGGTATCAGCCACTACTGTATCTGCAGCATGCTCTGTTTGTTCATCATTTTGCTTGAGTACCTGTCTACCGCGCTTGTCAGCGGTGTTGAGATGTAGTATGTGCCCATTTTGACATTTTCACTCCCGGGGTGGGCACTTTTTTTAATCTTGGCGCGTCGCATGGCTTCTACGCACACACAACCACTCCAAAATTCATAGATCTCCATGGCAGTCCATGTATCTAATCTTTTTATTCACTGCAAAGTTAACAACAGCAGGATCCGTGGTTCCCTAAAATAATAAGAAGTTGTGAGTGATTAAACACTACGCATTATGTATAAGTACAAAGTTGTGCAGCAGCAGCTAGTTCTCAAAAAAGAAAAGAAAAAACCCTGAGAAGGCGCTGGTGCCCATATGTCCCATTACTGCTGATTCTGGTTCTCATACAGGCTTTCCTCCTCTTTTCGTTTCTTTTGGTTGTCATTATCAGGGAAGAAGCTTTGGCGCTTCTGAGACTGGTCTAGACCAAACGCCGAGTTGCCGGGCGTAAACTGGAAGTGTGGATTCTGGAAAGGCGCAAAGGGACCCGAAGTCGCAATGAACGGCTGAGATTGCTCTTGAGGCGCTGGCTGCTGGTCTCCTGCCGGTTGACTGGGGGAAGCCTTCGATGCATCGTCGGTTGCTCCGCCTTTCAGCCGCCTGACTTTGTTTCGCAGCTCCTCCACTTGGGCCTCGAGCTCCTTGTTCTTCGACTCAAGCTTCGTGAGCTTCTGAGTCTGCAACTTTGTGCGCATCTCGCCTCGCTTTGCGGCCTTTTCCTCCGCCCGCTTTTCAGCTTCCGCAATCTTGGTTTTGTTCTCTGCTTCTGCAGCCTCGCGAACATCATCAAGCCGTTTGCGGAAGGCCGACTTCACACGGGCCTGTTCAGCCGAAAGCACAGCTTGCTGGAACTGCTCGACCTCTTCCTTCGGAGCATGTGCCAGAAGAGCGTCAAAGAGGGGCTGCACATCGGTAGGCACTGGCGCCGGAATCGCAGACTTTTCAGCCGCAACTTGAGCACGCACCTCAGCCTCGATTTTAGCGCGAAGCGCCTCAGACGAATCTGTATCAGACTCGTTGGCCGAGGATGACGCTGCGCCAGACCTGTTGTCAGGAAGCTGAGCAAGTTCCGAGCGGATCGATGCCTCCAACTCCGGCCTCAATGTTGACTCAAGTTCAGCGCGCATCGACTTCTCCAGTTCCGGGCGCAAAGCTGATTCGATTTCAGGCCGCATTGCTTGCTCGAGCTCGGGCTTCAATGCCGACTCGACATCTGAGCGAATAGAAGCCTCAATAGCCGGCCTTAGATCACCCTCTACCTGCGCTCGCAACGCAGCCTCGATATCAGCGCGCAGCTGTTTCTCCAGTTCTGGGCGAACCTGAGCCTCAATCTCGCGCCTTAAGTTGTCTTCGCGTTCCTTTTGTACTTCAGCTGACTCCAAATCCGCCGCTTGAGGCTCCAAGCGTGCCTGTCTCTCCGATTCAAGCTCCTTCTGTGCGGCATCGAGGCTTTGCCGCGTCTCTTGCAAGGCATTCTGCGTCGCTTCAAGCTCTTGGCGGACCTCACTAGCGCCCTTACGCTCTGCCTCTTGGGTCTCCTTTACCACGCGCAGTTTTTCTCGCACCTCTGTTAGCGAGTCCTCCAAGTTGTTCACCTGCTCGACTAAGTCGTCGTCACGTTTCTGGAAATTCGCCTTCTCGGCATCGTACTGCTCACGGGCTGCAGTCAGCTCAGAGCTCGTCTGAGACGATCGTTTTTGAGCAGCTTCCAGGTCGGCAGTAACTGTCTCGAGCTTGCTACGCAATGAGCTCGATTCAGCTTTGAAATGGTTTAATTCGCTTTCCAGGCTGTTGATCTGAGTTTGTAAAGCTCTGCTCCTACTCTCGGCGGCATCGGCCTGCTCCTGAAGCTCTTTAGCTCGCGCCTCACCCGCACTCGAAGCGACCAGCGTTTCGAGGCGTTCCATAGTGCCTATTAACTTTGACTCAAGATCGGCCTGGCGAGATTGCGATGCTCCCGAGTTGCGAGCATGCGCCTGCGCCTCGGCCTGTGCGGCCGAGACTTGGGACATGAGCCGCTGTTCGCGCTCTGCCCATAGCGCCCTTTCGGAGCGCAGGGCCGCGAGGTCCACTTGAGCTTGGTCTGCCTCCGCGCGGGCCTCAGATGCGGCTGCCTCAGATGTGGTTATCTTCTGCTGTGCCCTGGCCAGAGCGCTTTGGCTATCCCTGGCCCGCTTGCTCAGCGCAGCGACCTCGTCACGGGCAACGTCCAGTTGCCTTTGTGTGTCGTGCAGACGCGTGCGTTCCGTCTGAAGCTCCAAACGCAGAAGGTTCAGATCCTGTGTAGGTCCGTTAACAGTCGGACCCGGTGCAGCAGCAAGGCGGCGTCTCAAATCCGCGATCTGACCCTCCGCATCTTTCAGCTGTTTGCGCACGGCAGTAAGCTCGGCCTCGCGCTCGCTTGCAGTCTCGTCCGACGAGGCAGCGCTCCGACGCATTTCGTCGAGCTCAGACTGAACTGCAACAAATCGTTTCTGCAATGCTTCGAGGGCGTCACCCGCTTCGCGGATCTCGTCGGCACTGCTTCGTTGGCTTGTGGCCGCTGCCGCGGATGCAACTGCATCTCCGTCAGGGTCAAGCTGCTTAGCTAGCCCGCGGCACGCCTTCAGCAATGCCTCGTTCTGAAACTGAAGCTCGGCCACGTCCTTAAACAGAAGCAGGCGCTCGCTGATTAGAGCCTGGCCGTCGATTTCGCCATTTTGCTCGCTCGCGTCACGCGCCACTTGTTCCCGCAACCGTGTAAGCTCTTCCTCGTCGTCTGGGCTAAGCGGCGTATCACCGGAAGTGTTCAGCATTTTGTCAGTGAGTAAGTGCAACACCTGTCTGCGCAAATCCGCGACGCGCTGTTCTGTGAGCTGCTGCTCCATGAGCAGATCAGAGGCGCGGCGGTCCGCCGCCCGCAGCTTGCGCTCGAGCGCCGCTTTTTCAGACCTGGCTCGTGCAGTGTCGTCCTGAGCCTGTTCGGCACGAGCCTCGGCTTCAGCGTGTTCGCGCTGCAGGGCCAATACCTCCGGCTCACGGCGCTCGAACTCGGTAGCAACGGCGTCCATTTGGCGGCGCAGATCGACGTATCTCTCGCGCCACATTGACTCCTCATTACTGGTTGACGCCGGCGCCAGCTCCTCGAGGGCCTCCTCACGAGCCTGCGCGCGAATGTCGGCCATGGCCTGTGTTTGCAATGTGAGTTCAGCGCGCGCGCTTGCGAGCTCGGACAAAGTTGTGTCAAGCTCATCGCGCAGTTCACTGAGTTGCAGCTGAGCGCGCTGTTCGGCGCGGCGTGCATTACTAGTTTGCGACTCGAGCTCGATACGGGCGCGCTCGAGCTCTGCCACGGCAGCGCGTGAGTCGGCCAGCACACCGCTCTGCTCTGCGAACCGGTCGCGCAGAACGTCGTGTGCGCGACGCTGAGCCTCGAGCTCGACGCGCTGCTCGTCGGCGGCCGTGCGCAGCTCTACTGTGCGAGCTTCGTGCTGGGCGCGGAGCTGCTCCATGGAACTTCGGAGCCGCTGCAGCTCCGTGCCGTGCATTGCCGCAGAAACCGCCGTGCGCTCGCGCTCGGCGCGAGCAGCCTCGGTCTGAAGCGTAGCATCATTCAGCTTACGCCGCAGCTCCCATTCAGAAGATTCGAGGCGCTGGACCTCTTTCTCGAGCGAGCGTATCCGGGACCTTGTTTCGGCGCGCACGGTTTCCCTAATCTCCTCGAGATTCGGCATTACGACCGGGGCTGGTTGTTGTGGCGCGTCCCAAAGACGAGATGTCTCACCAGGAGTCTCTGACTTCTGCTGCTCGCGAGCCGGCTCCTGCACCGGCTCCTGTGGCGGTTCCTGGGCTCTAGGCTGCGAGGGCCGCCGCGTAGTAGTGCCAATTTCCTCAATAACGAGCCCGGCCTCGGGCTCCTCGACCTCGGGCTCCTCGACCTCGGGTTGCACCTCGGCGGAAGTTACGAGCCCATTGTAGGTACTCCGCTCGCGTGAGCCCGACGACGCCGACTCCGATGCAGAGTTCTGCGTGTCAGAGATGTTGATCTCCGTCAATTCTGGGCCATCGCCTGTGTGCAGGCCCTGCGCGTTAAACTCCTGTAGATGCAGGGCGTCCTGCGCGGCCAGCGCGTGGGCGGCGAGCCCGAACAGGTCCGAGGAGTGCTCGTTCATGTTGTTGTTGGGCTGTGCGTACGTATTGTATTGCAGGCGGCTTTCGAAACCGCCGCTTTGCAGCTCGTCCGACCCACCACCGTCGGGAGCAGGCGGGCTTTCTGCGGCGCTCTCGAGGCTCACGCTGGCGTCGCTTTCGCTGGCGTCGCTCGCCATGTCGCTGGCGCTACTGGCCTCGCTCGCGCTGAGCTCCGCCTCTGCGTCGGACGGCGACGTTTCGCTGCCGCTGTCGAGCTCGACAACGCCCTTGTGCTGCACGACGTGGTCGACCGAGCCGCGGCCACGCTGTTCGCCGAGCCGCTCGTCTCCAGCAGGGCCCTGGCCGTCGCTCTCGAAGCTCATTACCGTGGCTTAACCGCTGCGCTCCGCTGCGTTTGCAAGGTGATCGGCCTGCGAGGTAGGACCCGTAGATCTGACTAATCCCGCGTTTGGTGGCCGCCGGCGTGGGCGTAACGCGGCGCGCGCGCGTCGTAAGCGTTGAACGCTGCAGGCCGCGCCAACGGTCAGCGCGGTCAGCGTGGGAGGTTTGGCCGCGCACGAAACCCGCGACTTTGCACTCGATCCGCGCAACGGCCCGCAAGATTTAAGGGTTCGCCCACCATTTGACGCTCGCACACGTGGAGAAGATCACAATCGCAAGCGCTTCATTGCTGCCGCTTCTCCATATATAAAAAAAGAAAAGAAACGGGCCGTCAGGTTACAAGGAGGAGATCTAGCAATGGTTGAGATTAACGAGATCTCGCCGATTGTGTTCGGCGCCGGCGCATTCAATGCCATGTACAACCAGGAGCCCGAGCTTGGCGACGTGGCCGCTGTGCTGAAGTATGCGCTCGACAAGGGCATCAACGCGTTCGACACGTCCGCGTTCTACCAGCGCTCGGAGCCCGTGCTTGGGCAGGGCCTGCGCGAGATTGGCGGCGACGCGAAGTATGCGCGCGACAAGTACTGGCTCACGTCGAAGGCTGGCCGCTGGGAGGACGACACGTTCGACTACTCCGAGGAGTCGATTCGGCGCAGCGTGGACCGCACGCTGGAGCGGCTCGGCACGACGCACGTCGATCTGCTGCTCATCCACGACGTTGAGTTCCGGCCGCTGCACGAGGCGCTTGATGCGATAGCGACGGCTGCGGCGCTGAAGAAGGAGGGCAAGACGCGCTACATCGGCATCTCTGCGTACCCGCTTGATGTGCTGCAGCACGTTGCCGAGGCCGCGCGCGAGCGCCTGCAGGAGCCGCTCGACGCCATTCTGAGCTACTGCCATCTAACGCTGCAGAACGACCGGCTGCTTGAGTTCGTGCCGAAGTTCCGCGAGCAGGGCGTGCAGCTCGTGTTCAACGGCTCGCCCCTGAGCATGTCGCTCCTGCGCAGCCGCGCCACGCACGACTTCCACCCGGCGAAGCCGGAGCTGCGGGCAAAGGCCGACGAGATCGGCAAGCATCTGCAGGCGAAGGGCCTCGAGCTTGCGAACGTGGCCTCGCAGTACTCGTTTGCGAACTGGAAGGGCCCGACGGTCATTGGCCTGCGCTCGAAGGAGGAGATTGATGCGGCGCTCGAGAACCGTGAGCAGGCGTTGCAGAAGCCGCAGACGGACCTGTGGAAGGAGATCATCCACGAGTTCGGCGACTACCACAACTACTCGTGGCCGGTCCCCTAAGTAGCGGCGCTTGTGCTGGTCTGAGCACGTTTCTGTAGCTTATATACGATTTACGTTCCTATTTTGATTCTGTCTTCTTGTGCTTGTGCTTGTTGTTGCAATGCGATGCTGCCATTCGCATGCGGATCATTGCCATGCTCGGCGCCGGCCATCACATTGGCCTCGCACCTCGACGCGCCGGCCCTGTAGGCCGTCAGGGGTCCATATAGAACCGCAGCCCGACTGTGCGGCAAATGCACCTGCGGCAATCGCACCTGGCTCGGCAGTTTGCTCGACGCCGTGCATGCGGGTCAAACCAGTAAACCGGTTCAGTATAATCGTACGACGATTCTGCTTCGCCAATACTCGGTCATTCTGGGCACAGTGCGCCAAATGAGACTGTAGTTGGCGCCCATTCAGCGCGTGAACGCAACCGTCGCATACGTCGTCTGGCCGCTACTCCGGAATGGCGCCCTGTTCCTTCAGCTCCTTGTACTCGGCGTACGTCATGCGGGCCTTGATTCCCTCGTATCGAGACATCTTCATTCCGCGAGTTGAGGGCGCGCCGGCCTTTTCGGCCAGCATTTCGAGCGTCTCTTCCTTCGTCCAGCCCTGCTCCTCGGCGACCTCGGGCAAGTACGTGGCGCTGAGCCCGCCCGGGAACGTCGCCTGCACGCCGTGCACGCCGATTTCCCAGTCGAGGGCGTCCGCAATCGGCTCGAGGGGCCCTAAAAGCGTGACGGCGACCTCTAAGTTCGGAAGCTCGCTGGCCTGGATCGGCTTGAACCGCGTGTCCTTCAGCGCCGCGATCAGCGCGTAGTTGCGGATGCTGCGCAGCGTCGGCTGCGGGCTGAACGTGCCGATGCAGCCCCGCAAGCGGCCGCGCTTCGTCCACGTCACGAACAGCGGCGACTTGTCCGGCAATTTGGCCGTGAGCGTCTTGCTATCGAGGCGCTCGGTGCGGCTGAGGGCATTCTCGAGCTCGCTGAAGGCCACAAGCGGGCCAATGGCAGCAGAGACTCGCTGGCGGGCCATGGTTTGCTGGCCAGAAGCGGCGTGCTCGTGAACCCTTGCGCCACTCGGCGACCCTAAGCAACGCAAAATTAGCGACGCTGCACGAACGCATTCTACGAAGCGAGCCCGCAGCAAACGACCGCAATCTGTGTACCAACAAGTCACTAATTCAGTAATTCATTAAAGACATTAAATTCTCGTGTTCGCTTTAATGGGGCTTGCACCATTAGACGACTTCACTTATGTACGTACTACCGCTTTAGAAGCACAAATAAGGGCGCTTCATTCATCCTATGGCCTTAGATACTCTCAATGGCCTCATACATTCTCACATCCGAGGGTGAATGCGGTGCTGGTTTTCTGGTTTGCCATTTTGCGCCGCTCACGGCGCCGGGGCATAAACGATCGTTTCGCTACGCCGCCGCTGGCCCCGGCGCCCTGCTTTGTCAGCAGACGCCGGTGAGGTATAAATCTTGGGCCCCGCGTTTTAGTGGCGCCCGTCGCAGAGACGGCGATTGCGCTATGTCACGTGTGCCCCTAACCTTTCTGCGCTTAGCAGCGCTGGCCATCATTGTCGCCATTGTGGCGAGCCTAGTTTTGTCAAGCGAGGATCCACAAACCTTAGTTGGAACCAGTCCAGATTCGCAGATGTCGAGCATCAGCCCGAAGTTTTTGGCCCAGATCAAAGAGACTCCCTCCCTGCAAGTAGCCACGGTGGCGGCCGGCTGCTTCTGGGGCGTCGAGCATATTTACCGCAAGTATTTCCTCGGAAAGGGCCTCCTTGCCACGGAGGTCGGCTACACGGGTGGCGACACGGCGAAGCCGACGTACCGCCAGGTGTGCTCGAGTTCGACGAACCATGCCGAGGGGCTGCAGCTTCTGTTTGACCCGGCCAAAGTCAGCTACGAGTCACTCATCGAGTTCTTCTTCAAGATCCACGACCCCACAACCGTGAACCAGCAGGGCCCCGACCGCGGCTCGCAGTACCGCAGCGCCATATTCACGCACGACCAGAAGCAGCAGTCTGTGGCCGAGGCGGTGCGCGACAAAATGCAGAAGGAGTTCTGGCCGAAGGCAAGCATTGTGACGCAGATCACGCCCATCGAGCAGTGGTGGGACGCCGAGGACTACCACCAGCTGTATCTCGAAAACAATCCGTCCGGCTACGAATGTCCCACGCACTACCTGCGCACTAAGCCGCAGCTCTAGACTTTAATGAACGTTGCATGCCCCGCTTATGGCTATAGAGTAGAATATCATAACAAATTTTGGGTTCCTTCTGGGCTGCGCTGCCTGGCACACTACGTCGTGGCCGCCGGTCTCATGAGGCTAGTGCTCGCCGGTTTCTAGAAGCCGTAGAAGTCGGCGCAGAGAATTTTTGGCTATGCCCGCTAGCAAGCCTGCGGTCGCTCAGTCATAAAGTTTGCTAAAGCCTACGTTCTGGGGTTATGAATTAGTTAGTTCAGCCGTGAGTCCTACCGATGCAGCTGCAGACACAAAGACGCACATGGCGCTCGCGTAGCCAAGCCGTCCTGATAGCGCCCGCGCGTGTAGGGTAGGGTTTCTTACTCGATTGGATCTGGATTCTCGTGCTCGTTCTTGCGGGCTGTTCTTGCGGGTCGTCCTTAGCTCCAAGTTAGATCCAGGGCTCTAACTACTGTCTTCTGAGTCCGATTCGCAATAGCGGGAGCCGCTAGCGACGGCCGTCTTCGGCCGGCCGCGCGGACGGCCCGTCGGCCGGCGCCCGCTCTTGCGCTTCTTCGCAGCACTCAGCTCCTCCGTGGGCAGCTCAATGAGCTTCACGAGAGCCTTGTTGTCCGTAAACGAGATAATCTGGATCTGCCGGTCCATGATAATGGGCATCGCCCGCACGTCCGACCACGTATTCTTAAACTTCGCACCCGTCGCCGTGTACGTCCGGGGCAGCGCCCGCAGCAGCTTCACACCAGCATTTTCATCACCCTTCCTCTTCTGCACACTGCTGATCTGCTCCTGCGTGGGCCCGTCCGGCTCGGGCGCAGTGTACTGCACAAACGGCGTGCGCTGCGCGCGCGAGGACAGCTGGTTTGCCTGCGGGCTCGCCGTGCCAGTCTTGCTGAACTGAAAGCCTTGGCCCGCATTGCCAACCGGCGGAATGGCCATGACATGGCCCTGCGGCTGACCGAGCGGATTGAACACGATCTGCGCCGGTGCGACCGTGAGCGGCAGCAGCGGCGTGACGAGGCAGCCCGTCGGCGCCGTTGCCGGCAGCGGGAGCATAGGGCCGGCCAGCTCGAAGCTCGTAGGCGCGCTGGAGTGGGGCAGAGCCGCGTCGGCGCCAGTGCGAATGGAGCTGTGCGTGTCGAACACGAATGTCTCCTCCCACTCGCGGGCCTCAGGGCTAGAGGGCGGAGTCGAGAACAACTGGTTCTCCGATTCAGAGTCAGTGCCCGTGAACGTAGAGTCCGGTGGCGACGGCGGCACAACAACAGAGCTGTAAGACGGGTCCTCGGCTGTCCAAGACGCGAACGCGTGCTCCCACTCCGCCTGCGCGGCCTCTGGGCTCAGCTTCAGAGTACTTTGCGAGCCGGAGCCGGCCAAAAGTGACAGCTCAGGGTCGCTGCTCAGGCCGGCGGCCCATTGGTCCGGCGACAAGGTCAGGGATGCAAGGCGGTTCGTCGGCGAGTGCGGCCCGCAGTCAGCGCCAGGCTCCAATGCCGAGGCGCCGGGCTCTCCCGGCATGAGCGGAGTGTTCATGAGCGGAGTGTTCATGAGCGGGGTGTTCATGAGCTGAGTGTCTACGAGCGGAGTGTCCACAAGCGATGCGTCCACAAGCGATGCGTCCACAAGCGATGTGTTCATACCCGTCATGTGCGGGCTGAGCGGGGCCGTTGCAGCTGGGGCGGAGGCGGCGTCGAACCCTAGGTTCGCAGCGGAGTTCATAGCAGGCATAAACGGCTGGGGCATGTAAGAGATGATTGAGAGGAGGCAGGGTAGTAGGTGTCGAGCCAGTGGGGGGGGCGTCACTTTGAGCTACTTTTTATATGTATACGGGACAATGCAGTCCTGAGATCATTCCGAGGTGCAGTGTTGCCTTATGCAATGCACTGTTCACGGTGGCAGATCGATACTGCGTGGATTAGCCTGGGTTTGTGTTAAGCGCCGGGGCGGGCTCCAGATGCACCCCGTGATTCGGGTGGTCCTCATCGGTCAATTCCTGTATTTTCCGTACATTTTTAAAACACTGTGCCGTCTAGTCTACGTAGCTAGGTGTATCCCGGTAGGATGCAGTGTGCTTTGGGGCCTGCGGCGTCGCAGGACCGCTAGCCAGCCGTGCGGCGTCGCAGGAACGCTAGCCAGCCGCATCTGCGCCCGCACTTTTTGCGCCGCGGCTCCGCGCACGTGGTTTCTGAATGTTATCGAAAGCGGTGCGTGATTTTTGGCAGTGACGTTGGTGATCGGCCGTCCTTACCCTCAACATCTCGGATACTGCAGCCTACCCACTGGGACGCATTCGGACGCAGCCGGCGCCGTCTTATGCTATCATGAGCCAGACCTGCTTGAGCCTCACCCTCGGCTTTCGCCGCCATTCTGAGCTTCGGGATAATCTAGTGAATGCCCGATTGATGTCCAGGCAAACACCGTTCGTTTCGACCGTGCGCGCCCGGCTTGGCATGAGCATTCGCACGCGTCTCGCCCAGCGGTTCGCCTGTTTCTGCTGCTGCGGCTAATGCCTCGGCACTGTTTCAGATCGCGTAATAATGTCCCGTTGCAGCGGCGCCCTCCAGCTGGCGGGTGCTCGCCTAACCACGCCCCGTTTAGAATGATCGGATACGAGGGTACAATCAAGGCCCACAAACCACCAAAACGTCGAACATAGTTCGTGGTATGCGAAAAGCTGCTAATTTACTACTGTTGCTTAGGTATCTATTGAACATTGTTGATTTCCTTCGTCCGCTTATTCGCCTTGAGGTCGCTAACGGCCCCCAATCCTTGCCCTTACCCATATGCGACCTAGGAGGAGCGAGAGAGCATGGCCGCCGCGCTTGGCGAGTGTCGCTAACGCGGCACCTCGACGATCCGATGACGCCACATCACTCGCTGCGAAGCGAAAAAAAGACACCTAAAACATACTCGACCAGGATGGCATCTCAGGACGGCCCACGCGTGGGGTCTTGGCGTTCTGTAACTTGCTGCGCAACAACGCCAACTTCGCGGATTTCGATCGGGATCCGTTCGAAAACCACCCGCCCTGTCTGTAAAGGACCTTTGCAGTGCACCCCTAACCATGCATGATGCGTCAGAAACCCGCGCTGCAAGGCTGTGGTAAGCTATGCCAGCACCCCTGTTTGCCATGTCATTAGCCCGGAGCTGGCATTGAAAGCTTTAGCCGCGCAAACTTTGGCCATCGTAACTCAATTTTCCGATCCAGCTCCCAATCATCGCGGCAGTCCTCGGACACGTAGACATCTCGTGGCATTAGGCGACACTAAGCAGCATGCGCTCAGCGCTTGGGTGCTCACGAAGGGCTAGGGTATGCGAAATTCTGTCGCTATCTGGCTCAAGCATGCATGGCGCGCGAACATGCGTTCGCGGCACATGCTTACACGCAAGGTATCCAGGAACTCAAGTGACTCAAGACTCATCTCGCTATTGCCGTATAGCCCCAAAAGTGCGGGGCGGGTCATGCTGCCATTGGCTGGGAAAGACAACGATTCTGCCGCCTAAACTTTGCGGCAGACGCAGAGCCGCGACGGCAAGTGCTCGAGCGCCTTCGTGGCTTCATTGCGCCGAGCCAAAAATGCCTCCCGCAGTCCCGAGTGCGGAGATGCGTAGCCGTACAAACGCCTTTTTAGTCTCCTGCACCGTGGGGCGGATGCATAGCGTAACCTATCGCACCATCCTGCATGTGATGGGTTTAGGTTTTCGTTGGAGATATAGCTTGTGCGGTGATTATAACGTATAATGAACGGGTTAGCGGTCTCAATTGCATTCTTTTACGGAGGCTCAGAGCTCTTTGTGCTTCCAGAAATCCTTTGCATAGGCACTTGTGCCTTGGTTTCGCCGCAGCAAGCCTTATTTTGGGAATGCTTGGATCGCCGCGACCGAAATCCAGAGATACCCTACATAGCGTGCATGCATAAGCACGTTGCCAATTAAAGATCGGAACGGCGATAACAATACAACGTGACGAAAGAAAAAACAAAAAACAAAAAACAATACCTGCCGACGTCAGCGGCAATGTGCGTATGCGCGCAGTGTGGCTGCGCCCAGCCACACTCAGCATGGACTCGGTCCGGCCATACAGCCTCGCTGAACCCTTCAACTGGCTCGCGCATGCACGGAGCACGTTATTACGCTCCGCAGTTGCGGGCAGACGATCCAAATGAACCGCAGGCCCGCGAATCATCCTGGGGATTTACCTTTACCCCCCGCCCAGCAGTGCCGATTGCCTGCGGCCCCAGTAGGATGGATCCAAATCCGCTAACCTAGAGCAATGATAAGCGCAAGCAATGGGTCGTAAAATAAGCCCTCGGCCCATAATAGTGTTAGAAGGTCTTGGTCAAGCCAGGCTGAGCCGTTTCCGAGCCTTGTGGAGCAGGGCGGAGCCGACTTTGAGCCGAGCTAACCTAAGCTGACCTGAGCTGAGTTGAGCTGAGCTGAGCTGAGCTGAGCTCGGCGGAGTCGCATTGCAGCTGCTGAGCCAAGCTGAGCTGGGTCGAGGTCTGGTGTCAGCCAAAGCTGGGCTGCCGAGGCAAAGAACAGGGGCTCGCAATGAGTGCTCCATCCTATTCATCAATGCACTTTCTCAATGTTATAAGATTAAATGGTTATTCTTTTACAGCAGTTCGTCTACGGCCGGATCCAATAACGTCGAAGCGTTCGTAATAAGTAGTTGCGTGGCCTCGTTGCGGGCCTGCATATCGGCGATCTCGCGCTCGCCCGTCTCGTCGCGGGCAATTGTTGGCGCAAACACCATTGCGAGGTTGCGAATGTTCATGAGGTTCGAGCTCTCGTGGCTGGCGACCAGCGCCAGGTGCGAGGCGATTGCGCGCAGCACGTCGCGGTGCTCGCCCGGCAGCGCCTGAACGGTGCGCCTCAGCACTTGCACGGAGCGCGAGTTCCCCGCGGCAATGAAGGAGTCGTAGCAGTCGTAGGTGATGACGGGGTCGGCCAGGTAGCGCAGATACTGCTTCACGGCCGACGTGACGGCTTGGATCTCGCCGCCAAGCATTGTCTCCTCGAGCTCCGTGTCGGACCCAGAGGCAAAGTACTCCATGATCGCGTCGACCTGCGACTTCGACCCGGGTTTGCGGTAGATGCCTTCCGTATCAAGGCCGCGCCGCTCAACCTCGGCAAAGCAGCGCGTCACAATATACGGCACGGGCGCTTGGTCGGCGTCGACGCGTTGCGCAAGCGAGTCTCCAATGAGCGTCCGCGGCTGCGCCGACGAGTCGTCGCTGCCGGACGCCGAGCCGGCCGCCGAGGTGCTGGCGCCGTTGTACATTCCGTTCGACGTGCCCGCGTTCGCAGCCGTGCCGTTCGTGCCAGCCAGGCCGCCAACAGCGCCGGCCATGGCGCCAACGCCGCTCACAACGCCGCCAATCACGCCGTTTTGTTGGCCCTTGTTCGGCCGGCGCAAGAACCAGTGCTTTGCCGACCGCAGTGGGTGCTGCGGCTGGCCAGCGCTGCCGTTCGTGCCGGCGCCGCCGTCAAGCCTCGTCACGAGCGGTGGCTGGTCGGAAGGCGGCGCGTGCAGCGCTGGGGACGCCGGCCGCGCTGGTGGTGGATTCTGCGAGCCCCATAACGAGTTCGGCCCGAACTTCTCAAGCGTGCGCCGCTCGAGCTCCTGGTTCATCTCGACGAGCTGCGTGTTTTTAGAGCCTAGAATGCGCTGCTCGTCGCGCATGCGCGCAAGGATGGCCTCCATTTCCGCCGTCTCGGCGCTCAGACCCTCCCGCTTCACTTGCAGCGCGTCAATAGAGCCAATTTCCGCAAACAGAGCGTTCAGCTGCGCCTCAAGGTCGTCCGCACGCTGGCGCTCGGCCATGAGGCTGGCAAGCAGAGCATCGCTGTCTCCGTCAGAGACACCAGGCTTGGGCTGGCCGCTCTCGCTGAGGCTGCGCCCGTGTCCGGGATGCATGCCTGATGCAGGTGCCGATATGGACCCCAGACTTGGCGTGAGCGGCGCAGAGATGGGCACGGACACGGCGTCGACGGAGCCCGTTGACGGGTCGCGGCGGTGCCAGAACTTCGAGATCGTGGACTTTGCTGGCGACAGAGCCGTGGCCGGCATGCTTGCTGGGGACCCCGGCAGGCCGTTCGTTTGTGAGTCTTTGCCGGCGGCCGGGCGGCCCGGGCTTTTAATGCTGCGCCAGCTGCGCACGGGCGACGCGGGGCGCAATTGCGAGCGCTGCGGCACAGAGAGGCCGGCCGATGCCGGCGCCGGCGGCGCGGCGGACGTGACGCTCGACGCGGCGCTGGCCGGCGCGCTGGCCGGTGCGCTGTGCGGTGGCGTCGAGTGGTGTCCGAGGGACGCGGCGGCCTCCGGCGTGGGCGGCTCGGCAACGGCGTTGCCGCTGAGGTTCCCGTTCAAGTTTGCGACGCTGTTTGAGCGCGGTGGCGTGCCCAAGGGCTCGAGCATCTTCGCCGGCGAGCGGCGGTTCGGCTGCGTGCGGTCCGGCGTTTTGGGCTCCGGCGCGTCGACCGTCTCGGCGAACGCACTTGGAGCGAGCTTTTTGCGCGGGACCTTCAGCTCGCGGCGGTCGCGCGCGTCGAGCTCGCCGTCGAGGTCGAGCGCGGCCGCCGCCGCGGCGAGGTCCGGCAGGCCCGGCAAGTCCTTGTTGCGGTTCACAGACGTCCACGACGAGGATTCAAGCGACGATTTCGACGACTTTGCGCTGTCGTGGTGGCTGCCGTTCAGCTGCGCGGCTGTTGGCTTCTGCTGCTGCTGCTGTTTCTGCTGCTGCTGGCGCAGGCGCTTGCGTGCGAGCAGCGCATTGTGGCAGTTCATGCAGAAGATGCCCTGTGACGTGCGTGCGTACTGCAGGTCGTCAATCTGGCGCTTGCAGTTGCGGCACACAAAGCAGTCCGCACAGAACGCCTGGTCGTTCGTGAGAATTGCCATATCCGTGATCTTCCGGCTGCACAGCGAGCACGTGTAGGAGCAGTTACTACACACGAGCGTGCCGTCGCCCAGCACGAGCATGTTTGTGTGCGCATGGAGCTGGTTCTCGCACACAGAGCAGCGGAAGCACTCGACGTGCCACCGGTGCCCGCCGAGCTCGTACGCGCGGCCCTCGAGCAGTGGCTTGCCACATGCTTTACACTCTGCGTCGCCACTCATCTGCTGCGACCGAAGACGAGCCCCGAGTCTGCTTTTAGGGGCCGGGGAATACGGAGCGTAGCGATCGACAAGATCTCAGCGGCTGCGCGTGTTAGGTCTGGGAAAGGAGATCTTGGTTACAAAAAAGGCGTGGGCAAGGGTCGCGGCCGCCTGCCAATCTTTTGACGCGCCACGCGCAGGCGCACGCGCCGAGCCAATGCTGCTTCCGCGCGCGCACGCACCCGCCACATTCCGGTCCTCGAATGCTGGTTCTGGTTGGCGGCCGTTGGCCCGGCCTTGCTCGGTTTTATGGCCGGCCGCGCTAGTGGAGCACGTGGAGCCCGCCGGAGCTGGCGCCGCTGCAGGCGCCGTGGCGCTGCGGCAAGCCGCCGATCCCGTGCGGCGTCGCGCCCAGACAGTCCCCAGGGGGAATTGCGGCCTCGAATTGTTTGCGTCGGAACCCTCGTCGTGCCGCCGCATAGCCGACGCAGGCGCCTGCCCGCGCCATGACGGCTAGTATAGATGGCGGTGCATACTGCACTGCAGAGCCCTTGCCCATGTGGCCTCTACCGCGTGGGGGGCCCTGCGCCTCACACAGCGCTGCAGCAGTGTTTCATGCCGGCGCGGGGCTCAATTTGGGTGTGCACCTCGCGCGGCCAGGTTGCGTGCCCGCGTTTATCGCCGGCATGCATAATCACCGGCTGGCGCATATCTGGCTCCCCCATGTGACGATAAGCCCTGCAAGTCGTGCGGAGCGCGTGCAATCCGCAGCGAACCTAATCTGAGATCGCGCTTAAATGCGGCGCTGCACGAGCCCGCATTCTGGCAGTTAAACTCTTCCTACTAGACTGTGTGTACATATAGTTATCATTGAGCATACACGGCAGCGGGGTTCTGGCTACTCAAGCGACGCCAACGCTCAGCAACGCTCGTTTGCCTCACTTGTTGCCACTGCGTCCTTGACGCGCCCGCCGTAGTGGGCGCGCCGACGCGTGCTTCGGGGCCGCCGCTGCTTGGGTCGAACTTGCTCGGGTAGTCGATATAAGTAGGTTCCTTCGTCGGGTCTTTACTGGGGTTCTGTATGGGGATAGGCCTTCCTTGTTTGTCACGGTTGACGCCCTTCTTAGGGGCAGAGCCGCCAGGAGTCGTCGGCGTTCCGGGGCTTGTGTCAGCCGGCGGGCCGCAGTTCGGCTGTTTGTTCTTGTCGAGGTCGTCTTCAAGCTTGGACTTCGTGCAGTTCAGGCATTTCGTGATGTTCGCGGCCGTGAGCAGCCCTTGCAATGCCTGCGCCAGCGCTTTTCCGGCACTCACGGCGGCCTGCTCGGCGGCGCTCAACAGGGCAGGCCCCACGGACGCGCAAAAGGCATTTGTTGTTTCGTCCTTAGCGGCGAATCGCTCGGCCTCTGCAGCGTTACTGCTCTTTGGCGTTGTCTTTCTCGTACGAGTCGACGGCTCGGACTTGAATAGTGGCATGTGAACGTCTTTGGGGTTCCTGGCGCTTGCGATGCGCTCACATATATATGTGGCTCTTTGGTCCTTACTGTTGTCCGCTTTGAGTCATTTTGGGTAACCGGCCCGTTTAGGACGATAATCCGCGTGCAAAGAAGGTAGTAGTGCCGTATGTGGCACGTAACTTTCCCGATGTGGAAGTACTACCATCAGAGATTAGGCGCTTAGGAGACAAGGAGACTGAACAAACAAGCTCGCATTGCAGAACCAGAATCATTTCCCCCGTAGCATGAAACAGACAGGAGACCTTGAGTCAGGCCTCGGTGTAAAGCGGAAGCGAGCTGGCCACTCTGACCCGCACGGAGACGACGAGGACGCGACTCCGCAGAATAAGAAGCCGAGAATGACGTCCCCATTGCAGGACGGAAAATCCGAACTCTCAGGTGTGCCTCACTTGCTCAGGCCGGCCTGCTGAAGCGCTTCGTCTTGAGTATTTATCAGCGCCGAGTACGCAGGCCGACAATGAAATCCCTAGCTAAGCACTTCTGTGCTTGCTGCACATCTATTCACACTTCTTTTTTATATGAACTAAAGCCCTAAGTGCCTATATTTATGTACTAGTGAGCTGCGAACCTCGCATTTGAGGCCTGCCGTTTTTTTATTACTGTCAGCTATTTACGCTGTGAATATCGCGAGAATTACTCTTGCGCCTGCTGAGGCTGTGCCTGTGGCTGCGGCTGCGGCTGCGGCTGCGGCTGAGGCTGCGGCTGAGGCTGCTGTTGCGGGGCCTGAGGGGCCTGCTGTTGGTCCTGCTGTTGCGAGGCCTGCTGTTGCGGGGCCTGCTGTTGCGGGGCCTGCTGTTGCGGGGCCTGCTGTTGTGGGGTCTGCTGTGACTGCTTCGCCGGCTCCTGCACCGGCTGTTGAGGCGTTTGCGGAGCAGACTGCTGAGTAGGCTCCTGCGCCGGTGGCGGGGCCTGCTGCTGGCGGGCGCGCGGCCGTGGCGAGTGTTCTTGACGCTCCTGTGGGTTCTGGCGCGAGCGTCTCTGCGGGAACGGCTTTGGTCCAGCTTGGCCCTTAAAAGCCCGAGAACCCCTGGGCTTAGGAGTCGTGTCCCCTGGCATCCGCACGTTGGCCGGCCGACGCTCGGCCAGGTGTTCGCGGAACTGTCTCTTGCTTCCACTGTCCGAGCCAGCGGTGCTGGCAGTGGACAGGAACTCGGACGAAGCGCGCGGCGTTTCCAAAAGCATCATCTCTTGCACGTCAAAGCCGCCAACGGTTTCCACTTGCGGCAGCTTCACTCGCACAGGGCGCTGCGCATGGGCAGAGTACTGCTCGTCGGCAAATGACGCAGTCTTCGGACGCGTGAGTGGGGCCACAGGCACGGCCAGGTCGTAGCGCGAGGCGCCTGGCTTAGATGCGCTATTGCCATTCCGCAGGGTAGCTCGTGACGAGCTATCTTGCGATGCCCTGGAGCGCTGGCTGCCCTGAGAGTCCGACTCCGAAATCTGCTCCGAGGTGCGAGACTCCCGAGAGTCCGATCTGTGGGGCGAAGTGCTACCGCTGTCGCGCGAAGATTTGCGAGCGTCCCAAGACTCGCGCGAGTCCCTGAGCCGCGGCTCCCGTGGCTCGCGCGGCTCCCGAGTCCTTGTGTCACTGGTCTTTGTCGCAGTGCCCACGGCTTTGCCATTCCAGGCTTGCTGGAAAATGGGGCCGCCAGCCTTCTTTTTCGCGGCAGCCCAGTCGCCAGCGGAGTGAACAGGGTGCGCAGCCTCACGCTCTCTCTCGCGCTCCTTCTCGCGCTCCAGTTCCTTCTCGTGCTCCTTTTCACGTCGCTCCTCGCGCTCGCGCTGCTGTTCGCGGTCGCGCTGGCTCCGAGCCTGCTCCTGGCGTTCGAGACGTTCCTGCCGCTCCTTCTCGCGCTGAGCCTTCAGCTGTTGCGCATGCTCTTTGCGGATGCGCTCTTTTTCCTCCCGCTCGCGGGCGTGCTTCTCCTCGATTTCGCGGCGAAGTTGCTCGCGCTTGAGAGCCAGGCGCTCCTGCTTCTCGCGCTCGGCCTTCTCCTCGGCCTCGTGCTTCGCCTTCGCGGCCGCGAGAATGGCGCGCATCTCTTCCTTCTGGATCTCCAGCGCCGACTTCACGGGCTGCTTAGGCTCTTCCGGGCGCTCTGGCTCCGGCTTCGCCTCAGCAGCCGCGGGCGCGGGCGCGGGCACAGCCGCAGTTGGGGTGTTTGCGGAGGGCTCGGCCGTGGTGGAAGCCGTGGGAGCAGCTGCAGGCGCTGCCGCAGGGGCCGCAGTTGCTGCTGTGGCAGCGGCGTCCGAGCCCGCAGGCGCTGCCGAGGCGGCGGGAGCTGCCGAGGCTGCCGTAGAAGCTGCAGGTGCTGCTGCTGCGGCGGCCGCCGGAGCGATAGATGATGCACTGGAGGGCGTGGGCGCCGTGCGCGCCGCAGGCTCTGGTTTCAGCCGGAACCGCTCGGGGACGGCTGCAGGCGCGGCGCGCGGCGCCGGCGCCGGCGCCGGCTTCGGCGGGTCATGCGGCGTCGCGAGAGGCCTGCGCTTGGCAAACATGCTGAAGTCGGCCTCGTCGGGTGTTGCGTCGAACCGGCCATGGCCGAAGTCGTGGGCGTGGTGCCCAGCGTCGCCCGCCACGAGCTCGCGCGGGTTCAGCGGCGGCGCCCTGCGGCCCATCAGAGGCACGCCAGCATCACCTCCTCTGTGTACACGGAACCGGCTCAGCGCGTCGCCACCAGGAGGCACGTTGGGCGTGGCGAAGACGGGCCGCGGCGGCGGCATGCGAGCCATTGGCGCCGGGCCCGGCAGCCGCCGCTGGTGGCCCTTCTGCTCCTTCATTTCCTTGATTGTCTCTGTGAGCGGGCGCGCCGCGGGCGGCGCCGCGCGCTTCGCGGCCGTGCTCCACGGCGACGCGTCGGCCGGCGGTTCGGCCGGTTTCAGGGCCGGCGCCGGTGCCGCGGCACCAGGCCGGGCCGCGGCGGGCTTTGCAGCCTTGCCCGGCTTCGCTGCGTCGGCAGCTGCGTTCGGCGGCGGCACCCAGTCGTCCTCCTCGTCTTCCCAGTGCATGTCGCTGGCCGAGTGGAAACGCCCCGCCAGCGAGATGCCCTTCGCCGTGAGCTCCTCTTCGTTCAGCTCCACGGAACGTGGCTGCTGCGCCGTCTTTGCGCCGGCGGCGTCCGCGCTCGGCGCCGGCGCCGGTGTCGATTGTGAGCCCAGCGCGCTGGCCGGCGCTGCTGCGGCAGGAGCGCCGTCCGGAGCGCGCTGCCAGGCCTGCGGCGCCGGCGAGGGCGACGACGAGGCCGACGTGCTCGGCTCGCGGATGGCAGCCAGCGTGAAGCGGCCGTGCGAGAGCGCGCGCGTCGACTTCGGCGCCGGCTTCGCGACGGCCGGTCCTGGCGAGGCCGAGTCGCGGTCTTTCGCGGGCTCCGCCTCAGCAGTGGTCTGCCGGAACATCACATTCACTTTGTTCGTCTTGAATTTCGGCTTCTGGTCGGCTTGCTCGCCGGACCTCACCTCATTATCCACGTCCGCCATATATTCAGGATGTGAGTAGGTGACTCAGCCCTGGTGGCTGTTTGTATAGGCGCCGCGACGAGCTGCGGGTAAGCTCAGACCCTTGTAAACCGCCGTGTTTCCGCGGTTGTAGCGGGCATTTTAAGCGGCATAAATGCTCGTGGCAGGTCTTTAAGGACGCTACATTTTTGGTTTGAGGAATTATGCTGCTCGGGCGCTCCTGCGGTGGGTAGTGGCGCTAAGGCAGGCTTAGGCGCGTGCATTTCGCTGCTTCGGGGCATTCAACAATGCAATGCGACGACCGGCTTTCCTAGTATCTGCAGCAGCCATTCTGCTCTCCTGCATTTAGGCGCTTCTGCATCCCGGCACGCCTTTACTGAAGCTTACAGGTATAAACAGGGCTTAATCCGTAGACTAAGAATCCGTAAATTGTTACTCTGTTATTGTCATTTAAATACTCAATTACATGTGTGTGCCAGCCTAACCAAGGCGGCTCCATTAAACTCGTTCACCCCCCACTAACCGCCCGACAACTGTGCTTCCAAACTAGCGGCCGCCTTCCCAACCCTTGAACCACAACTCGTGAATGCGCCCGCCGAGCTTGGCCGTTGTGGGCTCCGGGCCGGCCGCGTTCTACACGCTGCTGCAGGTCCAGAAGCACATTCCGAACATATGCGTCGATATGTTCGAGAAGCAGGCCGTGCCGTACGGCCTGACGCGGTTCGGCGTGGCGCCGGACCACCCCGAGGTAAAGAACTGCCAGGAGCGGTTTGCGGAGGTTGCTGCGCAGAACCGCGAATTCCGGTTCTGGGGGAACTGTGCCGTGGGCCGTGATGTGCGGCTACGCACGCTCGTGGACAATTTCGACGCCGTGCTGCTCGCGTACGGCGCGGCGTCGGAGCGCGAGCTTCGCGTCGACGGCGAGCACACGACGCGTGGCGTGCTCTCAGCCCGCCAATTCGTTGGCTGGTACAACGGCGAGCCCGAGTTCCAGGGCCTGGATGTGGCGCCGCTGCTTGCGGAGTCGGAGTCGGCGACAATCATCGGCAACGGGAACGTCGCGTTCGATGTCGCGCGCATGCTGCTGCGCCAGCCGCAGAATTTGCGGCACACGGACGTGACGGAGCAGGCACTTGCTGCCTTCAGCCGCAGCCGCGTGCGGCACGTCCAGGTCGTCGGCCGGCGCGGGCTCCTGCACTCGGCGTTCACGAACAAGGAGCTGCGCGAGCTGCAGCAGGAGCCCGGCTGCAGCATGAAGCCCGTCGCGCCTGCGGCCGAGCGTGAGGTTGTCGGGCTCACGCGCCAGGACAAGCGCAAGATCGATCTGCTGAAGAAAGCCGCGCGCGAGGCCACGCGCGACGAACGCACGTGGCAGCTCGAGTTCCTGCGCAGCCCGCGTCGCTTTGTCGCGAATGACGGCGGCCGGCTCACGGCCATTGAGTGGGCGCTGAATGAGCACGACGCCGCGGCGCCGGGCCGCGTGCGGCCGACGGGCGCGACGGAGACGGTCGCAACGGACCTCGCGTTCAAAAGCATTGGCTACCGGTCCGTGCCCTTGCCGGGCATGGCCGAGGCCGGCATCCCGTTCGACGACGCGGCCGGTATCGTGCAGAACCGGCGCGGCCGCGTTGCAGGGTGCCCATCCGTGTTTGCGGCCGGGTGGGTCAAAACGGGGCCCGTGGGCGTGATTGCGTCGACAATGATGGACTCGTTCTCGGTGGGCGAGGAGATCAGCCAGTACCTGCAGCAGTGCGACGCACGCAAGCCCGGGCGCGCCGCGCTGACCGTGCCTGCAAACGCGGTCTCGTGGCAGGACTGGGAGCGCGTCGACCGCGAAGAGGCGCAGCGCGGGCACGCCGAGGGTAAGCCGCGCTCGAAGTTCACGAGCACGGAGGACGTGCTGCGGTTTCTGGGCAAGTAGCGGCCGGCTATGGTTCATCTAGCGTAGCACTGGTCGGTGAAACACAGCGCCGCACACATACTGTTCTCTAGCAGAGCCACTGCTTGTTTTGTTTTGCGACGGTTTAGCACATCGGATTCACGCGAGTTCCTCCGCTCAAATTGGCAGCGCCTGCATTGTGTTCGCACTGCAGGATGGGAAATGTTTGGGGTGACTGGGCTCGACTACTTAGCGCCCGGACTACTTAGCGCCCGGCATTAGACTACAGTACATTGCATTCCGCATCACTCGACCTCGCATTGGGCACATAAAATTGTACATAAATAAATAAATAATTGGCGCGTGCGCGCGCGCGCGCTTGGCTCCCCGCAAGTCGCGCCGCCACTAGCCGTACCGCGGATCTGACCACTCGCCCGTATCGTGGGTCCAGCCTGGCCGAATCACAAACCACCGAACTGCAAAAGGTAGTGCAACAAGAATGCTGAGCCTGCGAACTGCCGCGCGCATGCAGGCGTTTGCGCCGCTGCGGATGTCTGCGATGCGGATGTACAGCACCGGCAGGGGCGAGTCGAAGCTGCCGCTCGTGGACTCGGAGAACGAACTTGTGTACAACGAGGACAAGCTCGGCCACGAGATTGCCGACGTGAGCGGCGCGCCCAGCGAGCTCACGGAGCGCACGGTGCGTATCTTCAAGCAGGCGCCGTCGGCGACGCAGAGCGGCCGCCGCCAGCAGAAGGGCTGGCGCCTGAACTGGGACGTCATCGGCCGCGCGAACCGCTGGGAGGACACAACGATCGGCTACGCCGCGTCGGGCGACTACATGCAGGGCACCGAGATCCACTTCCACACGAAGGACGATGCGATCCGCTTTGCCAAGAACCAGGGCTGGAACTACTACGTGCAGGAGCCGAAGGCACGCACGTTCAAGCCGAAGTCATACGCGGAGAACTTCTTCCACTCTCCGGGCCCGCTGAAGATGATTTGGACGAAATAAACTGTAAAAATGAGCTAGACGAAATAGGTTGCACAGTATTATCACTGCATGATTTCATGCTCCGGCTCAACGCAGTGCTCCGGCTCAACGAGCAGTGCTCCAGCTCGATGAGTAGTGCTCCGGCTTAACGGCTAGTGCTCTGGCTGAGCGGCTAGCGCTCTGCCTCGACGAGAAGTTAGTTGCTTCCTTTTATTAACTATTTTCTTGACTTGATGTCGGTATTAAGGCCGCCGGAAGAAAGATATGCAGAAACAATAACACAGGCTAGACATTACAATAGTGGCTAGCTACTAGCAGGAGCCGGCTTTGCGCGGTTGTGCGCCATGTGGCTGCGCACGAGGTGGCCCGCAGCAAGCGCCGCGTTCAGCGAGAGCTCGCCGGCCAGCACGGCCGTCGCAATAATGCGCGCCAGCTTGCGCGCGTTCTCACCGGGCGTCGTCAGATGGGGGCCCCGCACGCCAAGCATGTTCAGCATAGCCGCCTGCGGCTCAAGAATCGTGCCTCCGCCGATCGTGCCGACCTCGAGCGACGGCATCGTCACCGAGATCTGCAGGTCACCATCCACGTTGCTCATGAGGGTCATGCAGTTCGACCCCTCAACGACCTGCGCGGGGTCCTGGCCCGTGGCCAGGAACAGCGCCGCAACGAGGTTCGCCGCGTGCGCATTGTAGCCGCCCATGACGCCGGCCACGGCCGAGCCCACAAGGTTCTTCGCCATGTTCAGCTCAACAAGCTCGTCAACGCCGGTCTTCAGAATCTTGCGCACCGTCTCGCTGGGCACAATCGCCTCGGCAACGACGCTCTTGCCACGGCCCTCGATCCAGTTGATGGCGGCGGCCTTCTTGTCCGTGCAGTAGTTGCCGCTCACGCTCACAATCGTCATGTCCTCAAAGCCGCACTCCTCAGCAAGCACTTGCAGCGCCCGCTCTGTGCCCTTCGAGATCATGTTCATGCCCATGGCGTCGCCCGTCTGCGCGCGGAAGCGGATGTACAGAAACACGCCGGCCTGCGCAGACTTCAGCGAATCGAGCCGCGCGAAGCGCGACGTCGAGTTGAACGCGCGCTCCATGGCGCGGCGGCCCTCGTCGCTATCCAGGAAAATCTTGCACGCGGCCGTGCGCGCCGCTGAGTTGAAGGTCACACAGGGGCCGCGCGTCATGCCGTCACCAATGATCTGCGTCGCGACGCCGCCGCCCGCATTCAGCGCCTTGCATCCACGCATCGTCGATGCCACAAGCACGCCTTCCGTCGTGGCCATGGGCAGGTAGAACTCCTCGCCGTCAATAATGACGGGCCCGGCGATACCAAGCGGCAGCGGCAGGTACCCGACCACGTTTTCGCAGCACGCGCCCAGCACGCGGTCGTAGTTGTAGTCGCGGTAGGGCAGCTCGCTGGCCTCGAGCGTCTTCGTGCGGCTCATGCGAGACACGCAAGCGCGGCGCACAACAACGGCGCGCGTCGTGTCTTTGAGCTGTTTTTCGAGGGCGTAGAGCGGCAGCTTTCCGCGCACGCCGAGGTCGATCAGCTCCTCGTTCGTGAGGCTTGGCGCCAAGCCGGCGCGAAGCACAGCCTCGCAGTCCTCGGGAGTGCGCTTCTTGTGCGCGTCTCCAAAGGGCGTCATGTCCAAGCCGGAGTCGCTCTGCTCCTTCAGCTCGGGCGAGCCCTCCCGCGGAGAGGGCACGGTCACGACGACAGGCACCTTGTGTTGCACAACTGTGCCCTCGTGGCGCATGACGATTCTAACAAGGTAGACATTCAGCACGAGTGAGATTAGGAGGGCGGCCAGCGTAACACGCACGGACGCGGCCACGGAGAAGTGAGAGATGAGGCAATTCAGGATGACAGACAGGGGGTTTGCGCGCGAGAAGCGCAGCGGCGGCACAAGGGTCAGCACGCATGGCGAAGGCAGGCGGCCGACGTCGAAGTCGGCAACGGACACGGGCGCGAAGTCGGCCTTGTCGACGGTGAACGACACGGGGAAGCGCGTGAAGTAGATCCAGTTGAACACCATGAATGTGTAAACGCCGACGAGGCGCGCGCTGCCGCCGACCCAGCGGAAGTGCCTGAACTGTGCGGCAAGCGCCTTCTTCGACGGTCGCAGAACCGTGTTCGCGTAGGCGTCGGCCGCGTCCTGGGCCACGCCGTCCTCCTGCAGGGCGCGGCGAATGGCGTCGCTGCGCTCGACGCGGATCATAGCGAGCTTCAGAGACGCGTTTGCGGCAAAGAACGTGACGAGGTATGCGAGGTCAAAGAAGATTGTCAGGGCGCTAAGCACGCTGAACTCGCGAAGGTGGCCGTACGAGGTCGACCAGCCGACGAGGAGGAGGCCCACGGACTCGACGACGGCCTCGTAAAAGATTTTGCCGAAGAGGGCGGCCACGGCGCGCTGCACGGCCTCGGCAGCGCCCGTTTTGGAGGAGGTTGGATCGTCGCGCAGCAGCACGCGCAGGGCCTCGCGCACGACCTCGACCTTGTTGTTGAAGCCGATGACGAGCACGAAGAACGGCACGCCCTGCACGAGGGCGAGCTTCGGCACGGCGAAGCCCGAGAGCACAATGATACCGTATGCGGTCAAGAAGGCGAGGAATGAGCTGAACAGGGCGGCCAGGAACAGGTACGTGCGCGAGCCGAGCGAGCGCATGCTCAGAAACAGCTGCGCGAACGTGTAGTACATGCCCGTCCAGCCGAGGCTGACGATGCCGATGTCGAACCACGACGACGTGTGCAGGATCTCGACGATGCGGTCCGTGTACACCTTAATATATACAAACCAGGAGGGCGCGCTGCTGAGCGCCCACTGCTGGCCGTCGGCCGAGAACACGGCCAGGTCCTCGAGGATTTTTGAGTACTGCGGCTCGGGGATGACGGCGTGCGAGAGCTGCGCCACGGGCGTGCCGAGGACGTGCGCGACGTGCGCGAGGAGGGCGCTTGGCGCGTTATCCGGGAACGAGAGCGCCGCGCCCACAAAGCGCGGCGGCGTGTTGCCCGCGGCGCCGGGCGCGTCAAGCGGCGTCCAATCGTGCGGCGCATTCACGAGAAAGCTGCGCGCCAGCGCGCCGGCAAGCGACACGTGTTTCAGCTCCATAACGAGCACATACACCACAAACACGGCGGCGCTAATGAGCGCGAGCGTCTGGATGGGCCAGCGGCCGGCCTTCAGCGCGATGCTCGCGACCGCGGCTACGAGGCGGTTGCTCATCGGCGGACGTCGACGGCGGCTGCAGGTGGTTGTTGTGGTTTGTGGGGGGGTTGAAACTTTGACGCGCTGGGTTTTTTTCGTAAGGCCCACGACGACAGGGTACTGCGCGATACGGGTCTCGCGCGCGAGCCCTCGCCCTATACTCCCACCGCGGTAAGTGCGGCGGCCGCGGCATCTAATCAGGACAGTGCGCGCCAGCGCCAAGACGCGCGTGTATATTGAAGAGCCGTATATAGAGCTTAGCGACGAGATGCTTAGAGCTGTTTATGAGACTTGGCCGCCACTAGGTGATGTCATTTTGCGGATCAGGTGAGACGCAGCTAGCCTTAATGAGGATAACAGATTAAGCGCGCCCCTAAAGCGCGTTCGAGCGCCTAAACAAGCGCCTACCGCCTTAACAGAAGCATAAATGAAGCACTCCACGATGCGGTGCGGCTTATATTCATTCGCAGCCGGCACGCGCCGAGCATGGCGGTTCGAAGTAAACGCGCCGAGCGTGCGTAGATCATTAAAAGCGCGCTGCCAGCGCCAGCGCGGTGCGAACGCCAGCGCGGCTCGTATGTATATAAATTAGTGGCTCGCCGTCTTGCGCAGATGCGTCTGCGTGAACCGCGCCACGTCAGAGGCCGCGCCGAGCGCGAGCTTCGCGGCCGGCGATCCGACCTCAACAATGCCGTCCGGCACGGCTGCAAAGCACTGGCCCTCGCTATTGGCGGCCAGGGACAGGACTGGCGCCTCAATGTCGATGGTTTCGGCCGGCTGCAGCGTGCGCAGGGGCGCCTTTATTACCTTCGGCACGCCCTCGGCGGCGATCCACGCCGTATCTGCCGTCACGGCCAGCGCAATCACGTCGACTTTAGCGTCGGCCGGCAGCGCGAGCGCGGCGGCCACGTCGAGGCGCGCGAGCTCTGTGCCCGTTGTCCAGTCCCACGCCACGACGAAGCGGTCGCCGCCGCCGCTGAGCAGCAGGTTCTCGTGCATGGCGAGGTGCGCCACGTACTCGGTGTGGCCGAGCAAAAAGCGGTCGATCACGTATGCGCGCGGCAGCTCGCTGACGCGGATGTGCTCGTCGCGGTCGGCCGTGAGCACGCGCTCGGGCGTGGCCGCGACGGCCAGCACCATGGAGACGTGCCCGAGGATGGGCGCGGCCTTGAGCTTGTTCTGCTCGTCGAGGACGCTAGTCTCGGCGAGCAGGCCGACGCTGAAGACGTCGCCGAACTTGTCGGCCACAAGCAGCTGCTCGCCGCCAATGGCCCACGCCGACGGCCGCTTCGGGAACGCGTGCGTCGCGCGCACGTCGAGCGTCGTCGCGTCGAGCACAAGCACCGTCTTCTCCTCGCCGGCGCTGAGGCCGACGATGTACTGTTTACACGGCGTGAGCCCGATATGCGTGAGAGCGTGGTCCGCGGCTACTTTCGGAGCTTGGGCAGCCCAGTCCACGCGAGCAATTTGGCTTGCGTGCGCGGCCCACACGACGGAGCCGTGCGCAGCCACGGAGTGCACCATATGTAATCGGGCCCAAAGTGAAAAATAAATAAGCGGCTCGCTTCGCGATGCCCTCCCTCAGTCTCCCCCCCTGTCCCCCCTGCCCCCAAGGCGCGCATCACGTGCCGCGCCGAGGGCGCGAATGGTACCGCCCATGCGCGCGCGCTGCACGCATAAACGACGCTCGTTCGTAGGCGCTGCCGAAGTTGTGCGCGCAGTCAAAGCTGGCGAGTTTCGAAAATGGGCATTCGCGACGGGTGGTTTTACGAGGAGAGTGAGCTGTGGCCGGGCCAGGCGTTCGCCATAAAGGTGAAGCGCGTGCTCTACGAGGGCGCGACCATGTTCCAGTCCGTGCTCGTGTTTGAGAGCGAGACGTACGGGAACGTGCTTGTGCTTGACGGCGTCGTGCAGGCGACGGAGCGCGACGAGTTTGCCTACCAGGAGATGATCACGCACCTGCCGCTCATGAGCCATCCGCGCCCGCGCAAGGTGCTTGTTGTCGGCGGCGGCGACGGCGGCTGTGTGCGCGAGGCGCTGAAGCACAAGGATGTTGAGCAGGTCGACCTCGTCGAGATCGACCAAACCGTCATCGACCTGTCCCTGAAGTACCTGCCCGGCATGGCGGCCAGCCTGCGGCCCGGCGTCGACGCGCGCGTGCATGTGCATGTGTGCGACGGGTTCAAGTTTCTGGCCGATAACCACGCGCAGTACGACGTCATTATCTCGGACACGTCGGACCCCGAGGGCCCGGCCGTGCAGCTGTTTGGCAAGAACTACTTCGAGCTTTTGAACAACTCGCTCGCGCCGGGCGGCATTGCCGCCATGCAGGCCAGCGAGAACATCTGGCTGAAGCTCGACGTGCTCAAGAGCCTGCAGCACACGTGCCGCGAGGTGTTCCCCGTCGTGAACTACGCAGCAACGTGCGTCCCGACGTACACGTCCGGCCAGCTCGGGCTCATGATCTGCGCCAAGGACGCTGCCACAGACCTGCAGCGGCCGCAACGCACATGGGCAGAAGCATCCGACGTTCAGAACCGGTACTACACGGAGAGTATACACGCGGCCAGCTTTGTGCTGCCCACGTTCGCCAAAAAGTACATTGACAATACATAAATAAACCGCCGGCGTTTAAAGTGCGCCGGCGTTGAAGCGCGCGCCGGCGTTTAATTGCTCGGCGACTACCCGAAGATGTCGTCGATCGCATTGCGGCTCTTTTTAGACTTCTTCTTTTTCTTGTCGTCCTTGCGCGACTCGCGCGCCTCCTCAACCCGCGGTTCTGGTCTCGGCTTTTTTGCCTCGCGTTTCGGCGCTCTTCGCGGCTCCGGAGCCGCTCGTATGCTCGCGCCTGCTGGCTCCAGCTCCTCGATGGGCTCGCCCACGTCCTCGTCAGCGCCCGTGTCGGCCAGCACGGGCGCCGCGCGCCTGCGCGCGGGCAGCGGCGCCAGCTCGCAGAGCAGCTGGTAAATGCGGGCAAGCGCCGCCGTCAGGGCAAAGCCAAGCGTGATGAAGGCGCCCTGCGCCAGCACGCCCTGGAATGCGCGCGCGGCGCCAGGCGCGAGGCGCGTGATGATGAAGTGCGCCGACTTCGTATCTATTTTGCCGTGCCGCAGCAGTCTATAGAGACGCCGGTTCAGAATGGCGACGTACCGCCACCACCGCTGGTGGCGCTGCTGATCATTGAACTTCACATATATTAGATGCACGATTTCTATCTCGCTGGCCAGGCGCGCGTCCAGCATTTATTTCTACAAATCGGCCAGAGCTGCGCTCAGCGCGCGCCATTAAACAGTGCCTGCACGTGATCGCTATTATATCCCAAAAAGCGTCGCTGCGTCGAACCCCTGCCCGTGAAGCGCGCCGGCGTCGCGCGCAGCGGCCAACAAAGTGCATTTTCTGTGGTCTGCAGGCAACTCAAGCGCGCCATGTTTTTAACTCATCGAGAAAAGTGTGGCTGGCTGTGTGAAGCCGAGGTATCCGTTAGCAGAGCCAGATGTCATCCAGCCAATCGTACATTTCGACTTCTGTGCACAGGCCATCCACGGTGAACCGCAGGAGCATCGGCGCCAGTGACTCCAAGACTTCGCTCAGAACAGGCGGTCGCCGCATTGGATCGATCACCGGCTTCTCCGCTCTTGCCAAATGGCACAGCGACATAATCGCCGATGGGTGGACCGCTCATCAACGCTATCAATTATCATTGTTCGTAGTCGTTCTGTAGCTTGTACTTCTGTTCGCTAAACAGCTCGCCATTGCTCATGGGCGCCATTAGACTGGCTCCGGTGCGGCACGCAGTAGGAGTTCCCAGCTCCCATATATGGCAGCAGCGACTCCGTTTGCTGCGCGCATGCTGCTGTGCCCATGTTCACTACGTCTTCTTATTTCTGGTGTTCATCAAGGCGCAGCTATACTTATTATGCACCCCGAAGTAGCGTCCCGGCCCGCTAGTTTCTTTCTTCGGGTTCTTTGCGTACGTGAGTTACAATATGTTCACATAACTGGGATTCGCAGCGAGTCAAAACAGACGGCCTTTTCAAGTTCTGGATGCTGGCAATGGGTCATTGCTGCTTTTCCTGTAGGCTTTTCCTATTTGCTCTATCTATCGTGCGATGAAACTGGTGCGTAGGACCTATTATTCGCTCGAACGCAGCGATGCTTCCTTGTTCTGGACGACCCCATGATTCTGCTGAGCATGATCCTTTTGTACCATATTGCGGCAATGTTTGTGGAGCGGGTCGGACGTTCATCATAGAAATGGGGGGCTATGTGGCCGAGCTTGCATGGCGTGCATCCCCTCCGCGCATCCAAGCGGCTTCACAACGATGAGAGGCGCACGTTAGCGGCAGGTGTGGCGCGTATCTCTCTATGCATAGCGATGGCTCAATCATGTGACCAGGCTCACATCGCGGCGTGCTTGACAGATAGCTCTCTGAGCTGTGGCTCTACCCGGGCATAAGTAGCACAGATCTAGTCGTGGCCGGGCCAAGTATTCGTGGCAGCAATGTTACTCGCGCGAGGCCTGCAAATGGCTTGTGTGTCGTCAATCACGCTGCTGTTTGGGTTAGGGTGTAGACATGAAAGCGGACTCTTTTGGCGCGACGGAGCGGCTCTGCGAAGCCGTATTTTTGTATGGCGCCGAAGACGCATTACTCGCTTAAGACTTGTCAGGTTTGTGCGGCGCAGCGCGCGCGAGCGAGTGTTTCCCGCGCGCTGGCGCTACTACATACGGCGAGTCTTGCGGGAGCGAGCTTTCGCGCCGCGGCGTGACCTCCGTCGCAGCATTTGCCTTCGAAACCGCCGGCCGTCTCGTTGCCGCACCTAAGGCAGCCCGCTGCTTTGGAGAGGCGAAGACACGAGCGCACGACTGCGGCAGCGGAACTGAGAGCATTGCTCGGCCATGGGCGCCGAGCACACCTTTGCGGAGGCGGCGCCGGAGCCGCTGGCGGTGCGGCGTGCGCGCGGCGATGCGCCTAATGCGCCCGGCAGCAGCGACTCGCTGTTCGCGCGGCTGCCGTTTGAGATTCTGGCGGCCATTCTTGCCCAAATTGCGCTCGAGTCGCCGAAGGCGTTTGTGCGCACGCAGCTCGTCGGCCGCGCGCTGTGGGTCCCGCACGACAGCGCGCTGCTGTGGGAGCCGATCTGCCGCCGCACGTACCCGGAGCTCGAGGCCGGGCTCGTGCAAGCCGACGACTACGGCGGGTACTACGAGATGTTCCGGCGGCGGCCGGCCGTGCGCCACAACGGCGTCTACGTGTGCATGTCGCGCTACTTCCGCGAGGGCGAGCCGCAGGGCATCTCGTTCTACCGGCCGCGGCTCGAGGTACGCTACTACCGGTACCTGTGGCTGCACGCGGACGGCACGGCGCGGAGCCTGCTCAGCAACTACGAGCCGCGCGCCGTGCTCGGCCTCGACAGCACGCCGAGCGCCGCGAGCATGCAGGACGCCATGGACGGCCACTGGGAGCTCGACCGCGACACGCGGCAGCTGCGCATTGTTGTGGACGGCGGCGCAAAGCGGCGCAACGACTTCCACTTCGACATGGAGGTCGCGTCGTCCGGCGGCAAGGTGCATAACAAGCTGAAGTGGAAGCGGTACTGGTGCAAGGAGCACGGCACGGCGAACACGGCCGAGTTCGGCCTGCACAACGAGGGCTCGTTCTACTTCCTAAAGCTCAGCCGCTGACGACACGACCCTGCCGCCCGGCGCCGCCCGGCGCCGCGTACTGCATATGGACTCGACTTGTTCTATGAACTCGGCCTGTTTATATGAACTCGATCACGATTCTATATGGACTCAGCCGCTGTTCAATATGAACTGAACTAGACTTGTTCTAGATGAACTCGGCCTGTTTTATATGGACTCCACCACGGTTCTATGTGAACTACACCATTGTTCTATACGAACTCCACCATTGTTTCACATGGACTCCACCATTGTGAACTCAGTCACTATTGTATATGAACTCGACGGGGGCACAGCATGCGCAGGCCCTCGTCGAGTCACAGTCACGCGCAGTTTGGGGCGTCCGCATTGCTAGAGGCGCGCCCTTCTACGGCTGCCACACGGCTTTCAGGCAATTTAGGCCAAGGTGGATGCCCTATTGCCGTTCGGCAGGGCAATTCCGTATTTTGCCGCGAGCATCCGCGCGCCTAAAGCCTGGGCGCAGCCACTGCCGCCTCGAATCAGGCCTGGCCGAATCGGATTTTTGCCTGCTAAATGATTTGCAGGCGCACGTGCATAAGCCGTGGCGCGACGTGCATGACGGCGATCGCGCATGCATAGCCCGCCCGGCATGTCACACGCAGTGGCTGCGCGCGTGGCACTGCCGCCGCAGTTCAATGCCGCAGCTCAGATACGGAGGCTCCGAGCGGGCTCGCGTGGATTTAGTCGATACCTAATTAGCATATTTCCGCCGTAGCATGCATGATCTGGGCCGGCGCGGTCAGGGGGCAGCTGCGTTGCCGAGGTTTTACTGGATGTGGCTACGCTATTAATATCGCGGTGCCAAGCAGCGCGCGCCGCAGGAAAAGCACTTAAATTGGTGCCAATTGCAATGCCAGCGTTCGTGGCCGGCCGCAGATGTGCTCAGCCGGAGCTAAGGAAGGTGCGAGGCATGTGGCGCCTCGCGCGGGCAGGCGCGTGTCGGCGCCGGGATTTGCGGCCGCCTGCCGAATCGCGGGCAACGCATATCGTGCTGATGTAACCGCGAGCTGGAGCGTCGTTGCAGAACCGCGTTATTCCCCGCTTTGAATTTACCGTGCTGGCCCTAGCCCCGGCCGCGCATTATCGGGACGGGCTCGGGACTTATTCCGCCAAACCACGGCGGCGCTATTTAACCTCCTAGCGAACCCCGGGACGCCACGAGAGGACAAAGGTCATGCTGAACATTCTATATGCCCTTCTCGCCGCCGCCGTGCTGGGCTGGTTCTACATGGACATTGCCTGGCCCGTGCTGTACCGCCTGCGGTGCCGAAGGCTGAAGCTGGCCGCCGCGCCCGTGAACCACAACACGCCGTTCGGCATCCGTGTGACCGTGAAGTTCATGAAGGCCGCAGCTGAGGACCGCCTGCTCGCGCTCGTGCAGGACCTGGACCTGAATGCGCTAACGCGCACGAGCATGCGCCAGAGCCTGTTCCGGTGGGTCCTGCGCACGCGCGAGCCGGACAACGTGAAGGCCGTGCTCGCCACAAAGTTCAACGACTTCGCCCTCGACCGCCCACACATGGGCATTGTCTTCGGCTCGGGCATCTTCACGCAGGACGGCCTGAACTGGAAGCACTCGCGCGCAATGCTGCGCCCGCAGTTCAGCAAGGAGCAGGTCAGCCGCATCGACACCGTCAGCGAGCACATCGACGTCCTCATCGATGTTGTGCGCCAGCGCCAGGAGGCAGGCTTTGCCGTCGACATGCAGCACTACTTCCACTTGCTCACAATGGACACGGCCACGGCGTTCTTGTTCGGCGACTCCGTCGACTCGCTGCACTTCAGCCCGGAGACTCGCGGCGCAAAGGTCACGGACCCAAAGACGGGCAAGAGCGTGTACTCGGCCGACTTCGTCGACTCCTACACGTGGCTGAACAAGTTCGCTTTCTACGGGATCCTCCTGAACAACTTCGCCAGCATCATGCGCCTTGTCGTGCCGTCGTTCAAGAAGCACCACGCCGTCGCGCAGACGTTCCTCGACCACTACGCGCACGAGGCGCTCGAGGCGACGGCACACCTCACGGACGAGGAGAAGGAGAGCGAGCCCGAGTCGTACATCTTCAGCCACGAGCTCGCAAAGGCAACGCGCGACCCGCGCGTCCTGCGCGACCAGTGCTTCAACATCCTCATTGCCGGCCGCGACACAACGGCGTCTACGCTCTCGTACTCGACCTACTACCTCGCACTTTACCCCGAGATCCTGGCCAAGGTGCGCGCCGAGATCCTTGAGCTGCTCCCTGAGGGCGTGCAAATCACCTACGAGAACCTGCGCAAGCTGCAGTACACGCAGTACTTCATCAAGGAGGTCCTGCGCCTCGCGCCCGTGGTGCCCCTAAACGTGCGCACGGCCGTGCGCGACACAGTGCTGCCGCGCGGCGGCGGCGTGGACGGCGAGAAGCCCATCTTTGTGCCGAAGGGTACACCCGTGCAGTACTCCGTCTTCACGATCCACCGTGACCCTAGCATCTACGGCGAGGACGCCCTCGAGTTCAAGCCCGAGCGCTGGGCGCCCGAGAACAAGCGCGCCGACAGCCCCATGTACTCGTGGGGCTACCTGCCTTTCAACGGCGGTCCCCGCATTTGCCTGGGCCAGCAGTTCGCCCTCACGGAGATCGCCCTCACGCTCGTGAAGCTGCTGCGCGTGTTCGACACGATCGAGAAGGCGCCGGGCTTCCCCGACGATATCCGTCCGGACAGGGCGTTCTTGACCTTGCAGATGGGCAGCAAGGGCGTTCCCGTGCGCATGCTGCGCAAGAACCCTTAGAATCGGCATGGGTTGTGCTTCACGCCTCTTTACTTATTATCAGCTTATTTGACTTCCAACGTTCGTATGCTCTTAGCTTAGTGCATTTGTCACTGATGGTCCTCGCGTCGCCGACCACATCTTCTGTTCATTCCTAGGCAGCGTAGAACAGTCCGAGGCTCTCAACAACAGCGCCTGCCGTGCGTGCACAGATCCATACATGAAGGATGGCCGTCCCGGTATTTAGTACGTACGATTAGTATCAATAACCTCGTATTATTCTAAAACTTGAATCGCGCCCAGCAGCAGCCGCACACTGGCAAGCGTCCATGGAAACTCTGCAGCGATGTGCAACTTGATTAGCCGCCGTAGCATGGAATATCTATAAAGCGCTGCGGAGCATGGTCAGAGTCAAGCTCAAAGACAGCTAAAAAGCGAGAAGAACTACTTTACGATAGCGAGGACTAGTTAGACAAATACGCGGCGGGCGCGGCGGGCGCGGCGCCGGGGCCGAGCTTACTGCCTGCGGCAACGAACCCGAACCCTCGAGCGCATGCGATAAGCGTGGAGCTCGATCGGGACCAGCCGCATAGACCTCGCGCCGGCGGACGAGGGCCCCCATACGTAGGCAAAATGGAGTTCGCGGAGTTCATGAACGAGCATCCCACCATCTTCCACTTCACGGCTGGAGTTGTGGGGCTGCTCACGGAGGGCGGGTTCGTTGAAATCAGCGAGCGGGATCCTCCGCAGCTGAAGCGCGGCGGCCGGTACTTCGTCGTGCGGAACGGCACGAACGTGATTGCGTTTGTGATTGGCGAGAACTTCGTGGCCGGCGACGACGGGTTCGCCATTGTGGCGAGCCACATCGATGCGAACCGCATCAGCCTGAAGCCGACCACGCTCGTGCCGGACACGTACGGCTTTCTGCGCATTGGCGCCGCTGCGTACGCGGACGGCATGAATGCCACGTGGTGGGACCGGGATCTCGGCCTTGGGGGCCGCGTTGTAGTGCGCACGCGCGGCGGAGCCGTTGTCACGCGTGTCGTGCGGCTGCCCGGCGTCGTCGGCTCCGTGCCGAGCCTGGCTCCGCACTTCGGAGCCGTGGCGAGCAAGGAGAAGGCAAATGCGGAGACGAACAAGGTGCCTGTGCTCGCAGCGAGCGCGGACTTTGGCGGCACGGCGACGCCGGCCGAGGCGGCGGCGCCGCTTGCCGGGAAGCACCCTGTGCAGGCGCACTGCGGCGTCGAGGACCTGCTCGAGCTGGAGCTCGAGTTGTTCTCGGCCGAGGAGGCGCGCATCGGCGGCCTGAACGGAGACCTTCTTTATTGCGGGCGCATGGACGACCGCCTCTGCTCGTACGCGGCCGTGCAAGCGCTGCTCGCGGCAGACGCGGCCGCAAGCGACCACACTGTAAAAATGGTCGCGCTGTACGACCACGAGGAGATCGGCAGCCTCTCGCGCAGCGGCGCCCAGAACAAGCTCATGGAGGTCGTCATGGGCCTTGTGCACGAGAGCCTCTACGCGACGCGCGACGAGCGCGCACAGAGCGCGGCGAACTCGATTGCCCTCAGCGCGGACGTCACGCACGCGGGGAACCCGAACTACGCAAACGCGTACAGCGCCGGCCACGTCCCGCTCCTGAACACGGGCATGACCGTGAAGCAGCTCGGCCGCTTCACGTCGAACAGCGTCGACGCGGCCATCTGCGAGCTCGTGTCGGAGCGGGCAGGCCTGCCGCTGCAGCGGTTTGCGCCGCGCAACGACACGGCCAGCGGCGGCACGATCGGGCCCATGCGCGCAGCGTCGCTCGGCATCCGCACGATCGACGTCGGCATTCCCGTGCTGTCCATGCACTCCATCCGCGAAATCACAGGCGTGCGCGACGTCGAGCTCGGCATTAAATGGTTCCGCACGTTCTTCGACATGGCCAACGAGCTCACGCACGACGAGGCGGACCTCTAAAGCTCCCGCACGGCATATCTAATTTGTATTCTACCTCTAAACTCGCGTGCACTGAGTTCGTGACGGCTCCACCCACAACAGCTCAACCCACAGCAAACAAGGCTCCGCCGACAACGCTCCGCTCAGAACAGAAAGGGCTCCGCCCATGCCAGACAAGGCGTTGCTCGGGCTGGCGCTTCTGATTCTAAATGATGAGTCGCAGCGACTACCCTCAGTCGCCGCCGTGCGCCAAGACCGATGCACTATAAATTAGGCATTATATACTTTTGCGCGCGCCTAGGCCAGCTTCAGGCCGGCTGTCTCGGCCACGGGCGCGCCGTCGGCGTCGCCCGTCGAGAACTCGCGCACGAGCGGCGGCCGCGAGTGCTGGAAGTTCGGCTCGTTCGGCGGCGTGTGCGGGCGGTGCGGCGCGTCCGGCACGGACCGCGTCGACTTCGCTGACTTCGACGACTTCACGCTCTTCGCGTCATCGTCATCGTCGTCCTCGTCGCTGTCTTCGTCGTCGTCGCCGCCGAGCCCAAACGCAGGCTTCGGCTTCGCACCAGACAGCGGACCAAGTCCGCCCGTCAGCATCTCGAGGCGGCTGCGGCGCGCGGCCTCGGCCGCGGCCTTGTCGTGGTACTTGTTGCCCTTGATAAGGTACTGCACGTCATGCAGCACGTCCTTGAACCGCATATACGGGATGTACGGGATCATGTGCTCGATGCAGTAGGCCTCAAGAGCAAGGCCCTGTCGCGCAAACAGAATGTCGGCCTGGCGCGCCGCAGCCAGGTCGCTCACGCCGTCGCCCGTGAACACGATCTTCGGCACGGGGCCTTTTGACGTGTCGAACTGCGCAATCCAGTCCTTGATGGCAATGGACTTGTCGATGCCGAGCGGCGAGTCGTGCAGCCACTTCGCCGTCCACTTGCCCTCGGGCGTGATCTCGGCGTTGTTCGAAATGATGTTGATCTTCGCGCTGCGCTCGGGGCCCACAAACGCCTCGAGCGCGCTCTGCAGCAGCGGCTTCACGCCGGCACTGATGACCGTGAACTGCACGTTATGCTCCTGCAGGTAGTCGAACAAGCGTATGAAGTCCGGGTCAATCACAAGCTGCTTCTTGAGCTCGGCAATCGCGTCGGCCAGCGGCACGTTCAGCGAGCCCCACAGCTCCTCGCTGGCCTCGCGGAAGCTGCGCGTCTTGCCGATGGACGCGTCGATCTCGGCGCGGCGCGCGGCGCCGCAACCAAACTTGTCGAACAGCACATGGCCCGTATCCTGCAGGAAGATCGTGCCGTCAAAGTCGCTGAACACGGCAATCGGCCGGTCCGTCTCGCCGAGCGCGGCAAGGTGCCCGCTGCTCGGCCGCGGCACGGCCAGCTTGCGCAGGAATTGCGGTGTTTCTTCGCTAGACATTAGTTTTCGGTGTGTGTTTCACTAGCGTGTGGCTCGCTTGTGGTTCAGTAGCTCTGCGTTAGAAGTCCAGTTCCAAATAGCTCTAATGCTAAGAAATGGGTCGCAGGGGAGGCAACGGGGGACGCCGGAAGCAAAGTTGAGCTTGACGCGGTTGCTGCGCTGGGACTAGTGGTGGTGGGTAGGAAGGTTTGCAAGTCGCCGTAACGCGGGCGTGCGTAAGGCGGCCCAGCGCCGGCCACTGGAGCTGGGGGGCTCCACGGGTTGGGAGCGACGCATGGCGCGCAAACCCGCGCCCTTGTCATGCGGCGTCCCCGCTCGCTCCACAGAGGCCGCCAGGCGACGCTGGTGCTCGACACATGGTGGGCAAGGGTGGCACAGGCTGCGCAGCGACGGCTAGCTCGGCTCGCGCGCTTTACGTCGCGCCACGGGGCTGCGCGTTCCGCCGTTTAAAGACGGGGCCGGTCTACTCGCGATCCGTGCTCCACACTTGCGGTGGCGTGGCGCACAGCCGCGACCTTGCTCCTTGCTGGCGTTTCGCGACCCTTCCGAGGGCTAGGGCGCGCCCCTGAAGATTCGTATCCCCCACACAGCTAGCAAAATTAATGCGAGGTCAGGTGCGCGGGTGTGCACGATGGCGCGGGCTTAGCTACGCGAAGCGAGCGGTTGCTCGCGAGCTCGGTTCCAGAGCTCGGCTCCAGAGCTCTGGGCCCACCGCGCCGCCTCATTTAAGAAAAAATTTTTAATTAGAAAGTCATTATATGCCTAGTGCCTAAGGTCGTGCCTCGGCCGTCACCTCGGCGCCGGCTGAGAACGGCCCAGCGTCCGTGCGCTTTTCTGATCGGTTCGCTATCGTATTTAGCGAGCGACTACTGCCCTGATAACACAAGTCACTAGTCACCGCCTGCATCAATCTTGGCGCTGCTGCTGCTCACCGCTCCGCTGCAGGGCCCGGGGGACGGGTTCTGCAAATTATGCACGGAATCCCAGCTGGGTGGGATCGCGAGGGTAAGAATTATGCACGCCAGGGTGCGGGGATTCTGCAAAAAGCACCTGCTGGCTCCGCGGATCCGGTCTATCAGATGCCACTCACCCGTTTACGCGGGCAATACGGGCAAAGGTCGTGCTTGCAGCGCGCACAATTGATGCGCTGGAACGGCTCCTCCAATGATCCGCACTGGCAGCACATCCACTCAATTATTGGCAGCCCTATTAACGCCCGGAAACATGTAGCGTTGCCGCTCGTCTCATTGTGCATCCCAGGTTGAGTGCGGCAAAAGTCCATTGATCCGAGTTGGTCAATCGCGGCTCCCGAATACTGGTTCTTATATGCTGCGTCCAAGCAATTCTTCACTGAGCTCGGGGGGTTGCATCTGCATTTGTTGAGCTGTCAGACCCGGGCGCGCTGCGGAGTCATTTTATGCATGCGCCTGAAAGGGTTCGCATCAGATTTTTCTTGTTCTTTTTTTGGGAATTTCCCGAGTGCCTCGGGCACCGTGCAACGAGCACGGTCGCAGCATCCATGGCGGCGCCCCGTACACTATATCATATATAGACTCGGCACCGCTCCAGTGCTCGCGGCCGCCACGTCTAGCATCTCTTGGCGGGCCTTCGTCGCAGTGGCAGCAGGGCAGCGCTGCTTATTTCGAAACTGTTTCATGGAGTCATGGAGCCATTTTGCCTAAAATCTAGAAACTACTTCTACATTGAACACCTTGTTTTTTGCCTGTTCCGCGGGCTTTTCGGACATCCGGGCCCATTTTGCGCGCCGGTGTTCAGTTTAGTAACATCGCGATGACCTAAACGCACGTAAATTAGCTTCCGATGCAGGCGGCCACGCAGAGCCAGAAGGTCACTCTTCTGCTTTTATAAGCCGATTCATTGGGGCAATGCGATCTGCGCCCACAATTCACTAGGGGTTTGCATTTTTGCAATCTTTTGCGTGTTCTCGGCGTACCGGGCACATTTAGGACGCGCTGAGACAAAATGCACACTTGCACCAGTAGTGACTGTCATAAAGCTGTGGTTTTGGCTGGTGCGCATCTTGGCCACAGGAGGCGCGCCTAACTTGGTCCTCCGCTGTCCATATATTGATCGTTTAAAACTTTGGCACGCCGCTATAGATATGTAGTATAGTGCAGTCAGCTACGATCGCAAAAAAACAGCAAGTAGTATCTAATTATGAGACACAGCAGTTTATTTTCGAAAAAAAGCATTCTCACGCTGAAGCGCGCCATGAATAAGCTCAACGGTCTACGTTTCACATGTTTTTAGCTTGTGGCACGCGCCGTCTAAACTTCGCGCCAAATGCTCAATAAAATATGGGACCTGAGTGCCTAACTAGGGTGCCTAACTGGGGTGCCGAGAGGAAAACTGAGTTGATCAGATGATACCAAACCACGAACACTGAGTTTTGATCGTATCGAAATCGGACCGCCGTAGGGCATAGTTCGAACAAAGGGTCCAGCTTCGCACGCTTCCGTCGCTTATCAGGAAGCCAGTGCCAAGCTGCTTAACATAGGTTAGAAACCAAGACGTACATTCAAATTCATTTTAAGCCGCGACAATCGGTTTCTGCTGGGATGAGCCTGTTCTCGTGTATTGGCTGCCTGAATCTTAGGGCCGCTATGTCGGGCGGTTTAACCTTGCCTCAATGGCTTTTCACTTGTTTCCACGACGCGTGACTCGGCCGTCGAAAGAGGCCAAAAAAGCGACGCAGAACGAAGTCGAGCACGGCAAATACCTTCTAGTTTGCACTGTTCAAATATATGGAGCACATTAGAACCGATAAAATACAGGACCGCCGCATAGCGGCATGAATGATTTGCACCGGCGACGCGGGCGGGACTGACCATCTGTGCTCAGTCATCGCGCAACCCTCGGCCTAGATCGGTGCTGCACACTTTGAAGAGCACACCGTCAGCACGCGGTATGAGATTTTGAGTGTGCTGGCCGCTGCTACGTGTATTTTCACACGAGTTCGTCTGTTGGATTCGCCGGAATATCTGCTTGAAAATTAAGACTTTGCGGCTTATTTCGTATTCGATCACATGCACCCGCGAAGACCTAGCTCATAGCATGATTAAGGGCACATGCATGAGCGAAACCGCATACGGCACGGTGCCTGTGCGTGACTCTGCCCACATGTATCAGGGCGTCGGTGGATAGTGAATTTGGTCGATCTCTGCTCTGGCAGGTGTTAGCTGCTCCGTTTTGCTCTACTCATTTTTCTTGCTTCTAACAACGTGAGTCGATATTCACAGTACTCGTTAATCTTTGAACACGAATTTGCACAGAAGCTTGAGCTTGGCGATCAGTCACATTGCCCAGTCATGGTGATTTTGCCAGCACTGCCATCCGCCACTTGAATATCACGCTTGAATATCAGGGATATCATCCGGCTGAACGAGTTCAGTACCGCCATCGCAGGAGAAGTTTTCAGGAACCACCCGGATACAGGAGCCGAGCTCGGATTTCCTGAATCGGACAAGGAAGCGACGCCTCTTAGTGAGGCCGCTTTTGTCGTTCCTCGTTGGATCCGCGTACTTGAACACAGCTCGAATAGTCTTACACCAAGGCAAGCAGCATCTCCCTTACACGCTTTGAGCCTGAGTATGTGGGAAAAACTTGTGCGATGCGAGTAGTCAGGGATTCCACGCCCACAGGCGTGGCCTCGGATGAGCTCATGCATGCCTTCGCAAGCAGTCTGCTAAAGGCTATGCGCTTGTTCCTTTCCCAGTGTTCAACGCCTCGGGATTCGGAGTATACGGCACTTGGTACGTTAAGGAATGTTACAGATGCTAGCTTGGGCCCGCATAGCCTCTGTCCCTTAGTCGTCACGTTGTAGCTCGACCGGCCGTTTCAACGCGGCTTGTGCCGGCACTGTTCGGGCTTTTATTATAACACCGGAATCAAACATGCTCCGGAGGCAACGGCTGGGTAGAGAACCAATGCACTACGAAGCGCAGACAGGACTTAGAGTCGCATATACACACAACGAGATCAAGTGGTCCCAACTGTGGATGCTTGAAGACCTCAACGCAACTGAGAAAAAACCTGAGACCGGGCCAAACTGCCCGAAGCGCTGCCTGCACCTAATAGGTTTTCATGCAGCTCTGCGAACACTGTTCTAATCTGTAATGGAGATGATGGGCGTCAAAGCGAAGTCATTTTATCCGAGAATCCCAGGCTGTGACAGCGATTTCAGGCCTTTATCGCGTCGGTGTAATCCATCTGAATTGCGTCAAACGTCATCCGTTAGTGGTGGGATATATAAACATCGGTACACGCGTACAGCTAGTTGGGCAAGACACGGAAATATACTGATTCGACCCGGAAACTAACAGTAGTTGTCCACGACTAGCTATTCTTAGCGGCTGCGGGGACTTGAACTCGTGCGTGAGCTTCTACATTCCTCAAGTACTGGCCGGTCATTCTAAGCGAGAGGGGAAAAATAGCCGAGCACCAACGAAGTGGTTCGGGAGCTGATGACATGCGCGATTTTTTAACGCGCCAAAGATAACAGGTAAGCACTGCACTGGCCAACTCTGGATCACCTCGTGCATAGATTAGCTCATTTTGATTAAGTTTAATAGACCACTCCTTATGAGTTCTCATTCGGCCGAAAGGCCTTCACAGATGCGCAAAACCAGAAGCTGGGAACTACATTCTGGAAACATGTGAGGGGCGAGCGTGATCTTCGTGTTTCGGGGCGGGCCTTGTCTTTGATCTCGTGTTCGTATGATCTTCACCGGCTGCACCGTTTTGGGCGGGCCGAGCATGTTGCCTGCAGATCCTTACCATCGAATACCACCCTGAAAACTCGGAACCAGTGATTTGCACGTCAGCCACGCTTGAAGAAGTTCATGGTAAGCGGATTGATACCAAGTTGTGTGGAATTCCTCAGCCTGAGTGAAAGTACGCTACAGATCATACCCTTTACAGGTAGGTATCGATCTCGCGTTCGGCACGGGACGCCCGTGTTAAGGGGTACCCCTGCCGCGGTTATGTGCAGCTGAGCTAGGACGCCGCAATCTAGATACCTAAAGGCCGTCATTGGCAACGCATTCTAGCCCACCGAGTATTTGTAATCCATACATATGCATGCACATGCACGAAAACGCAGGGCTCTGCGTCTTCAAAGCAGGTCGAGGGCTCGCATTGGTGCCGTGGCCCCTTGAGCACGGACATTGCGACCACAGAAACTTGAAACTCGCGAATTTCTATCTCGGCTCGGAAAAGTATAATCATGTTAGCCTCGCGAACACATAGACTAATTTGAGCTCTTACAGACGGGTATGTTGATCTGAATTGCTGAATCCGGCACTCTAAAACTCGTGCAAATCATTTTCACGGTCGGAAACTTAGGCGGGATAGTCGCCGCTTTCGTACAAACGCGCATGTATGCAAGCGCAAGGGTAAACAAGCCGGGGTATTGGAATTCCACAGACCCCGAGCAATCAAAACATTATCCCGACATCCAACAGCTATAAAAGACAGCTAATTCTCCCCAGATTTTGGATACACAACACTTGAAATGAAGTACTTGAAGCTTTCATTGATAGCTACTACACTACCTGTTGGTGCTAAGGCTTCTGAGGCCGAAGAGAACGACCAGGAACGTAACCTCGCGGACCGTCACTTCGGTGGCGAAGGCTCGTGGGGAGACTCTGGCCATGGCGGCGGATGGGACCACGGTGGGTGGGACCATGGTGGCTCGGACCACGGCGGCTGGGACCATGGCGGATGGGATCACGGCGGATGGGAACACGGCGGATGGGATCACGGCGGATGGGACCACGGCGAGTGGCCAACGACATCCTGCTCAACTGACCAACCAGGGCCGAGTACCAACCAAGTGTGGCCCTCGACTTCGTGCTCTGACTGGGGTTGGTGGCCCACTCCAACGACTTCATGCTCGGAGACAGACTGGTGGCCCACTCCGACGACTTCATGCTCGGAGACAGATTGGTGGCCCACTACATCCTGCTCGGAGACGGAGTGGTGGCCAACTACCTCTTGTTCGGAGACGGAGTGGTGGCCAACTACCTCTTGTTCGGAGACGGAGTGGTGGCCGAGCTCTACTGATACCACCCCTCAGCCACCGACGCAGCACTGGCCCACGGTGCCGCCAATGATTACCAGCTCTACGACACCTGGTGTACCTGGATCTAGTACTACGACGCCGATCGTGCCTGGATCCAGCTCTACCACTCCTGGTGTCTCGAGCTCGAGCTCTAGTTGCTCTACTACTCCTGGTGTGCCTGGTTCCAGCTCTACCACCCCCGGTGTGCCTGGTTCTAGCTCTACCACCCCCGGTGTGCCTGGTTCTAGTTCTACAACGCCAGTTGTGCCCGGAACCAGCTCTACGACGCCTGGCGTGCCTGGATCCAGCTCTACCACTCCTGGTGTTCCTGGCTCCAGTTCCACCACTCCTGGTGTCTCAAGCTCTGGTTCCACTACTCCAGGTGTTCCTGGCTCTACGACGCCTGGCGTGCCCGGCTCCAGCTCAACCACTCCTGGTGTCCCTGGATCCAGCTCTACCACTCCTGGTGTTCCTGGCTCCAGCTCGACTACTCCTGGTGTCCCCGGTTCCAGCTCTACGCCTACCGTGCCTGGATCTAGCTCTACCCCTGGCTCCAGCTCTTCTACCGCTAGCGTTCCTGGCTCCAGTTCTACAACGCCTGTTGTGCCTGGTTCCAGTTCGACTACTCCTGGTGTCCCCGGTTCCAGCTCTACGCCTGTTGTGCCTGGCTCCAGCTCTTATACCCCTAGCGTTCCTGGCTCCAGTTCTACAACGCCTGTTGTGCCTGGTTCCAGTTCGACTACTCCTGGTGTCCCCGGTTCCAGCTCTACGCCTGTTGTGCCTGGCTCCAGCTCTTATACCCCTAGCGTTCCTGGCTCCAGTTCTACAACGCCTGTTGTGCCTGGTTCCAGCTCGACTACTCCTGGTGTCCCCGGTTCCAGCTCTACGCCTGTTGTGCCTGGATCCAGCTCTTCTTCTACCCCAGGCTCCAGCTCTTCTACCCCTAGTGTTCCTGGCTCCAGTTCTACGACACCTGTCGTGCCTGGTTCCAGTTCGACTACTCCTGGTGTCCCCGGTTCCAGCTCTACGCCTGTTGTGCCTGGATCCAGCTCTTCTTCTACCCCAGGCTCCAGCTCTTCTACCCCTAGTGTTCCTGGCTCCAGTTCTACGACACCTGTCGTGCCTGGTTCCAGTTCGACTACTCCTGGTGTCCCCGGTTCCAGCTCTACGCCTGTCGTGCCTGGATCCAGCTCTTCTTCTACTCCAGGCTCCAGCTCTTCTACCCCTAGTGTTCCTGGCTCCAGTTCTACGACACCTGTCGTGCCTGGTTCCAGTTCGACTACTCCTGGTGTCCCCGGTTCCAGCTCTACGCCTGTCGTGCCTGGATCCAGCTCTTCTTCTACTCCAGGCTCCAGCTCTTCTACCCCTAGTGTTCCTGGCTCCAGTTCTACGACACCTGTCGTGCCTGGTTCCAGTTCGACTACTCCTGGTGTCCCCGGTTCCAGTTCTACGACACCTGTCGTGCCTGGCTCCAGCTCTACGATTCCGGGCGTCTCGGGATCCTCTCCACCTAGCGTTCCCAGCTCTGCTACTCGTGGAAGCTCATCTGTCGCTACTCCTGGCTCTGCTTCAATCCCGAGTCTCAGTGCTACGAGCCCAGGACATCCTCATTACTCGTCTCAGGGAGCTTCTACCACGACACCTGGTGTCAGCTCTGTCTCCAGCAAGCCCAGCGTTCCAGGTAGCAGCTCTGCATCGATCCCTGGATCTTCTGCTTCTACACCGGAGGCAAGCTCAAGCATCTCCGCCTCTACTACCTCGACGATTCCAGGATCTAGCACGCCGGTCGTCTCTGGTTCCAGCTCGACTACGCCTGGTGTGTCTGGTTCTAGCACGCCTGGTGTCTCGGGTAGTACGACTACGCCCGGAGTGCCTGGTTCTAGCACGCATGGTGTCTCTGAATCTAGCACGTTGAGTGGCTCGAGCACACCTGGTGTTCCTAGCTCCAGCTCGAACACGCCTAACCTCCCGAACTCCAGCACACCCGTTGCTTCTGATTCGAGCTCCACTACGCCTGCTTCTCCGCGCTCAACAACGCCGGGCCACTCCTATTCGAGCTCTAGCTCCGGCACCACTCCTGAAACGAGCTCTGTGCCTACCGGTAGCGCTTCCTCGGGTACCACGACGAGCCACGTTGGTGTGGGTTCGAGTACGGTTTCGTCTAACGCTGGCTCTTCCCCTGCTCCGTCTTCTGGAACTACATCGGTGTCAGAGACTCCTGGGACCTCTTCTTCTGCCACTAGGCTCAGCTCTGCTTCTGAGGCTAAGTCGTCTAGTGTTAACTCAGTGCCGAATGACACACCAAAGGTAACGACTCAGGTTGTGACCTCGTTCACCACTGTTTGCCCGACGCCCACGACGTTTTCGACCAATGGGAAGACCTACACTGTCACTGAGTCGACGGTTCTGACTATTACGGACTGTCCTTGCACACTGACTCACACGAACCCAGTGGAGACTTCGCAAAGCGGCGAGTCATCGACTTCGGCCGAGTCGAGCCCGAGGGCCACATCGGCTGCAAACGAGGCTAGTACCCCCTCTTCGGTGGAGTCTGGATCAGCGTCAACTGCTGCGCCTTCAGCGGCAACAGAAAATGCAGCTTCGGGCCCAGCTTCGTCTGCTTCTAGCGCCACGACTGTCGCCAAATCCATTGCAGCGGAGGCCACGGCACCGGCGCCTACTCCGTCGCTGCATGCAGCTTCGTCAGTTGCTCCAGGATCGTCTAATGGAAACCCGAGCGTGGCCCCTGTGGCTTCGTCGTCGGCTGTTGCCCCGCCTATCGCCAATGGTGCATCCTCTCACTTCAACTCGTGGATGGTGGCCCTGATACCCGCGGCTCTCCTGTTCATTTAATCAGCTTCTAATTTGAATTTATCTTATCTGTGTACGTTTCTTAATTTCAATCAAGTTTTATCAAAAGCGACCTTCTTTTTGTTGCGTAGGCAGAGAGACAGTGGACCAGTTATGATTTACAAAGCTTGTTCTCGCCGTATTCAGCCGAAAATGCTGAAAGAAGAATTTCTAACGATAAGAATTACATCTAGATTGATTGAACTTTATCAATAACGATTTGTTTTAGGCAAAGAATCCATCTGAAAGCATCTTTCCAAGCTCCGGCGATGCCTTGCCGAAGTAGTCGACCACAGCCTTCTTCACTTCAGGCTTCGCAGCTGAAGCATGGCCAACAATGTTGTGCACAAGCGCCTTATCTTGGCCGGTCTTCTTGAACACGTTCCAAAGGTCAGTAGCATGTCTGTAATCGCTGTCCAGGTCGGCGCTCCAGTGGAAGGCCGAAGCAGTTCCAACCCACTTCTCGTGCTTTGCAGAAGCGACGCCGACGTTCGCACGGCTCTGCGGGTACTGCAGCGGTTGGAACGACGACGGGTAATTTGGCTCGGAGCCGTAGTTGCCGTCCACAGACATGGGGCCATCGCGGATGTACGGGTTGTGAGCGAAAGGACAGCGGTTCACGGGGATCTGGTGGTAGTTTGCGCCCAAGCGGTGACGCTGAGTGTCTGGGTACGAGAACAGGCGCGACTGCAACACCGGATCGGCACTGGGCTCCCAGCCGGGGACGCGGTTCGAAGGTGAGAAGGCAACTTGCTCGATATCCTGGAAGTAGTTCTGCGGGTTGCGGTTCAGCGTCATCTTGCCGAACGGGCGCAGCGGGAAGTCCTTCTGCGACCACGTCTTTGTGAGGTCGAACACAGAGAAGTCGAGCTTCTCTGCCTGCTCGGGGCTCATGACCTGGACATAGCAGGTCCACGAAGGCGGCTCACCCCGCTCAATCGACTCGAAAAGGTCCTGAGCGGCATAATCGGGGTTCTCACCGCCGATCTTGACAGCCTCCTCGTTGTTCCAAGTCTTGATGCCCTGGTCCGACTTGAGGTGGATCTGCACGTAGTTGAACGAGCCGTCCTCCTTCACCCACTTGTAGGTGTGGCCCGAGTAGCCGTGCATGAAGCGCGACGACTTCGGCGTGCCGCGGTCGCTGAACAGAATCATGACCTGGTGCAGCGACTCCGAGTTGTTCACGAGGAAGTCCCAGAACATGTTCGGGTCCTTCAAGTGCGTCTGCGGATTCCGCTTCTGCGTGTGGATGAACGTCGGGAACTTGGCCGGGTTCCTAATGAAGAACACGGGCGTGTTGTTATAAACCCAGTCGAGGTTGCCCTCCTCCGTGTACAGCTTCGTGCTGAAGCCACGCGGATCACGCGCACTGTCTGGCGAGCCGCTCTCACCACCAACCGTGCTGAAACGCGTAATGAGCGGCGTCTTCTTGCCGACCTGCGACAGGAACGCGGCCGACGTAATGTCGGTGACGTCATGCGTGCACTCGAACTCGCCAAAGGCACCGTGGCCCTTCGCGTGGACGACGCGCTCGGGAATCCGCTCACGGTCGAAGTGAGCGAGCAGGTCAATGAGGTAGTTATCCTGCAGCAGCAGCGGGCCGGGCGTGCCAATCATGTCGCTCGCATAGGGCGAGAAAATAGGGCAGCCCTGCGAGTTTGTGAACACAGTCTTTCCATCAGGCTTCGGGTCGACCATTGTAACTTTAGTATGCTTGAATTTACTTAGCGGCAGATACGCAGATCATTTATATACCTGTTCTGTTCGGCGCTATGCGCATTACGCCCGTTTGGTCTGGACGAAAACCCATGCCCTGAACCATGACGAATTCGGAGCGGTCTGTATGGCCCGACCCTAAGCTGCGCGCCAACGTCCGGAAAAATAGATCCCGGGAGGGAGCGTCGGAGTGACGATTCGTGCTGATGATGAACAGCATTAGGTATATTTTCAGCTCTATTAAAAGAAGTAACTCTACAACAGTTAGCGGGATATGCGGACGCCAAAAGTGCGTTGCGAAGCAACGGCGCGTTCGATGCTCAAGGGCCGGACCGACACTCGGGCACGTGACACGTGACCTAGCGGCTAGACCAAGCGGCACCGGAGCGGATCTGATTCGCCGCCGAAGCAGCGACATCGCCTCGCCTAGACCGCATAATCGTCGCTTGCATGTGTAATAATGCACACGCAGCGAGCCAGGCGGGCGGCCCCGGATTCGGAATAGTGGCACTGCAAGGTATATATATGTGTATACATTTAACAAAAAAACAAACTGAGAGTTGCGAAATTGCCAATCCACAATAGTGGTTGGCACTGCTGGCCCTTCAATGCTAGACAATAATTGAAGCCAGCACGCATGCACCTTCTCCACGTCTGCTTGAGCACGCTTACACGTGTCTAAGTAGGGTACTCATGACTACGCGGGATGTAGCAGGCCCAAGGAACTGCGTGCATACAATTGGTCCGGGACTACTCCACCTTAGGCAATATGTTTATAGATTTAGACTTCGCGTGTATATGCCGCGCTCTCTTCCACACTTCTAGCACCCCCTGAAGCAAAATCCCAGTGTCTTAAATTCGCTATTCGCTAAACACATGGACTACATCGCAATCACACCATCCGACAGTTATCACCAGCAGCTATGCTCTCTGATATGTACCCGTTTTTCCCAAATCTTGTTACGCAGACTAGTAACGATCAGCATAGCCCTGCTGGGCTTTAATAGTGAAAGATTCCGGTGCGTAAGGGAGCATATCCTTCTCCCATTCAGCGTACTTCTTCCTCAACTCGTTGAAGATGTCCGGATGCTTTTCTTTAAAGTCCGCCCGCTCCCGCTCATCATAGTCCAGGTCAAACAGATACTCGTAGCCACCGATCTTGATGTACTTCCACTTTCCAGAGCGTACCGCGGACTGTTCGTTGCCCTTGAAGCGCCAAAACAGGGTGCGCGGATGCGGAGGCTCGACTCCTTGCAAAACAGGCAAAAGGTTCTCACCGTCAGTCTTGAGTGCGCCCTTGTACTGTGCGGCGGCAAGCAGGGTGGGTAAGAAGTCCATTGTGGTCAGGACTTGTTCCTCAGCCGGCGAGCCAGGAGTGAAGCCGCCCTCTGGCCAGTTCACAATCAATGGGACACGAATACCGCCCTCCAGAAGCTCCGATTTGTACCCTATCAAAGGATATGTTTGGCCAAAACGCTCTCCGCCGTTGTCAGACGTGAACACGACGAGGTTATTCGTGATTCCTTTTGCCTCTAGGGCCTTAAGGACGCGTCCAATATTCGCGTCCATGTTTTTGACCATTTCCCCAAAAACGCGGAGGTTTCCGCCGTCGTGATGCCAAATGTACTTCAGATTCTCCGACGTTTCGCGCCCTTCTTCATCAGGTCCCTCCCACGGCCAGTGAGGCGCATTGAAATGCAATGAGAGGAAGTGGGGGCTTTCATCGTCCCAAGACTCTACGACCTTTACGGCCTCGTCACCAAGAATGTTGGTCAAATACCCCTCGCGCTTCACGAATTCGGTTTGGTCAATAAGTCCTTCGGCGGGATCGTTGCCGCCAACGGTGAATTTGTGCTGATAGTAATCAATTGCGCCACCAAGAAAGCCAAAAAACGTGTCGTACCCAAATTCTTGCGGGCGGTATTCGTCTCCGGTTCCCAAATGCCATTTCCCGACTAAGTGTGTCGCATACCCTTGGCTCTTTAGCGCACGCGGAAGGGTTTGGGTGTCTTTCGGCAATCCGTCGAAGTCCTTCTTGGCAACGGGTTCTTCCAACCCCAGCGCATATCGATACTGATACTGACCCGTAATGAGTGACACGCGAGTTGCTGAACATACGGCTGAGTTCGCGTAGCCATTTTTCAACCGGAGACCGCTGGCGGCAAGAGCGTCGAGGTGCGGCGTTTTGTAGTCAACGCGGCCATAGCAAGATAGATCTGCCCAACCAAGGTCGTCCGCAAGCACAAAAATAATGTTCGGTTGGCTCATTGTCGGCTCAGGGCCTAACTGCCGCCCCTGCGGCACTTAAATAGATCATATCCGATAGAGTGCTTGCACGTGCAATTGGACAAGCGTGTAGTTCCTTAACCTGCGTGCATTGATCAAGATAAGGCAGTGCGCGATTCGGTGGAGCTGAAATAGTCGCATTGACGGTATACTGCATCTCTTTTGTCTCTGTTAGGACCCTTTCCTTTCGCTGCTCCTTGACGTCGTATCCAGTACATAGTTGAATGTAACACGACTTAAACAGCTGCGGCCAAACCCAAGTGAATACAAGACTTCCCGTCCGATCAGTCCTATTTAAACACTTGAGGGCCTTACCAAGTATTGTAGTGGGAGACCATACGAGAACAGAAGGTGCTGCAGTTTCTTTTTTTGCGTTTTATTTTATTCTATGGGTTATGCAGAGCGGCGGAAGATGCCGTACAGATATTCGATAATACAGTAGCACTGACGGCGGCGCCATGTACTCAATTAGCGTGAACATCTTGTTAAGGTCTTGGGATCGCTTTTAGCACAAGGATGAAGCAAGCACGGGCAGGCACGTATTAATGCTTAGCCCATGGATCGACAGAAACAGATCTAGGTCATGCAGGTTCAAGGTACTTCTATTCATGCAAGTAGGATCGGTAACACGCATCGAAGCGCGTATGCAGTGCTGCTTAGCTGAATATACTCAAGGCAACGATTATTAGCCCTTGTTTCTATAGGTACACAGGGCGAGGTTCAAAGGTCACTTGAGATCGAAGCCGCGGCTCGTCAGTATGTCGCGCAGAACTTCACGCCCGAAGAGGGCCTTCGGCGTGGCAACCCTAGCGGATGAAGCCTCGCTCCAGGTAGGGGCATTCTCTCTGTTTTGACTGGCATTGAACTTCGCAAGCACCTCGTCGTACTCCGTGATACGAGCTGAGTCTGCGGGCTCATGCCACGTCTCTAGATGAAGAACCTCGCTTTGGGGCAAGCGCGGCTTTACTGCACCACCGTGCGCCGGATCAGGCGTCCCAATAGCCAAGCCAAATAGAGCGATAGCCCGTGGCGGCAGCCCGAGCAGTGCCGCCATTTCCTGCGGCTGGTTCCTGGCGGCTCCAACATAGCACGCGCCCAAACCCAGCGACTCAGCACTAGTGAGCGCGTTCTGCGCGGCCAAAGCGGCATCCACGGACGCAACAAGAAACATCTCCGTGTAATCGAGGCCCGACCCAGGCTTCCCCAGCTGGCGGCCGCTGACTTTCGTCAGTCGGTGCAGGTCCGCGCAAAAGACAAGAAGCAGCGGCGCTTGACGAATAAAGTCCTGATTTCCCGATAGGTAAGCGGCTTTGTCCTTGCGCTGAGGGTCCCGAATTGCCACGACGCTCCAGGTCTGCAGATTCGAAGAGGACGGGGCGCTCTGGGCAGCGGCAACAATCGTCCTCAGCGTCTCTGTGCTGACAGGCTCTGGCAGGAAGTGGCGCACAGACTTGTGCTGGAGCATGAGTTCGAGCGTCTCGTTTGCGCGGGCCGGCGAGGCGCCGCTGACATCCGATCCGTATCTTTGCTGGATCAATGTGGAAACGTCGGCCATTCTGTCGTCGTCAAGAAGAAGCAGAGCGCCAAGGCACGTCCTCGCACGCATATATCGCCAGCGCACGTGATACAGTCTTATAGGACTGAGAAGACCCTCCATGCAGTTCTAGCGCCGAAGCAGCCGGACAAACCGATAAGGCTTGACAAGACTGGCGTATGCCCTTAGGCTAGCTCGAGCAATGGCCCCATGCAGACTTATAAACTAAATTCAAATGCGAAACCACCTCCCGCCCTCAAATCCTTGGCAACACTTGGGCGGCTCTGTTGAGGGCAACCGCGTCATTTGGATGGAATACGCCAAGTGGACCTGCATTCGATGTGCGTCGGAGGCTTCCTATGTGCACACAGTCCGATAGATAAGGGTAAGGTGAACTTACCCTATCTCAGCGTCAGAGTATGCGGAAATGTTACCACGGAGGTTGGTCCAGGGACCAGTTAGTTAAAGCCTGCAGTTAACCTTTTATAGCCGTCGAGTATTACGTGGGGACACACTCTCTGGCAAGAAGCTGACATGCTGAACCGCATGTATCTACGCAGCACCCACTATAGGTAACAATCGGTTTCAGACAAACCGTCTGGAACGGGAACATTCGTCACTTAAAACGGTACTAGAACATTTTAGCGTTAATACGGGGATAACCTCAAACTTCGTACATGGCTATGTGTCATAAACTGCTAGAATTGAACTTTGCCACTCAGCCGTGTATCGCGGGAGCTCGCGCCAACGCGAATTTCATAGTCACCTGTGGGGATACGCCACTCGCCATCCCAAATAGAGAAGCTCTTTTTGCTGAGCGGAATCGTCAAGGCCTGTGTCGCGTTAGGCTGCAGCTCGCCGGTCTTTTCGAACCCACGCAGGACTTGCGGGGGCTCTCCAGCAGATTCCGGGTACGCGACATAGACCTGAGCCACTTCCCGGCCCGCCGCATTACCCGAGTTCTTGATTTTGAATGACACAGAGCACACAGGGTCATAAAGGCCATTGTCAATAGTTCCATTGGCCGTGTTTACACTCGAGTTTGTGCTGCTCGTGCTGTTGCACGCAATGCTGAGATCCGAGTATGTAAAGTTCGTGTACGACAAGCCAAATCCAAACTCGTACTGCGGCGTTATATTCTTTGCATCAAAACGGCGATAGTCAATGAGCAACTCCTCGTCAAAGGTAACGCACGGGTCAATAGTCTCATCGCTTGTCACGTTGATGTAATCCTGCTCGCTTTTGGCAATCGTGAAAGGTAGCTTACCTGAAGGCGAGACGTCTCCAAACAGGACCTGCACCAAGGAGTTGCCGGACTCCTGGCCGGGCAAGAAGGCGCTGACGATGGCGGTGATGTTTGGGTGATCCGCCCACGGAAGAATCACCGGATTCGTTGAGTGCATGACGACAATCGTGTTTGGCACCTGGGAAGCGACATTGTTGATAAGATCATTTTCGTGAAGCTGGAGGTGGGGCTCATCTTTGCTTTCGGACGACTTGAATCCAGCAAACACGATGGCCGTATCTACAGAGTCGATAGCATAGCTCAGCGTTTCATTGCTTGGCGTGGCCTCAAGATTAAACATCACCGTACCGTTCTGCCGGCTTATGCGCTCCGTGAGAGCCTCCAAGGGCGTAACCAAATACGAGTTCCAGTTCGAACCCGAGCCTCCGCCGCAGCTGACGGTGCCATTATTTGGGCTGGTTGCAGGAAACTGGCCACCAGCATCCGGTGCGTTAGGTCCATACGCACTAGGGCCCGCATCCTGACCCAGAACAGCCAGTCGGCTCAGATTCGAAGGTAGTGGCAAACCGCCCGTGTTCTTGAGCAACGTTGCAGCGCTGATTCCGGCGTCCACAATCACACCTGAATGGTCACTTTGCACATTGATGTGCTCGTTAATGACCGAGCCATTCAAGTAAGTACTGAGGTCGTTCATGTTGAAAGAGACCCCTGGATAGTCCTTGTCTTGCCCCAGGGCAAAGTACGGCGTCATGATACGCAAAACCGCATCATCCAGCCGCGACTCCGGGATCGATCCGTTCTTGACTGCATTCACAAGCGAGGACCCCCATAGCTCTCCATTTTGGGTGGAGATGTCGGATCCAGGCATATCCATATCCAAGCCAGCAATTATGGCCTTGTTTGTTGAGTAGGTTCCACCCCAATCACTTACGACATAGCCCTGGAATCCAAGCTCGCTCTTCAACAGATGGTTCAAGGTGTAAGAATTCTCGCATGCGTGTGTGCCATTGACGCGATTGTAGCTGCACATGACTGAGGCGGTTCCAGCTCTCACTGCCTCTGCGAACCCCCACATATACAGTTCATGAGTAGCGCGGTCGGAGATAATGCTGTTAATCGGGAATTGGGTGCCTGTCGGAAACTTCTTATACGGCTCAGGAGAGAAAAGGTTCGAAAAGGCAAATGGGTTGCGATACGTTTCCTGCTCGTAACCAATAAAGTGCTTGCTGCTTGCTTGTACGCCCTGTGATTGAATTGCCTGCACAGCGACGTAGCTCAAATCACCCGTAAGCACCGGGTCCGCAGCGTAGTTTTCAAACATTCGCCCACCGAACGCTGAGCGGCCCATAGGCCCACCAGTAACTGGTCCAAGCATGACATGTACGCCCTTGGCCTTAAACTCCTGGGCCATGGCTTCATAGTGGCGCCTTACAACATCGCGATCCCAGCTGGCACCAAGGGTGAGTTGGGATACGAATCCAGACGTGCCATCCACGCCGCGCACTCCAGCAGGACCGTCCTGCAAACATAGTCCAGAGAAGTTAAGGCGAGAGATTTCCCCGGTCTGACCAGCACATCGTGTCGCCGGCGTGCCAAATCCAACCCCGGTTGTCCAGTTGACCTTCTCTTCAATAGTCATGTTCTGAATAAGTGCGTGCGCTTTTTCATGAGGGGACGAGATATCCGGCGCCGTGTAGTTTTCGAAATCAAACGGGCTGTTGTGCGCTGTCAGGTTTACATATTCCAAAGTGTCGAGATAGAGCATGTCTTCGTCGGAGGATATGGGACCGGACCAGCTGAATCCAGCTGCTGTAGCCGCGAATACTAGCACAAAATCGAGCTGCATGTTTATGGATAGCCAAGTGATAGTGTACCGAGATTTGACTTTTATATTTGCCGATGCAATGATGGCAGTGGACTCATCATGCGGGGTAGAAGGACACCAGATTGCGACAATTCTTACTCATTTTTGACACCCAATAGGAGTTCGTTAAGTCCAGGTTGGGTGCATTGTCCCTGCGCATGCCCCTACTCCCCACTCTGCTGTTTGTGCGGGGGACAGGTCCCCGATGCACGGATTGACATATCCCTACCCTAATGCGCATATTACTAATAAGCGGTTGATGCGCATGACGTCGGTATGCGCATCACTTCTCTAATTGTTCAGAAGATACCCGAGCGGGACACTCTGAGGCGAGTGACTGAAGGGGTTCTAATTTTAAAGTCGTATGTAAAGCTTTGGGTACTTATCTTGTAATGGAAGTTTTGAGTTACCAAAGTAGGAGCCCGGCGGCTGATCAAATGTTCCGACCGGTTTAATTCTCAAGTACTGTCTGTTGGGTAGACGCACGGAACGGGGTCCGAATATGCCTTAGGGCTAGGTGGAAGGCTTTCTCGGTTTCGACTCTCTAGATAAAGTTCGAGTATCTCTATTATAACTTGTTAGTTGAATAATGTACGTAGATTCCTAGGCCCAGAAACTGTTTCCCAGCGGCGGGAACTCTGAGTGTACAAAATAAGGAGGAAGCAGTGCTAACGTGGCCTGACGTTAGGGCTAGGTGCCGGCTGTACCGTTGCGACGTTCCTTCCCCGCTCGTCACAGCCTCAACGGCTCAAAAGCCGATCGTGGCGATCGTCCAAAACTAGAACACGGTATACTATGCACTGTGCTATTGTTAAACAAGTTGTGATCTCTTTGTAGAGCTGGTGAAGTGAATAGTAAATGAAACAGCACCTTCAGTTCCTCGTGTGGATCACCTGATTGCTGCCTATTCGGGGTGCCTCTTCACTTCGTCATACGTACATTCTTCCTCGTTCCGCTTCGACTACTCCTCCTAGGATCGAGAGCACACAAAGAGGCATGGAATAGATAACGGACCTAACAAAAACGGCAAAAGCTGTCTAGTACTTGCGGGTATAAGCAAACCATTAGTAGCCGCGTTGCCAGTTTGTCTTTCCGTCGGTCCTAGGATTAGGAATAACAATGATAACTATATTGAAGTGATGGGATTGAGAGAATGACTATATACCGGTCCTGTCTAATTCTAATTTACACGCTTCGTTGATTCTTCATAGTTGATTGCGGGTAAGAATCTTCAAAGGCACCACGATCATGTCTATCCCTGTGCCAGCTGCCGTCGCGTTGTAACGTCAGGCCTATATGAGATAACACGTCTTTTGAAGGTGGTAAACGGTGAACCTCTAAGCCATAAACTTAAGAGCGAGTGACGATTGCACCTATGTCTAATGTGTCTTTGTTCACTTAGATGGTGGGCGGGGAACTCTTACGGCAAAATATCTACAATCAACACCTTTGTTTCTATACAATGACTTGAATATCCTGCTAAGGGTTAACGTGAGCGCACTATGCTAAGATGAATTGTCCTTGTGACGCTCATAGGTAGTAAATAACACCTTATACTTCCTCTTTATCCACGAGGCCTGAGCTTCTAGGACTTCCCGCTGTGAATCTTTCGTAGCTGCGATCATGTTCGTCACAAAGTACGAGTCCCAGAACGCGTTGTGGCGTCGGTATCCGCCGGGGTCTAATCCATAAAGCTCTTTCAGAATCTGCAAGTCGTAGGGAATCGCAAAGTCATCGCGCGAATCCTCATGGCTGAAAAACGAGTAAAAGTTGTCAAAGCCTGCCCAAGTTATGGCGGACATGCACATAGTACAGGGTTCGTGGGTAGATAGGAATATGAGATCCTTCGTTGATAGGCCCGAGTTCATTTCGTAGAAGCGCTTAAGCGTGTGGACCTCGCCATGCCAAAGTGGGCTTTCAACATCGTTATTTGTTTCGGCTATAATGAGTGACAAGTCCGACTTTTTGAGAATTGCCGCACCAAAAAACTTGTTTCCGGCCGCGATACTTTTCTCGGTGAGAGGCAGGATATCGTACTCCATCACGTCTAGAAGCCGGGCAACCGTGACCTCGGGAGACGATGTCATTGTCATGGTCTACAGATCCGCAAAAGCAAGTGCGGTACTGCAACTTTCACCAGGTGTTGAAACGTTTGGCTATCTTTATATCTTCACGGTATGGCGCCGCGATAACACCTGATAAGGGCGCGAAACGGCGCATGATAGTAGGGCATGCACACGTGAGAGCGAAGTAGACTAGCCCCACGGAGCACGTTATGTAAGTACAGAAACAGCAGATAAGCCCTGCCGGTAGGCGACGAAAGTACTGTGAAATCGCCATATGCGCGGTCCTGAAAGAAATGCGGAGGTACAGATATTTAGTTAAACAAGAAGGAAATAATATGGGAACAAACATATCCGTTAATTTTCAGCGTTACAATAGAGATTATGATAGTTTGAGTTATTTCACGCAGAATAGAATGCCCTCAAACGGTGCTGCATAAAGTCGGCAGCACTGATCGGTGCATATGTATCGTCAGGACTCTCGATAATGACGTCCCGATTGGCTTGCGTAAAGAATGCAATAGAGTATCGCGGACCGGTATCCTCACCACTTCGTGGCATGCGCACGCGGTGGAAGTTAGACGTCAGGCGGTTGCCTGACCAACGCATCAACATGTCACCAATGTTGCAGGTAATAGCTTCATTTGACGGAACAACAGAAGTCCATGCTTGATCTTCTGCCTCTGCACCCGGCAAAACTTGAAGACCAAACTGGCCCTCCCGTTGAAATAGAAGCGTCAGATTGCCGAAATCTGTGTGTGCACCAGCGCGCCATAAATGTTCAGCTTCCCTTGGTTCGGTGGGTAGTGCATAGTAGTATAAGAGGCGCAACATGCTCTGATAGGAGTCCGCTGCCGGGTTATGCCTGCGAATGAAAAAGTCGCGCTCCAATCCCAGCCTCTCCGCAAAGCAGCTCAACAAATCCATTGCCAGCTTCCAGCACTTGCGCTCGAAGTCTTCCATTGTTTCACGGAAGCCGGCTACCTCTTCGTCGCTTGGCCAAAGCCCTTTCATTCCCGGGCGGTTAAATCGGTAGGATTCCTTCTGATCTGCCGTTCCAGTGGATGGTGGCTTCTGAGTCGATTCAAACCCAGCATTGCGACCGTCTTGCTGAGAACGAGCCATTTTGGATTGGGTGGGGAGAGCAAAAAACTTCTTTGAGATCTCGAAGACTTTATCAATCTCAGATAGTTCGATGCCGTGGTCAACAACTTGAAAGAAGCCGATACCGGTGGCCGCATCCCAGAGCTCGTCACTTATTTCCTCGCGTCGCTTGTCGAAATCGCGTAGACTTATGGTGCGAATTTCCCGCGTGAATGATTCTGTGCCCATAGAGCCCACGGCAGCCTCACGCCGAAACTCCGGCAGGGCTAAAGGCGCATTGTCACTAACAATTCCAGAGCTCGACATCGGACGGCTGCCTCCTCCAACTCTTCTCACGTATGCTCAGAACTTCGTAGCCTGATTATAAGGGATCTGGTGGCGTGACGATAAATGAAGTTATCGTCCGAGGAGTACTCCGTGGAGACTACGACGCTGATAAGCTTGCATGACGCAGAAATCCCTCGTGACATTGATCTAAATCATCTTCGCCTATGTGTCCACGTGGTACCTTACTGCGGCAAGCTACTGAAATGACAGCCGCAGCCGTTGCAACGCCTGAGTAGCAGCAGCATGTGGTACGGCTAGGTTTAGAGATTGGTAAAGTATTTCCAAGGAAGGCATTGTATACATAGCAGTTGTCAGTAGTATAGTTCTTTCGTGGTTTGGCCCTCCTTAAAGACCTCAACGATTTCTTCGGAGAATTGTGGATCCTGCCCTTCGTAGACGTCCATATCGTCTTCTTGTGCTGGGATGGCTAGATTAGCCAAACATCCAACGATGCCAGCAATGGCATAAGGGGCTTCAACTACCATCACGATCGCATTGATGAATCCACTCAGTCCGGAGTTGTTACCCTTGTACGTGAACACACCTTGGAACCAGGTAGGTACCAAGAGTGAGCCAAAACCAAACACCAACTCTATAGTAAGGACGACGCGGTCGCGGCGGTTGAAACTTGATTTGGAGATGATTGCCAGTCCGGAGACCCCAACCGATGTGAACAGGAAGGTAGTCATGCCTCCTATGGCAGTTCGGGGGATGGCCACGATTGCAGCGCTGAATTTGCCGATGACACCCATAAGTACCAGCCACACGCAGCAGGCAATCCCTGCCCGTGTCGAGGCAACCTGAGTCATTGCAATAACGCCATTATTCTGGGAAAACGTTCCAAGTGGAGTGAGGGTGGCCAAGCAACCAATGATAGAGGCAATGGCGGAGGCGAGAAGCCCGCCTTGAATTCGACTTTCAAATTGGTCACCTTCGGTAGGCAGACGAGACACATCTGCACTCGCTGTCACGTCGCCAATAGTTTCCATCACCGTTGCGATGTACACTGCGAGCATGGGCAAAACAATTGGCCCGTACAGGCGGAGAGGAAATGTGACGACCCAGTTGAATTCACCATTAGGTGCACTATCGATGGATTCATGTTGGAAGTATCCGCAGGCTGCACAAATAATACATCCAACAAGAAGGCCGATAACAACCGAGCACGATTTCATGATTGGGGGCCCAAAACGGTCGCAGATAATGATAGCAACGACGACACTGAAACCAATACCAACCCAGTTACCCGACCCCCACGGGTGAGCATGAGACTCTTTCAGAGTGTTACACATGCCATTGGGATAGCAATCTGAACCACCACCCCAGTCCTGCATGCCACCCTGTACAAGCGAAGCGCCAATCAGTAAAACAACCGGCCCAGTCACAATAGGGGGGAACAGTTTCTTGAGGACTCGAGGAGGCACAAATGATAGCAATAACTGCAGCAAAGCACACAGAGCGCCGGTCCCCAGGAATGCTCCGTAAGCCTCGCGACACGGTAACTTTGTCCCATCGGCAGCAGTTGGGCAGTACCCGTTCTGATACATGAGTGGGAGAGCCGAGTCAAAGAGTGTGGCAGCAGTGAATGTCTCTCCAAGGACAGAGATCATACCAGTGCCGACAAAGTAGTCGGTATACGGGATTCTGAATCGACACACTTGAAGGAGGGTCATGATGCCGGATCCAATTAGACAAGCCGAAACTAGATACTCTGTGTCCTTAGCGCTGAGATTCGTTGCTGAAGCTGCTATCCGTGGCATTGAGACCAAGCCGCCCATCATTGCTAGCGCGTGTTGGAAGCCTAGCAGGATTGTGAGGAGCAGAGGCAAATCGGCATCGACTGGGAAAAATTGCGGTGAACGTGCATTGAATTTCGTGAAGGGAATGGTTGGAATGAACAGAGCCTTATAATCGACATCGCCTACGATCCCATCATACGTGAAGAAATGCCTGTACGTGGATCTGCTAAGGCGACCTAGCCATTCGCGAGATTTTTGACAGACGACGGGCATGACCTGCAATGTAGACACCTTTTTTTTCTCTCTAGTGATCGACAATTTAAGGAATTACTTTGGGCACTCGTCCGTGCTACCGTGCCATACTATCTGTCTCTTCTCGGCAGCCCTTTCCCATATACCTAACCCAAATACGTTGGTCGATTCGTATGTAGCGATAACACAGAGCAGTCGGTCACATTGTCGAGTGGCCTTTCGAACCCAAACAACCCAGAAGTGCTGTTTTCACGTGGTAAGCCCCTTCGTAGGCTTGCCCCTGAAGCATCTAATCGGTTGTTAGAACGGGCAGTCTCCTCGGTCACACGCCGCGGGCTCTGTCACCTGCCGTGAGCGACGCGATAAGTGAGATGCGATAAGGGAGATATGCACCTGCCCCGGCGTTTTATATCACGGTATAGTGTTCCCTCGTCAATGGCAATAGGAACACGATCGCAATCACATTGACTTCATCCAGAATTGCCTGAAGACAGGAGATTAACGTGGAAGTTAACAGCTTGCGTAGGTTCTAGTTAACACCGTAACATACCGATGACCGCACTTTAACAGCACTAGGCAACATCTTCACGCATTAGGGTAGCTGTGCTCCACATGCACGTGTCACAAGTGGAGAAATGTGTGAAATCACACACGGCACAGCGACGAACTGATACTGAATGGTGTCTTACAGGATGAGAGTCCTGCTTCATATCTAACACAACAGCGATAGTGTTCCTTTATAACTGCTTGCATCCTCTCCTCAGGAGAGTACAAATGGTGGCATATTAAAATACTTCTCATCCTTCACGGCTGTGAATCAAATTTGCCAAAAAGGAAATGAATCTGATAGTCCGATGTGCCTCGAGGAATGGTTTCGAAAAGCTCCGGGCGATATGGTGCCTGTAGATGAGTCATCAAGAGATTGTTTATCGATCCGGCGCCGTTGATACGGAGACGCATAACGCGGGGAGACAGAAATGGTCACGACTGTGTACCGAGGAGCCTCTGTATTCACGGCTGATGCCAGTCCGTCCGTTGTAGAGGCGTTTGCCGTTACTGACGGCCGCTTCTCAGCTGTCGGAACGCTCCGAGAAGTCCGCGCTGCTGTTCCCCACGACGCCGTTGAGGTCGATCTTGGTGGCTGCTTTGTAGCCCCCGGGATCATCGACTCGCATTCCCACCTCACGATGTTTGGAAAAGCATTGGCGAAAGTGCCTCTGCGGGACTGCAAATCGCTCGCGCAGATTCAGGAGCGGCTTGTGCACCGGCGGCGATCTGACCCCGCGGCTCCTCGTGTGCTTGGCATGGGCTGGCTGTTTGATGCTGTGGGTGATACTCAGCCGACGGCTGCAATGCTCGATGCCGTGCTTCCGGACGTGCCCGTGTATTTAGATGCGAACGACTTTCACTCGATGTGGGTCAACACGGCAGCGCTGCGCGAAATGGGCATAACTGCCGACACGCCTGACCCCATTGGAGGGACGATTGCGCGCGACGACGAGGGCCATGCCACAGGCATGCTTTACGAGACTGCGTGTATCGAGTACGGATGGGGCTACCTGGACTCGGTTTACACGGATGCAGATATCGTGCGCGTTATAGAGCTGGCGTTCGAAGCTTACCTCGCTGCTGGTGTGACGGGCGTGACAGAAATGTCACTGGACGCAGCCGAAGTGAAGGCCCTGCGCACACTGGTTGCGCAGAACGGTAGCCTGCCCTTTCCCGTCACGGCACACTGGCTGCTGCAACCCTCGGGCAATATCGAGAAAGATGCCGCTGCTATTGCCGATGTTGTGGCGCTAAGAGACGAAATTGCTGCCAGCGAGGCCGCACCGTGGCTACGCCTCTCTGGTGTAAAGTTTATCATGGACGGTGTCATCGACGCGTGCACGGCAACGATGCAAGCGCCCTATGCAAACGGCAGTAATGCAGATCCCATCTGGTCTGCGGAGTGGATGCTCCCTGCTGCTGCGGCAGCCGACCGTGCGGGACTGCAGGTTGCCATGCACGCGATCGGGGACCGCACTAGTGAAATTGCGCTCGACGCCGTTGAGCACTGTATTATTCAGAACGGTCCGCGGGCAAGACGTCACCGTATTGAGCACCTCGAGACGGTTACTGACCGCACGATCAGCCGTTTGGCTGAGCTCGGAGTGATCGCATCAATGCAGCCAGTGCACTGCGACCCGGCCGTACTCGACAATTGGAAGGCAATGCTTGGCGATGAGCGCTCAGAGCGTGGTTTTCTGTGGCAAAAGATTAGAGCTGCCGGGGTCGCAATGACGCTCGGCACCGACGCGCCTACGGCCCCCCACGAGCCGCTACCGAACCTGTACATTGCAATGACGGCAGGATCGGCGCTCGAGCCGCAGCTGCCACCTTACCACCCTGAGCGCGTGTTCACGCCCGCAGAGGCCCTCACGGCGCTCACAGCTGGTGCTGCCTACGCAGGCGGTACAGAGGAAGCCACGGGACGCGTGAGGGTTGGGCTTGACGCGTCATTTGTTGTTCTTGATGTTAATCCGCTAGAGGTAGATCCCAAGGAACTTCTTAACGCGCGCATTCTCAGGACTTATGTGCGGGGCAAGGAGCTGCACCGGTTGAGTCCAGCATAGACGGAGGTTCAACGGGCAGGCCAGTACGTGTCTCGCGTCTGCACCGGTGTATACTGGTATGAAAGAACTTTGGTGCTGGTTGCCATGCGCCAGTGTTGTTTGACCTAAGCCAGCGAAGAGATCGGCGAGGCGCGTGACACACGAGTGGACACGAGGGGTTAAAAATTGGCACTTAGAGTTGAAATACGAGACTTAGAAACGCGAAATGAATGTAACTTCTTGATAGCTGGCTGGCGTCGTCGCGCAGCTTCGTGTGACGAATCTACTGGCGTAGATGAGTCTCACTCCGAGCCGTACCCAGGAGGCGGCGGCGCATGGCCAGGAGCCGGCGTAGGCGAAGGGTAGTCGTAAAGAATAGTGGCCCACACATAGTTGGAGCACGAAGGCACGACCTCAGTGTACAGCCAGTTGTTGTCCAGGCACACGACAAATTTGTTGGCTCCGTGCACGCGGTACGACAGGGGAGTGTCAGGCTTATCCCCAATACTAACGGAGTGGTCATCGTTCTCACTGGGGTATTTCGATGAGCGCTCGACCTGAAGGTAGCCAGGCCCGTCACCGCCACTCATAAAAGTGCGGAACGCATTGCCAGTGTCGATAGCCACATGTCCGTCCGGAGTAGTGCCAAAGCGTTTGTAGTCGACGCTAGGCTCGGTTGAGTTGTGCGCTACCCAGAAGTAGTACACGGCAGCCTGCACGTTACTGAGAAGAAGAGCGGAAGAAAGGAGAAGACTAATCTGCATGGCGAGCGAGTTACGAGAAAAAAGAACATAATTTACGAGGCCTTATATAGCTGAAGGTCTGTGTAGCAACGATATTGCCATTGTCTATGAGCGTCAGCCTCGGCGGTATGGGCAAGAATATGTATGTGTGTATGTGCGCGCATCAGCCCCCCCAGTCCGTTTGATGCGTCATCAGGATCGGAGGGTCAGCGAGGCTTGTTGCACATTTACAATTCAGCACGCTTCAGCTAGAGGCTCTTGAGTATTTAGCCGACGCAGTTTCCTTGCAACAAAGTCGACGTGTTTATGAAGGCCCCCGTCATGCCCGAATGGACGTCCTTCTAACCTGAACTGAGCCCAGCAGCGTGGGCTGAGTAAACGCAAATAATACACGACGTAGTCGCCTGATTTTCCCGAGCCCTAACATCCCGGCCGGGGCGGCGTCGCGACGCGTTTAGCGCGTGAAAGGGTATTGTAGCCGAGCGGGGTGCAGGTGCCGCCAATCACCTGCGAGACCGGAATAAGGCCACATGCTTTTTGCAAACTCCGGTGCATAGGATCATCACTCTTGAGAGCAATATGCAAAAATGGCTGGTCGCGCTCTAAGAAAATTATTTAGAATTAAGAGCCGCAGGCTTCAAATGAGTACTCGTCACCAGGTAGCACCTAAGCTGGAGTACCTGGAGAATGAAGCGCGAGGTTGGAAACGAGATTGGCAATGAGATTGTGACTATGAGGATTGGTCAGGCCATTGGATAATAAAAGTGCACGGCGTCCGCGCCGTCCATTTTTTTGGTCCATCTCGGTCGGGCTTGTCCCGCAGATGAATAATTCAAGCTGCAGCGCCGTGCAGGCCTTTAGTAACGCAATGCATGAAATAATAATTGTCCTAGGTGCCATTTCCTGCTCGTGGTGGAGCGCGGGTTAGCTTGTGCCGTCCATCGTTTGTACGTACGAGCTGATGCTAAGGGAATAAGGAAAGTGTGTAGTCACTTAGCACGCTATAGCGTAGACGTCTTGCACCATGGACCAATTTATATATAGCAATGCTAGTGATAGTGATGTGATACTACTGGGCAGTAACTTGCGTTGTCAATTTATCCTGTTGGCGCAGTGCCTCCGACCGCAACGGCGACTTTGAGTCCAAGAATGGGCGCTCTCCCAAAGATAGCGTGCGCAGGCCTACGCGGTTCAAGTACTCACCGCTGGGAAGCTGAAGGTCGCTGATAATTGTGTGGTAGGTCGATCTGTTATCCCAGATGGCGACATCGTACTGGTTCCACTTATAGCGGAGCTGGATTTCCGGACTAGACTCGAGCAAGCTCTCAAGGTACCGCGTCACAAAGTCGCTTTCTTTCGGGCTGACGTCGTTAACCGAAGTAAAGTGGTGACCAATGGCGAACACAGACTTCCACCCCGTGACGGGGTTCGTGCGCACGAGCGGGTGCGTAGCATGCAGCTCCGTGCCGATGTTCTCCGGTGCCCCGCGCTCGTCGGACCAGAACGGGATGTTCTTTCGCTTCGTCTCGGCGTCGAACGCAGGCTGCGCATACGTGCCTGTTTTGGTCTCCAGGTAAGCAAGGAATTCGGGGCTAACCTTCTCCGCTAGCGCGTATCCAGAGGCCCAGATCGTGTCGCCGCCGCTGCCACCAACGCTGCCGGCCTGCGTGCTGGCAAGCTTCTCGGGGCTCGGCTTCTCGCTCGGAGTTTCCTGCAGACGCAGCACAGCATAGCTTGCCGGTACGGGTTCGAACGTGATGTCACTGTGGAACCCGGACGACGCGCGCGCACCGCCGAAAAGACGCACCTTGTCATCTTTATTCGTGTCCTGCCGGCGTCGAATCACTTGCACCTCGGGAATGGGTTTTCCCGTTTTCTCGTCAACGACGCCCTGCGCAAACGCCGTGGGATGGATATGCAGTCCGGCACTTTCGGGCTTGCCCGCAGCGCGGCCCAGAGCGTCGGCAAGCTTAGCCTGCTGCTCAATGGTAAGATCGTACTGGTTCTTAAAAAAGACAACGCCGCGCTCGCTCACTGTAATGGCGAGATCGCGCAGCAGCTCGTCATCATCAATAATGTCGGCGAGCCGCGCCTCCTCGTAGAACTCGCGGCCGAGCCCAGGAGTGACCTCCGTGTACTTGTAGGTGCCGTCAAGCTTACCAGTCTTGTGCAACGGTTCGTAGGTTTGCAGCACGGACGGGCCCCTTTCCGGCGTGTCTGCATACGGGGATACGCCTGTGTAGTTACCCGTCGGCTCACTGAACGCGGAGCGGTCCTCCCCGTAGGTGGCGATCTTAAGCGCAGCAATTGGCGACTCGTGCGTTTGTGTCTGTGTCTGTGTTTGAGTAGAGGCGGGCATTGTAGTTACATCTTGTTAGACAGGCCAATGCTTATATAGATTGCAGGCTTGAGCACGCCATTCGCCAAGATAAACTTTGTTTTGAGGGGATGCATATCAGCCGATTTAGCACGACAGATCGCGCAACTGGTAGGCTAGGCCCAGCGATAAGGCAACGTGACGGGAAACTGCATTGGGATGCTAAAATAGTGATTGGCCAGACCGGCACGCCGTGCCAAATGGTGCGTTATCACCGTCGGAACTGCACGCGCAATTGCGCAACCGTGGGCAGAGGGCGGTGATAAGAACAGCTGCACGGCAGCTTCAGTGTTACGAAGGTTCCCTAGCCGCTGTCAAGGCCAACGGTTATCGCGAACAGCATCATTTCACGCCGAATTGCGCCACCGCGTGGTTACATATGCAAGATAAGGTATCTTGATCTACGCTCTCCACTCCCTGTCAGCTCTGCGTATTGCAGATGGCGAGCTTATATGGTGAATGGCGTCATCGCTCGCACTGCACACTGGCGGCAAACGTCAAGCCACCCCCGCGGGGTACTCATTAATGAGATGGCGTGATTCGGGCGCCAAGGCGCAGGTGCATGCATTATGGAGCAAGGGTACAGGGCCGCCCGGTCTTGCGTGCTTCCGACGAATAGATAAGTACACGCCCATGGCCGCGACTTGGCCAGCATGTCGGGCGAGTTTCCAAAAAAATTGCAAGTCGAGGTCCGCGACGCCGATAGCGAGCGCAGCCACGATAGCTCAAACCCGTTCGCCGATGCGGCCACGGCCGATTACTTCATGGACATGTACGAGAAGGCCGGGTACGAGGCAAGACATGCCGTCGACCCCGGTCTAACATGGACGCCAGCAGAGGAGCGACGGCTCTTGTGGAGGCTAGATATGCGAGTAGTGCTGTGGGCATTCGTCATGTTCGTGGCGCTTGACATTGACCGCAGCAACATTACCGCCGTGACGGGCTCGAAAAAGTTCTTTGCTGACGTGCATATCACGACAGACCAATACAATCACGGCCAAACATACTTCTACGTCGCGTTTCTGCTCGCCGAGCTGCCTTCACAGCTCCTAGCTAAGTACGTTGGAGTGGACCGGTTCATTCCGCTGCAGCTCGTTGTGTGGAGCGTCTGCGCCATCTGCCAATGCCAGATGAAGAGCGCGGGCGCCTTCTATGCACTTCGGGTTATTATTGGCCTTGTACAGGGCGGATTTATTGCTGACACGAGTTTGTGGATGTCGTACTTCTACACAAACAAAGAGTTTGTTGTGCGATCCGGGTGGTTCTATTTGGCGAACCCGCTGACGAGTGTGTTTTCACAACTACTGGCGGCGGCGATCTTGACATTGGATAACCATGGTGGCTGGTCAGGCTGGAAGTACGTGTTTGTGATCGAAGGGTCCGTGACGCTTGCGGTCGGACTAGCAGCGTTCTTTCTCATGCCAGCGTCGGCCGTGGAAACCAAAAAACGATTCCGTCCCAATGGTTGGTTCAAGGACGACCGGCAAATGAAGATCGCCGTGAACCGCGTGCTGCGCGACGACCCCATGAAGGGAGGCATGAACAATAGGCAAGGTGTGGGCCCGCGGCTACTGCTGAAGGCATTGAGTGACTACGATATGTGGCCGATCTACGCATGCCGGTTGCTACTGGACTCGGGAAGTGCCACAATTGGTCGATATTTCTCGATCATATTCAGCAACCTTGGGTTTGGCGTTATCACGATCGACTTGCTGCAGGTTCCGGGCCCCGCTTTGCAGTGCTTCATACAGCTCTTCGAGATGTACCTGGTGAGCCATTTTAACAATTATGGTTGGATTGCTGTGTGGATCCCGCTGTGGAACATTCCGTTTTTGACAGCGTTGCGATGGTGGCCTGGGTTTCTTAGCAACGTGTGGGTCACGTATGTGCTCATATTCCTGTGCCTAGCGGGATTCACGACGCCGCCGATTTTAAGTGCATGGTGCAGCCACAATGCCGGGTCGTTGCGCACGCGGGCCGTGTCGCTGGCCGTGGTGAACATGATGGGTCAGCTCGGGAACGTCGTGAACACGAATCTGTTTCGCAAGGACGATGCACCGCGATACAAGCGGGGCCTACAGCAGATATTTGCGCTTAATATTGCGGGCCTGGCGCTTGTTATACTGACCCGCTACTACTTCAAGCTGCGCAACAAGGTCCGCGATGCCAAATGGAACAAACTCAGCCTCGAAGAGCAGCGCGACTATGTACTGACAACGCGAGACGAAGGCAGCAAAAGGCTGGATTTCCGTTTCACGTTATAGACAGATGCCGACTGAGTGTTTAACAATAATCAATCGTTTAGGGCGCGATGAGCACTTTGAACTGAGACTACATGAAGACCGGTTTTTTTCTAATACTTCAATTCAACACTGACTATGTCGTTCCCACTGCATACGTGATTCTACTGAGTAGTAATGTCTGCTTGATGCACCGGTGCCGGGATCCAGCGCTCAGCCAGGCGCCCGTGGATGTATACTGGCGCTGGGACCTCGGCCGGCCCCACATTGCTCTTGCTCTTGCCAAAGGACCGGCCCTTGTCGATATCCCATTGACGGAACGTGATCTTTTCCCACTGCGGTGGTCGCGTGACGCCAATTTGTCGCAGATACGGCGAGTCAAGATCCTCTGGGTCAATGTACGAGTTCCATGCGGGCTTGGCGAAGTAAATAATGCTCTGGCGGATGTGAGAATTCTGAGAGGGTGGCGGGTTCACGACGCGATGGATGGTGCTGCGCCAATAACCACCGGTAAGGAACTCGGCGGCGTCTCCGATGTTTACGACGAGAGCGCCGCGTACGTGCTTGACATACTTCCATTCCTGTGAGCGGTAGTCACGGATCTGCAGCGAGACCATAGGTTGGCTGGCAATGAACGTGAAGCCGCAGCTATCACTGTGGCCGCGCAGCCATGTGTTGGCGGTCTTCGCGTTCTCCTCGTCGGATTGACCGTAGTAGCGCATGAGGCGTGCGTAGCCACCGCCGGAGTTCCATACGTCCTCTGGCTTCACGGCATAGTACTTCTCGTAGAAGGTGCCGTCGGGCAAGCCAAACACGATGTCGGCGAGGGACCCAATCTTGCGCAGGAGAACGAGATGGATGTATTTGAAGTAGTTTGAGATCTCGTTGAGATAGGCCTTCGCGATTTCGGGGTGTTTGTGTTTGCGTAGCGTCTTGTCGTGTACGACGTGCGAGAAGTTATAGAGCTCGATGTTGTCGCGCACACCATTGGCCATGCCCCAGTAGTGGCGCGGCTTAAAGCCCATGCCGCGCTCAGCGCCCGTAGTGTTCGTGTCCTCGTCAGAGACAAGTCCCGCGGAGCGGTAGGCGAGCTTCTCTTCGTCGCTGATCTCATGTAGAGCCTGCATAATAGAGTCGAGGCGGTCGAAAGTCTCTTGCTCGATGCCGTGGTTCACGATGTAGAAAAAGCCCTGGGTTTTGAGAATGTCGTCGAGCTGTTTCGCAAGCGCAACGCGCTGCGCAGGCGACTCGCCCGAGAAGTCGAGGGCACCAAGCTCGACAAAGGAGATCTTCTCCTTCGGGGGTTCGACATGCTTGAATGTTCTGAGGCCATACTTCGCATCGAGCTCTCGCGCGTGGGGGTACAGCGTGGACTTTGCGTTAGGAGCCGTGTTCAGCGGAGCAGTTTCTGTTTCAGCCATTGCGTGACGTCGTTACAAGAGTGGGCGCGACACTAAATATGAACGCCCGACGCTCGTGGCGAAAAGATGCGTGACTTGCCGCGATAAATCTGCCGCGTCAGGGTACTAATCCTAACCCATGCATGTATGTATGCACGCAGGCATCTAGGGTCGCGAATCTATGTAACTTGAGAGGGGCCGAGCATTCAAAACGCCACCCACTCTGTAGGGTGCATTACATGTAGTTCACTGGTATCGATAACGATTCTTAGCGTAACTTGCTCCGTACAGAATGAGGTAACGGGCCGAGTAACGGCTCATTTCGCACCAGCGCTTGGCCAAATTTATGTACCCTTCGGCACTCGTCCAAAAAGTGCAGTTAGACGTGAATGACCGGCCAAGTAGCATTCCGCACATCTAATAGATGCGCTGATGACGCTCGCGGCCAACGTTATTGCAAATCTGCCTCGTTCCTATATATTCGCGGGATCCCAACATTATTCCCGGAGCTTGTGGCTGGTCAGGGTGCAATTTTCGTCGGCATTTGGACCCTCAGAGAGTTCGCCGCGGTTCAAGGGCGGCCAGGCGCCGTAGTCGCTGCCGCGGCGCAAGTACGGCAATGAGCGGCATCACGTGCATCTATCCTGCAGGAGCTTATCTGGGGATAGATACCGCCGATCGCCTATCTCCGTCGCCACGGCCCCCTTAACGCCCACGAACGAAAGCAATGGCAGAGATACTGAGCGATGATCTGGCGGAGGTGCAGCGCGAGGCCGCGATGAAGTCGAACGCCGGTACGGAGTCGCTTACGCGCGAGATCCGCGCCATCAGTCTGCGCGACTTTGAGCGGCGTCGCGCCGAGATTAGCGAGGAGCTGTGGGCTGCAGCCACAGAAGTGGGGTTTTTCCAGATTGTTGACCACGGCATTGAGCCGAATGTCGTGGATGAGGCATTTGAGATGTCGCAGAAGTTCTTCGCGCTGCCGGCCGCAGCCAAGCGCGCGTACGCTCACGACAAGGCGCGCAATGTAGGCTGGGAGTACGCGACGCAGGTGCGACCGTCTACGGGGACGCCGGACCAGAAGGAGTCGTATCAGATCACTGCAACACGGATGGACGGCGTGTGGCCGAGCGAGGACGAAGTCAGCGGGTTCCGCGCCACTTTTGAGCAGTTTGAGCCGAGGTGCTGGAGTGTGGCCATGCAGATCCTCAGTTGCTTTGCAGAGAAGCTCGGGTTCGAGCGCGAGTTCTTCACGCAGGCACATAACCGGGCGCTACGCACTAATCAGAGCACGATGCGTCTGCTGCACTACTTTGCGCTGAGCGACGAGGCCGCGCACGACAAGAGTCTGTGGCGCGCTGGTGCTCACACGGACTTTGGGAACCTGACGCTGCTGTTCCAGCGGGCCGGCCAGGACGGGCTGCAAGTTTTGCCAGGCGCCGAAGTAGCTGAACAGGCATGGACGCCGGTTGCGGCGGCGAACGAGGCAATTACGTGCAACATTGGCGACATGCTGATGCGGTGGTCGGATGACCGGCTGAAGTCCAACTTCCACCGCGTGCGCATGCCACGGTGCGGCGAGCATCTCGGCGATCGGTATTCAATCGCCTACTTTACTCAGGCAGATAGCGATGTCGTCATTGCCGGACCGCGTGGCGCGTACCCTGCGATCACGGTCGCCGAGTACATGGCGCAGCGGTTTGCGGCGAACTACGCCAAGGCATAGGCGGCACACGGTGTTTCGTTAGATCGAGCCGGAATGACTGTGTTCGCGGCCTTCATTTGTGCAATTACGAACAGAGGGCCATCAGGTGATACTCGATGGAGCGCTAAAGGCCGAACAAGTTCTGGACTGCTTCTTGACTTCCCTTTAAGAATCCCGTTCCTTCACCTCCTACGTGCCTTGTTCGATGGGCATCCAGTACTAGACGTGATCGTATTACCGAATACTTCGCCAAGTACGCAGCTCAAGCGAAGTAGGGTTCGTCAAGGCTGCTTTTGGGCACAGTACCCTTTCCCATGTCCTGATGTGGCGAGAATGCGACGATCGCAGCCATGGCGTCCTAATTGTGGGGATTCGGATTCCGGAGCAAGCTTTGGACCTTCCATACTTTCAAGTCGTCTCGTAGATGATCGGCCGGCAGCGTTCTCGTAGGTGACAAATTAGGGGGCATCGCACCATACCCTCAGGCGGTTGTGTCACGCTGATAAGATGCACGATTTATCATCCCCACAACTGGACCGCGTGCCTATATAAACAGCGGCGAATGAAGGTGACTGCAGTACAGATCTAGTACCAGCATCCCAATGGCTCCACCGACGGCAAGCACAGACAGAATTCGTAGCGACGTGGACGCGCAGCGCGTCCGCGACTTGAAGCTCGGCGAGGAGGCGAATTCGCAGACGATCACGGTCACCCTGCCCGGCGCAACGAAGCTTAATGCGGCTAATCTTCTTCCTGATACGACGCGTCAACGCTACGAGCGGCACAAGATTGACCTGACGCACGGATACCCCGAGTGGCCCGGCGAGCCGCCCGTGTACTTGGACGAGGCGTACCGCATCCGTGGCGAGGAGTGGGAGCACGTTGAGCGGGGCCAGCATGCGGACCGCGACAAAAAGGCGCTGCTTGGGGCGGCGCAGGAGGTGCGCGACCTGACGAAGTACATTGGCACCGAGATCGTCGGATTGCAGCTTGCGGAGCTGACGAACCAGCAGCGCGACGAGCTCGCACTGCTCATTGCCGAGCGCACGGTTGTGTTCTTCAGGGACCAGGACCTGTCGCCGCAGAAGCAGCTCGAACTGGGTGAGTACTTCGGCAAGGTCGAGGTGCACCCAAAGGTACCGCGCGTGCCCGGCCTCGACGGAACGACCGTGCTCTGGCCGCAGCTACAGAGCTTGTCGACGCCAGGCCGAAGCGCAACGTTTAAGCACACTGGCGGCGCGTCTGTCTGGCACACGGACCTCACGCACGAGGTGCAGCCGGCCGCCATCACGCACCTGCACAACGACGCAATTCCGGCGGTTGGCGGTGACACGGTGTGGGTATCCGGATACGGCGCTTATGATAAGCTGTCGCGGCCGCTGCAGCAGTTCCTTGACGGCAAGAAGGCCGTGTACCAGTCTGCGCACTCCTACGTCGACCGCGAGAACCCGCTGAGCGGGCCGAAGTACATCGAGCGCGAGCACTTCTTAGTACGCACGCACCCCGCGACGGGCTGGAAGGCGCTATTTGTGAACAAGACGTTCACGAAGCGTATTGTTGGGCTTGAGCCGAAGGAGTCCGACGCCATCCTGAAGCTGCTTTTCGACGTGTACGAAAGTAACTTGGATCTTCAGGTGCGGTTCCGGTGGCAGCCCACAAAGCCGGGCCTTGGAACTTCGGCTCTGTGGGACAACCGCATCTCGCAGCACTTTGCCGTGTGGGACTACGCGGAGGCCAAGGATGGCGAGGCTGCTCACGGGAGGAAGAAGGAAGACAGTGCGCACGCAAGGCACGGCACGCGCGTGACGTCGCTCGGCGAGAAGCCTTACTTCGACGCAAGCTCGCGGTCGCAGCGCGAGGCGCTAGGCCTGGCAAATCCGTAGATAAAGTACCACAAATAACCTTATATGTTGCGTGTTCCCGTCGGTAAAGCGCGCCCGTGAAATAGAACAAGTGATGCAAAGTGAGCAATATTTCAGCCCATACTGGGTCTCGAAATTGTGGTACGTAGACGTTGTTGAGCTGTGTGATTGGTATTATGCTGGGAGCGGCCCCAATATCGTACCACTGTGGTATGTAGTTTTGTAGAGGCAGCTGTTCTCCAGCCATTGGGGACTGCGAGATATGCTGTGGCCATCGCGGCGTGCAATACTCAACTGCTGGAGGGACCAGACGCAGAACGCCAGCTCATCTCTCGTTTAGCGCCGATCAGCATGATTTCCCGGCGGCGGGGTTTCAGACCTGGCCTGAGGTTAGGTCACTCTGCCTTGAGAATGCTACGAGACTTCCGCTCTTTTTCCCACAAATACCCGCATTATATGACCTGAAAGTGGCATCTTAGCCGTGGGGCCCGAGTCTTGCGAAAGGCGTGTATATGCATTTGAAGATCATGATAACCGACACTCAATTCTGCACCCTGCCGCTCCCTACGAATGTGTGCGTTCGAGTGATGCCGAACGGCTGCTGAAAAGCGCTGCAGGCTGCAGCCATGCGCGTATGGCTTGTACTTGCTCCTCGGTGATTATTCCGTATTCCCCGCTGGCCCGCGTCGTCCACGCTAGATAGTGCACGAGCGCAGAGGGTTTATGGCCGATCGCCCACGACCGGCGCCGGCGAGACCCCTGGAGTATAACGAGCAGGTGCAGATTCCTAGCGACGCATGCAAAACCGGTGAGTGCGAAAGTGAATGACGGGCGCTAATGCATCGGCCCACACGCGTCTGTCATTCGCGATCCTTGCAATTAGCGCCGGCAAAAGGGCACGAAAGAACTTTTCCCAGTTGAATCGCGATGGGCTGAAAACAATGGAGCAGATGATGGCTATAGCAATGGTGCCCACTAGTGCTAGCCATAACAGGGCCAGAGCGAAAACAGCAACGCCCTCGTGACTGTTCTGCGGGAACTGAATGGCCACTATAGGAGTGCACGAAAGCGCGGTGTGCATATCGACTAATAGACTGAGAATTACCTTCCTCCAGAGTGGAATCTCGCAATGCACGACGGCGATTTGGAGCGTCCTTCCAACAATGTTGTTCCACAACCAGGCGAATACAATCATTCGGACAGTGCACCCTATCCATTCTTGGCTCAGATAAATGAACAATTCCTCCTCTAGGGTCATTGGCGGTGGACGTAGTGTGAGGATGTGCTGTTTGTGTCGTAACTATTTTGTGGTTCAGAATATAGCATTGACGAACCACTGGGTTTAGGGTGCAGATGATGCGGTTCGGGTTCAGTGCCTGACATTTATGTGGTTTACCTTATCGTTGTTTCTATGGCCCAGCCCAGGCGACGTTGAGGTTCTGTGGTTCTTGCCTCACTCGAATGCGGGCAAATGCTCGCGCGTTCCCAGTCCTCGCCACATAGAACAAAATATGGCGCGTTGAAGCACCGAGGAATAGGCAATCCGTAATTAGATCGAACTTACTGACCCACGCCATCGCTAGCAACCCCGTCGTAACATTTCGAGAGTAGGTTCCCTTTGCGTCCTGGCATTGGGCCTCTTAGTTCCCTTGCGGCGAAGCTCGACAGAGGCGGGAACGACGCCTCAGCAAGTGTGTCGAATCTGAGTACAGTCATTCCAATATGTCGCATTTTTAGCTGGCTTGCACCTATGCCGCGGAACCACCAAAAGATGCCGTGGCATTGCGGATACAACAACGTGCCCGGGGCTGTAGCCTTGCACGACAATGCGACCCGTGTGAGCTAAGGCGGCACGCGGCTCAGCATGATCACTTAAGACTGCCAACTGCAGATGACGCCCTGAGATACTCTGAGCACGCGCAAGCGTTGTTCACCGCAATGCTCGGTAGCCCACTAACACTGGTGGCGCAGGACGACAATGCGAGCGCCGGGCTCGTATTCCTCGATCTTGAATGCACAGCTGAACAGCTGGATATATCGGTCACTGAGGTGCTACCCCACTGAAGTGCTGCCCCACTGAGGTGCTACCCCATTGGGGTGCTGCCCTCGGCACTGTTTACACAGCAGCATGGGCCTCTTTTACAGTGGGCCTTTAGGACGAAGATAGGCTTGGCATCCCATGTAAACTACCAACGACGGTGAGCAATTGCAAGACAGGTTGAACCTGCGCATGCCGACAGGCCGACTTCGACGTCGACACGTTGGCACGGGTGATCAGGTTGCGTACTTATTGAGTGTGCTAGTCTTGGAGTTCGCGCTCACGGTAGGAAGTCCCGCGGCACTTGTGCGTACATGCATACCCAGTTTTTGTTATGGGTAAGGGTCGTTTATTTCGTCAGACTTTGCAGATGGCGAATTCTTTGCTGGAGGCGGGACGCAAGGCCGAGACGGTCGGCAACAATGGCAGACCAGGAATTACGTGAATTTGCTACTCTGTGTGGCTTGTTCAACTGCATGAGCTGCCCGTAACAGGTTCTCTTTTTTCCGTTGCAAACCCAAGACTGTTATTGTGTAACCTTTTTAAGTAGCGTACCAGTTGTGCAGATCCGCGGTGGCGACTCGAAGCAACCCGACACAAGTAACCCATGAGAGAGCCTGGAAATTACGACTATTCACAATACTGAGGCGTCTAGTTTTGTTGGTTAAGCAAGGAAAGGCAGCGAAACCAGGCGGCGAAACCAGGCGGCGAGACCAGCAGAAGCCACGGCACCCCACAAGCCTGACAAACAGCAAAGGCCGCGACCGGCTGAAGAAAATAGTGAGTGCCAAACAGCGTCTGCGCCCGGAGGAGCCTGGGCCGCACGGGATGCTATACGCCGCCTGGGACCCATTCACACACTACACGCCCAGATCTGAGGCCCAGACCATCACCGGAGAGCCGACTCGTATGGGTTGCGTATACGGCACACATGACTGCGGCGCGCCGGGCGGTCTGTGCTTACCCTTTACCTCATGCATGCACCATTGGCTTGGCAATTAAAGACGTGCATGCAGGACCGCGGCGCTGCGTCGCCCTGCATAGCCCTACCCTGGGAGTGACGGTCCTCTGCTAATAGCAAATGGCACTCGTACGGCGAATAGCTCTCGCATTTTTACTTCCTTCTATTTCCGCAACGCCTAATTAACGACCTCACGAAGAACTGGACACTCAACACGCCCGTACAGGTTTAATCATAGCGCAATTATCGGCCAGATCGAAACATTTTCATGACCAATGACGATATCCGCCGAACCCGGAGAAGCGCTCTTGCAGCTACAGATCTTGTCCAGATCCTCTCTGCTCTACGCCCGCCCGCCCAGGCGCTAATGCGCAGCTGTGGTCGTCCGGGGAGGCCGGGCGACTTTCCTCCACCTTCGACGCAAGCTCACCAGCTGAGACCCGGCTTTGTGTCAGCGCTCACAGCGGCGGAGACGTGACCCGCTGAGACAGAGGCCGCATATAGGACGACGACCTCGATTAAATTTGCCCCTAAAGCCGCGATCGCATGAACGACACTTTTCCAATCGCATAATCTTACATAACAAGTACCCTTAATAAAGGATCCGCATGATCTGCATTGACCATGCAACGACCGCGCAATGGTCATGCAATGACTATGCAATGACCATGCAATGTCCATGCGTCGAGGACCGCAGCACTTTTCAATCCTTCGATTCGGGCGTCGTCAGTGCAAAACAACCGGCGGCCGCTTCTGCGTCACGGTGATGTCGAGGTATACAGATAGGCGAAAGCGAAACGCAAAGCGATAAGATAAGAATGATGAGCAACACGAGCACCAAGAGCGCGAATGGGAGGGGCAGGTAGGACAACGAGGCACACAGGGGGAGGAGGGGCTCACCAGAATGGTAACCCTAGCTTCTTCTGATGAACTCAAGTTAGCGCGGTGCATAGCGCGGCATGCAATACTTGCAGCGACGCACATGCACCTGGGAGCGGGTCCGCCACGAAATGAAAGCCTTGGCCATCTCGGCGCATTTTCTACATGGGTACCCTGGTTATTGCTTTTGCGTTGCTCATTGGCAAATTGCGGTTCTCAGCGATACGTGTAGCAGCGCATTCCTCTCAAAAATATGGTGCGCTTCCCCCTAGTGAACCGTTCTTCTAGTTCCTATCACTTGTTTCGACACCAGGCAGCTGTCAAGTAACCCGCTGGGCAGTGCCCGGAGAGGGTTTCCGGTCTTTAGAGTTTTTGTTCATTTGTGCTGAGACCCGGGCGAGCCAGCAGACTAAGAGATACGTGACTCTTCATCGAGACCTTAAGCGCTCGCCAAAGTTCTAAGGTCTTTTTCTTAGCTGGATGCAAGAACAGCCACAGAACTAAGATAGTACTAAGGGAAAACTTAGAAAGATTGAATAGCAGCCTAATGTAACATTAATGCCTTGACTATTCAACACTGCGCAATGAGTGCAAGCGGCATGTCGATGGTGTGCTTGCGAAGCGCCGATCCTTTGTCCGCGCCCTCCAGCACCTGGGCGGGGTACTCCGTTGCACCTCGGCAAGAAGCCATCCTGATGCCGCGGTCGCCCGTCAACTCGCTCTCCGAAGTTATCTATGGACCACACGCAGATGATCGGGGCGAGCAGAGTCGTCAGTAAACTTTCAGAGCTCGCTAACTTTTGCGGTCGAAATTCCTTGGCGCAATGATCCGCGCAAAAGTCCGAAGATCCTCAGGTCGATCCATGCATCGCTAAGTCGGGCCAGATTCCTCATCAGGACCGTATGACATGCACCCTAAACCGCGGTCTGTGGCACTTTGCATATTGGCGTGCGGTTCAGCCACGTGATGACCCGACGCCTGCATATAGCCAACGAGGACGGGTCTAGAAGTCAGGCGCATGCGAAGGATGCAGATGCGGTCCGGCTCGGAATGCATGTGGACACTCAATTGGGGCGAGTTGGAGGACCGAGTATACGAGGACCGCCCGAATATATAAACCACGCATGGGCCGCTCAGAATTGCCCTTGAGCACCGCGAACGTCATGCGACTATTTCCTCATTTCGTTGTCGCCATTCTTGGCCTCGGCTCAGTTTCTGCGGCACCCGGCGACGCATGCCCGGTCTCTGCCGTAACGCGCACCGGCAGTGGCTTCAATGTCGAGCTGTTCCCGGCGGAACATGGCCTAGATAAGAGGCAGGATCCTACATTCTACAGCTCAGGGTATAAGGACTACGGCCCGTCCTTTGCTAACATCACGGGCGTAGATGATATCACATTGACCGCATGGTTCGGCAACACGCCTTATATCGTCTACGGTGACATTTACGGTGTGTATACTACCGCCACGAACTTCAGCGCCCTTTCTACTGGTTATTTCTACGCACCCCAGACTGGTGAGTATACTTTCGACATGCAGGTGGATGACGGGTTTAGTCTTCAGTTTGGCAGTGGTAGCACGGGGTGCTGTGGCAGCTTCAACGAGCTAGGCCAAATTGTCGATGGTACGCCATTTCTGTCGACGGCAGGGCACAACACTTACGGCAGCATCTATCTGGAAGCCGGTAAGTACTATCCCATTCGGTTAGTGTACTTCAACTTTCAGGGCACCTACACGCTGCAAGCAGACATCACTCTACCTGACGGTTCCACCAATGAGGGCTTCCAGGGGCTTATCTACCAGCTCGACTCCTCTGGAGACCGTTGCCCATTATTCACGACAACCGGATACCTTGGGTCTACAACGAGGTTTTATACCACGACGTTGCCGTATACGAGCGGTACTCTGAGTACTGTGACGTCGGCAATCGTCTGGGAAACACCGTCGACCCCAGTTACGACAGTGACGATGCCGTGGACTGGATCGGTCACGTCGACTTACACAACCCAGGGTCCGTATACTTCGGGCGGCATAGCAGGTACCGAGTCCTCGGTAATAATCGAAACGCCGACAAGTCCGATCACCACGGTAACAACGCCGTGGACTGGCACAGTTCCGACGACGTACACTACTGAGGGTCCCTACACATCTGGCGATTTCACTGGAACTGAGAGCTCAGTGATCGTTGAGACGCCGACGAGCCCCATTACGACAGTAACTACGCCGTGGACAGGCACGGTCGCGACTACCTACACGACTGAGGGTCCCTATACGTCTGGAAGCTTTGTGGGGACCGAGTCGTCGGTCATTGTTGAGACACCGACGAGTCCTATTACCACGCTCACAGTGCCGTGGACGGGCTCGGTGCCGACTACCTACACTACTGAGGGCCCCTTCACGTCTGGCGACTTCACCGGAACTGAAAGCTCCGTGATCATAGAGACCCCGACGAGTCCCATCACAACGGTGACCACGCCGTGGACTGGTACAGTTGCAACCACCTATACCACTGAGGGTCCCTACACTTCTGGCAGCTTTGTGGGAACCGAGTCGTCGGTCATTGTTGAGACGCCAACAAGTCCCATCACGACGGTGACTGCCCCGTGGACGGGCACTGTTGCGACCACCTATACAACCGAGGGACCCTACACTTCGGGAAACTTTACCGGAACTGAGAGCTCTGTGATAATAGAGACGCCGACGAGCCCTATCACTACGGTTACCGCGCCATGGACGGGCTCCGTGGAGACCACATATACCACAGAGGGACCCTACACGTCGGGCAGCTTTGTAGGCACCGAATCGACCGTCGTTGTTGAAACCCCGACGAGTCCCATTACAACGGTGACTGCCCCCTGGACTGGTACAGCCGCGACGACGTACACCACTGAGGGTCCTTACACGTCGGGTAACTTCACAGGGACGGTGAGCTCGGTGATCATTGAGACGCCCACGAGTCCCATCACTACAGTGACCACGCCGTGGACTGGCACAGTGGGGACGACGTACACGACGGAGGGACCTTACACTTCCGGCAACTTCACTGGAACTGAGAGCTCTGTGATTGTTGAGACTCCGACGAGTCCCATCACCACAGTGACCACACCCTGGACTGGCACAGTGGGGACAACTTACACCACGGAGGGACCTTACACGTCGGGTAACTTCACCGGAACTGAAAGCTCCGTGATCATAGAGACCCCGACGAGCCCCATTACGACGGTAACCGCGCCATGGACGGGCTCCGTGGAGACCACATATACCACACAAGGCCCCTACACATCGGGAAGTTTCGTAGGCACTGAATCGACCGTTGTTGTTGAAACGCCGACCAGCCCTATCACTACAGTGACCACGCCCTGGACTGGCACTGTGGGGACGACGTACACTACCGAGGGACCTTACACCTCCGGCAACTTCACTGGAACTGAGAGCTCTGTGATTGTTGAGACTCCGACGAGTCCCATCACTACAGTGACCACGCCGTGGACTGGCACAGTGGGGACGACGTACACGACGGAGGGACCTTACACTTCCGGCAACTTCACTGGAACTGAGAGCTCTGTGATTGTTGAGACTCCGACGAGTCCCATCACTACGGTAACCACGCCCTGGACTGGCACAGTGGGGACGACGTATACGACTGAGGGCCCTTACACGTCGGGTAACTTCACAGGGACGGTGAGCTCGGTGATCATAGAGACGCCCACGAGTCCCATTACGACGGTGACCACACCCTGGACTGGCACAGTGGGGACGACGTACACGACTGAGGGCCCTTACACGTCGGGTAACTTCACAGGGACGGTGAGCTCGGTGATCATAGAGACGCCCACGAGTCCCATTACGACGGTGACCACACCCTGGACTGGCACAGTGGGGACGACGTACACGACAGAGGGACCTTACACCTCCGGCAACTTTACTGGAACCGAGAGCTCTGTGATCGTTGAGACTCCGACGAGTCCCATCACTACGGTGACCACACCCTGGACTGGCTCGGTACCGACCACTTACACGACTGACGGACCCTACACTTCCGGAAACTTCACTGGAACCGAGAGCTCTGTGATCGTTGAGACTCCGACGAGTCCCATCACTACAGTGACCACGCCCTGGACTGGCACAGTGGGGACGACGTACACGACGGAGGGACCTTACACTTCCGGCAACTTCACAGGGACGGTGAGCTCGGTGATCATTGAGACGCCTACGAGCCCCATCACGACGGTGACCACACCCTGGACTGGCACAGTGGGGACGACGTACACGACGGAGGGACCTTACACCTCCGGCAACTTCACTGGAACTGAGAGCTCTGTGATTGTTGAGACTCCGACGAGTCCCATCACCACAGTGACCACACCCTGGACTGGCACAGTGGGGACGACGTACACGACGGAGGGACCTTACACGTCGGGTAACTTCACAGGGACGGTGAGCTCGGTGATCATTGAGACGCCTACGAGCCCCATCACGACGGTGACCACACCCTGGACTGGCACAGTGGGGACGACGTACACGACGGAGGGACCTTACACCTCCGGCAACTTCACTGGAACTGAGAGCTCTGTGATTGTTGAGACTCCGACGAGTCCCATCACCACAGTGACCACACCCTGGACTGGCACAGTGGGGACAACTTACACCACGGAGGGACCTTACACGTCGGGTAACTTCACAGGGACGGTGAGCTCGGTGATCATTGAGACGCCTACGAGTCCCATCACTACGGTGACCACACCCTGGACTGGCTCGGTACCGACCACTTACACGACTGACGGACCCTACACTTCCGGAAACTTCTCTGGAACTGAGAGCTCTGTGATCGTTGAAACACCAACGAGTCCCATCACTACGGTAACCACGCCCTGGACTGGCACAGTGGGGACGACGTACACGACTGAGGGACCGTACACGTCTGGTAACTTCACTGGAACCGAGAGCTATGTGGTCGTCGAGACTCCGACAAGTCCCATAACTACAGTGACCACACCCTGGACTGGCACAGTGGCGACGACGTACACCACAGAGGGACCTTACACTTCTGGCAATTTCACAGGGACAGAATCGACGGTCATCGTCGAGACGCCAACGAGCCCCATTACGACAGTGACCACGCCCTGGACTGGCACAGTGGGAACGACGTACACTACGGAGGGACCGTACACGTCTGGTAACTTCACAGGGACAGAATCGACGGTCATCGTCGAGACGCCAACGAGCCCCATTACGACAGTGACCACGCCGTTTACTGGCACAGTGGCGACGACGTACACCACTGAGGGACCTTACACGTCTGGTAACTTCACGGGGACTGAGAGCTATGTGGTCGTCGAGACACCGACAAGTCCCATTACGACGGTAACCACGCCCTGGACTGGCACAGTGGCGACGACGTACACTACAGAGGGACCCTACACGTCTGGCAACTTCACAGGGACAGAATCGACGGTCATCGTCGAGACACCAACGAGCCCCATTACGACAGTGACGACGCCGTTTACTGGCACAGTGGCGACGACGTACACCACTGAGGGACCTTACACGTCTGGTAACTTCACGGGGACTGAGAGCTATGTGGTCGTCGAGACGCCGACGAGTCCTATTACGACGGTAACCACACCTTGGACTGGTACTGTCGCGACGACTTACACAACTGACGGACCCTATACTTCCGGAAACTTCACTGGAACCGAGAGCTCTGTGATCGTTGAGACGCCGACGAGTCCTATCACTACGGTAACCACGCCATGGACGGGCTCGGTCTCGACAACCTACACTACTGCGGAACCGCACACGTCTGGAAGCTTAGTGGGTACAGAATCGATTGTGGTTATCGAAACTCCAACGAGTAGCTCCACTCAGCTGGTAAGTGCATCAGCTAAACATTCTTCTGGAAGTAGGAGTTCGAGGGCCTCATCAGCGAAACATTCTTCTGGAAGTAGGAAGTCGAGGGCCTCCTCGGTTCCAAAATCTAGCTTGCTGAGCGTTAGAGAGTCTTCTACCAAACATACGCCCAGCACCAGTGCCGGAGGAATCTCTTCAGCTAGCAGCAGTTCTGCTTTGTCTCGTATTCTGAGCTCAAAGGGCCACCCACCTGGTAGCAAGGCTTCGTCTATCCTAGGGAAGTCATCAGCTGTGTCGGCGTCTAGTCCTCAGTTGAGCTCGGCAGGAGCGCCCAGCCACGCAGCGCCCAGCCACACCGGTAGCAGTATATGGGGTCAGAGGAGTTCGCATCCGTTTTACGGAAACTCGTCGGTCACAACGACTGCCGTAGGATCAACGCTGATGTCGACTAGCAGCCCTACAGGCCTTAGTTCATCGAGTGGCAACATTCCCAGCAATGGGGCTGGAACCAGCGCCTCCGTCACGGTGCCCAACACGCAGAACACGGTTGCTAGCCACGGTACTATCACAAGCTCAAGCACGCCAGTCACTGTCGCCACGACAACTGGTAGCGGCTCATATAGCAGCTCATCTGCAAGCGATTCTAGTGCGAACGGACGCCCTGAACCATCTGAAACGGTACAGGGCGGATCAGCATCCAGTGGACCTGCTGCTAGTGGACCTGCTGCTAGTGGACCTGCTGCTAGTGGACCTGCTGCTAGTGGACCTGCTGCTAGTGGACCTGCTTCTACTGAATCGATTGCCAGCGTGCCTGCCTCAAGTGAGCCGACTAGTAGCCAGCCAGCCGCTAGTGGATCAGCATCTAATGGACACGCGTCTAGCGAGCCAGCTCCTAGTGGACCAGTCACTAATGGAGCAAGTCCGAGTGGACCAGTGTCTAACGAGCCAGCGTCTAGCGAGCCCACGCCTAACGGACCAGCACCTAGTGGACCAGCACCTAGTGGACCAGCACCTAGTGGACCAGCACCTAGTGGACCAGCACCTAGTGGACCAGCACCTAGTGGACCTGCCGCTAGCGGACCAACCAATAATGGGCCAGCGCCTAACGGACCAGCGTCTAGCGGACCAGCGTCTAGCGAGCCGTCGCCTAATGGGCCAGCGCCTAGCGGACAAGCCACTAATGGACCAGCCCCCAGTGGACCCGCATCTAGCGAGCCATCGCCTAATGGGCCAGCGCCTAGCGGACGAGCCACCAGTGGACCAGCTCCCAGTGGACCCGCGTCTAGCGAGCCGGTTCCTAATGGACCGGCGCCTAATGGACCCGCATCCAGTGAATCAGCCCCGAACGGACCAGCGCCCAGCGCGCCAACCCCGAATGGACCAGCATCTAGCGAGCCTGCTCCTAGGGCACCGGCTCCTAGTGGACCAGCGCCCAGCGGACCGGCTGCTAGTGGCCAAACCCCTAGTATTGCTATTAATGCGGCGGGACGCCAACGGCCTCATAAGCTGTGGTCGGCTGCGGGTCTTACTATGCTTTGCGTGGCTTTGGTCGCGTAAGTTGCCTAATGTTCATGTTCAGTGATACCAAACCATTTCAGGATAATCCATTTCTGATGGAGTGACTCAGGTCGCGTGCAGCGATTCGGCACTCCAGCAATAGCGTTATACTTGTTTGTAATCAAAAATTATACTTATTGAGCAGTGACAGCAGCTGGGGTGTGTTGATTTCGACCTCCTACACTTAATCAGAGTCACCGTATGCCAAACATTCTGGTGCAACGGATTCTGCACATCGGCGCTTGTAGTGTCGAAGTTCATCGTGGCAACCGCAAAAGTGCGGCCTAAGTCTCCGCGTGCCCAACCGAACCTACGAGCCTGAAAACAGCTGCAAATAAGGAAGCGAACATATCATACGATTTGCTAACTCGTAACCACTGTTCAGAAGCAGAGAAATTCATAGGGGAGAGAGCCTCTGTCGCGAACGAGATGTTTCTGCGTACTTGCCAGGCGATTCCTACTTAATGCCTATAACAACAGCATACAGTCTAGTTCGGAGCACAAGCGGAGGCTGCCTAGATGCGTATCCACTGGAAACAACGTGAGAGCGCGGTCTGGACAAGCAACTGAGCAGTGGTCCGTGCAATCAGGCTTCTTCGAGCTCAGTCAAGCGGGGAATCATCAACATCGAAAACTACAGTGGTAGGGCGACTATCTAGGCAACCGAAACTGCGTCGTACAATTTCGCATACAGTGTGCCGTGCATAAGGTGCCGTGAATCATGTCCCAACGCCGCATTAGTCCTCATTCGTAAGCGCAGGGTCGCAGATACGGCTAGGGTACATATCTAACGACGTTGAAGTTGCACGTAGGGCAGCCCTTACTTCTGCGCTGCTTGACTACCACTCCATCTAGAGCTTCATCAGAACCTTTATTATTACCAAGACCTTCATTATTACCAGGACCAGCATCAGTAACAGTGCCAGCATCAGTTCGGCGGTCACAAACTGTTGTTTTTTTCTTCCGCTCTTTTCGATCTCTGTTTTCAAATAAAGTTGTATCTCACAATGGGTACTTAAGTCGAAAGTTTCCGATAAGGGTAAGCAACAGGGATTAGCTGGCAAAAGCAGAGAAGCAGACTAACAATTTGTGGTGCTCATACCTCAAGTGTTCGTTACATAGGCGCCTATGTGACGAACGCACTGAAAGCATGGGATTTTGTTTAAATTTCTCTGAAGGCTTCCTAGCAAGGCACGCGCCCTTTCACTGGCTCTCTAGCTGCCTGTGACGGCCACAGCGACTAAGAGAACGGGGTGATGCCCTAAGCACATGGCGCATCTGATTTCTTCAGCTCGACTTTTTGTGCGTGGATAATAAGACAAGGCCAGGGCCAGAGAATCCATGCCGAGTTTTGCAGGACACATATGAACCATTCTTCAGTAATGTCAGCTGCGGCCAAACCCAAGTGAATACAAGACTTCCCGTCCGATCAGTCCTATTTAAACACTTGAGGGCCTTACCAAGTATTGTAGTGGGAGACCATACGAGAACAGAAGGTGCTGCAGTTCATCTTTTTTTTTGCCGCTGCCTCTGCATGACTCGGCACACTAAATTTCAAGAGACATACAATTATTTCGCACGGGCGTCTACAAATTCAGAACCTAGTTAGGGCATGTAGTTGTCTATAAGGCTCTCACCGATAAAGGCGGTTGCCATACTTCCTCTGCGCATACTCACGTAGCTGCTTGCCGCGCAGAGTAATGAAAAGGGGAAATGGAATCAACAAAAGAGCAATCAGACCAATTGTCGTGCAGCCCCAGCCTACGGGGAACGTGGGCGTTGACAGGTGCTTGTAAAGCACTGTGCCGAACAGCGGGAACGCGCCACCCATGAGTGATCTCACAAGGTTGTTACTAGCGAACGCGGAGCCCGCGGCGCTGGGGGGAAACATCATGCCCAAAAACGCGAAATACGACTCAAACAGCAGAAATGCGCCGATCGAGAAGAAGAGCAGGCCAATCATCGAAAACACCCAATATACTCCACGCGCAGCCGCCCAGCCAAATGCAACGAGGCCCAGCGGCATGAGTATGCTTCCCATAGTTGCCGACGGTCCGAATACAAGCTCCGGACGGCTCATTCGCGGTACCGAGTACCAGTAGTAGGCAATATAGAACACAGCGGCCACAACAGCGCCGATCAGGAGGGGCAGAAACGCGAGGCCTTGCTGTACGAGATTGAAGCCGTAGAGGTCGCCATAGACAATGGGGAACGCCTCGAAGAAGAGGTATGTGATGGAGTACACAAGTCCGAGGTGAATATCCATGAGCAGCACAACCGGTTCCATAATGGTTAGCTCGATGGGTTTCCAGAACATGGTCTTGAGCACGTTTCTGGGCGAAGTTGTATGCAACAATATATCACCCGGTGCCACATAGGTGTTGTCACCCGTCTGCTTGCGCAGGCGACGTGCCTTGCGCATTAACAGCTCCTGGGCGGAAGTCTCAAACAAGAGCAAAAGCATAATGATGAGGAGCCCGCCCGACATAGCCAGCATGAACCAGAAAGGGTAGCGTCTGTCATGCCCCTGCACCAAGGCTCCGCCGATTAGCGGACCCAGGAAAGGCCCACAGAGTGCGCCGAGCGCCCAGACAATAAACGCTAGGCCCAGGGCCGGGTAGTCCCAGATATCCTTGAGCGTGCCACCTGCCGTGGACAGCGGCGGTGACGCAAACAGGCCCGCCAGGAAGCGCAGTACGGCGAATGGCGCGACGTGGTTTGCGAGCGCCGTCGGGATCTGCAGAACACAAAATATGAGCTGGCAAAAGAAGTACGTTGGGTTACGCCCTCGAAATAAAGGAATTTCCGACATTGGTGTGAACCACAATGACCCAATGCCGTACCCCCACACAAACAGTGTAAGCCCGAGCGCCACTTTGACACGCGACGTGTGAAAGTCGCGCATCATGTCCTGCTCAGCCGGCGTGTAGATGGCTGCACCCATGTAGAGCGATGTTGTCGTTAGCGAAATGAGGAGGGTCGTCAGCAGCTTTTTCCAGAGTGGCCAGTTGCGCGGATGCGCAGGGTCGTCGTCACCGTCCCATCCGACAATCTTTTTCCCGACTGCATACGCCTCGGCCGCTGGGCCGTCCGCCGTGCCTGAGGCGGCGACCGCGGCCACTTCTGGCTTCTCAAGCTCTTCTTTATCGCTGTTCGTTAGGATGCTTTCTGTGCTGGCCATCGGCGGTACCACTGCATTACTGCGGTGAACTTTTATAGCTAGGGGTGCATGATGCACAATGCACGACCTACAGGATCCCAACGGCTCTGCGACTCGGAACACCGATGAGGCCCTTATATGGGTTAGGTTTATGTTTGACCTGACGCCCTCCAGCCGGATCTAATTTCATTGCAGCACTTACGCCCAAGCAAAAAAGATTCGACTCATAAATTCCACTCGCTATTACTTGCTTTTTATTGACTCAATGTGCAGCGTGCGGCATTTCAACTGTGTTCTAGTCCGCTTTAGGCCAAGTGGCAGTCGTAGGGCCACTAATGCTGCGTCACGCAGGCAATTGTGATGGGCCGTGCATAAGAGTCGGTGATGTTAGGGTACGGCGCCGTGTGCAGCGAATTGACTAGTATGCGAAGGCGCGTTTTGCAATGTCAATCACCTAAATGGCCGTAAATGAGGGCTGCCGCACACAGACTAAAGGCTGAAACCGCAGCGTGGCACATTGGGGACATGGAAATTTGCACACAAATCTGCATGGACACTAGACTCATTGTCGGAGCCAGCACGGCATTCAGTACTTAGGGTTGCCGCGGGTGGTGCAACCCTAGTCGAGACCGTCGCACGCAACCCTAACTGATACTGGGCGTTAGAGACGCCGCGGGTGTCCTGGCGGCATTAGCATTGGCTTTCACGGCGGCCTGTCGTGTCCAGTAGGTACCGGTCGTGAATTCTCTAGCCCGCGGCCTGATTATCAGCTGCAGGGTCGATCCGAGTGTGGATAGGCGAAAAACGCCCCACTCGCGATCAGTGCGGCTTAAATCACGCTGGCGTGCGTCGGAACGGGTCAGGGTGCGCCTGCATATGCCGGAACCCGGACGCCTGTGTGCGGCGGTGAGGCGCCTGCGAGCGGACACTGGCTGCGTCTTAGCTTGTAGATCGGATCGCCATGTAATGAGAATCATTTCCGCGTGCGGGAGGCTCGAGCTTTCTGCCTGCCGTCGACCTTTCTGTCAAGCAGCTCAGGCTTGCCCAGAACATGAGAAGCTTCGTGAAAGGTATCCAGATAGAACGGCTTTTCGCTCCAAACTAGAACTGCCCTAGAGACTCGATGACAGGGCCGACTTCTTCACAGATTGCTCGCTTAACATGAGGCACGAAAATGCACACTAGTTAGGCTAGCTCGCCCCCGAATTTGAGAGCCTCCTCACGTGTCGGAGTCGCGTTTTGAGCGCCGTCCCTGGCGCGACACGATGATGGCTGTGTATCTCATTTCTCAATCGTGGGGCAGCCTGTTCTGCGAGGCGAGATCTAGCTGCGGCGGCAAGGCAGTTAGTATAAAGTGACTTACTCGCGGTTGAGGAGGAGCTCCTTCAAGCCGGCGAGAGCCTGCTCGAGAGGCTGTGCCTGGCCGCGCAGCTCGGCATCAGCGTCAATTACACCGTCGCCAGCACCGAGGACGCTGCGAGGAATGGCAAACTTAGGCCTCAGCGGGACCGGTTTCAGGCCGAGGCCAGTGATTACGTCGTGCAGCTGGTTTCCGGCTCGAGCGCCGGACGCACCGCCGCCGTACGTGACCACAAGAGCCGGCTTGCCCCTCCACTCTTTAGCCAGCTGGTCCAGGGCATTTTTGAGGGCTGCTGGGTAGCCACCGTTGTACTCGGGGGTGACAAACACAAAGGCATCGGCGCTGGCGACCTTACGGCTCCAGGCCTTTGTTTCCTCGAACTGGTAGTCACTATAAGCCGGGATCCCGGGCTCGGCATCCATCGGCAGGGGCCAGTCCTTCAGATCAATGACCTCATAGCGAGCGGGTATGGACTGCGCGGCCACCTTCGCTACCCACTGCGATATGGCCGGACTGAGGCGCTTGGGCCTAACGCTGCCGCCAATGACAAGAATTTTGGGATTCATGCGAGGAACGAGTTCAAGGCGGGAGGCTTTTTATATGCGGTGTCCATGGTTCCATGGTTTCATGGTGTCATGTCAGGCGCGCGCCCTATGACAAATGGGGCGGTCGAGGGCGGAAACGGCATCGGCAAGGGCCATTAGGGTATGCCAGTGAAGATAGGGGCGACGCTTACAAAGAGCCACCCGCCCTGGAGTGATGCGCGAGGACCGGCGGAGCGTTTGACGGTGGCGTTGGCTCTTGTGCAGGCGTCTTCGCACTTCAATCTGAGTTGTTTCAAATGGAAAGGCTGTGAATTCGGTGAGGGAGAAGGAGGGGGCAAGGAGAACGTATCCTTATGTCGCATGCCACACTAGTGCGTGTGTGTGGCAGGTCATGGGGTTGGGAATTTGATCGAAGCTACAGCTCAGATAAGCTGCTAGATAACGGCAAGTTTGCCTGATAGATATCATCGCTGCCGTGGTTCAGCAAGTCAATGTCGTTTCTTCGCGAACGAAATAGACGTAAAGTGCAGGCGTACTATCCACGATATGGTAATTGAAAGAAAAGACAAATTGCACGATGCGAGGCAAGTGCAAGTGGCGGTGCAGATGTACAATAACAACAACGGTGAATAGTAGACAATGTCGCTAGTTCTTCAGGGACTCGAAACTCTCCGGGATGACAGAGGCCGAAGCCCAGCTGCCGCCTACCGGCAGCCTGGTCCTGGCAACATCTCGCGTCCATTCTAGTAGCTGTTGTCGAACACGATACTGTCACATCAGGACTCTTGTTATCACGATAAGCTCTTATCATATCGACTGCGTGGTAAGCTCCGCGGCAAGGGACCGAGGAAGGAAATGAGTTTATCTGTCTTAATTGCAAGGTCCGAATGAGCTTGTGAAGAATGGAATGGCATCGACTAGACGGTTGCGGATTGCTTTGCGTCCACCATATTATTATGTTGAATTTAGAAACTAGAGCAGCAAGGACCGGTTAAACAGCGCCTTTATAAGCACTCTGAGACCAAAAAAATGGACGAACACTGGAAAAGAAATACTTTGGACTGCATGTAATTATTAGGATATGATTCCATGGCGACGCTCCGGTTACAGACTCTTCCCGATCTGATAGCCTGCGTAACGCTGACGAGATGAGCTGCAATAGGACTAAGTGGCGAGGCGAGCGTTCCTGTTTCTTACAAGGTAAGTGAAAAAAAAAGGCATGAACAATAGCATCTGAAATTCTTCTATAGCTGCAAAAACTGGCACAGGCTTCCGGTTTATCGGCCGGAACTGATGCATGTGACACCCACCATCGGCGCCGCGACTCCCTCGGGTTCACCGGCGTAATCACTACAAACATACTTCCCTAGCCCATCATCAGATAAGTTTCGAGTACATAAAGGCAGTCTACGGCAAAGTTTGAAGCCATTGCAAAATGGCAGCAAGCGTGTACTCTACGCCTAAGGTGGCGCCTACTTACTCAAAGCCTACCCTGGCTGAAGTTGAGCGTGAGGTAGCGCTCGGAGCCATGGGCACGGAATCACACTCGCGGGAACTACGGATCATCAGCCTGTGTGACTTTGATCAGCGTCGCGAGGAAATCAAAGATGAGCTCTGGGCGGCAGCTACCGGTGTAGGGTTCTTCCAAGTGGTGGATCACGGCATTGACCTTTCCGATGTTAACCATGCATTCGAAATGTCCAAGAAGTTTTTTGCGTTACCGACTGATATCAAACGAGCTTATGCTAAGAGCGGTGGCAGTGACGCAGGATGGGAATACTCCAGCCAAAGGCCGCCGTCTACGGGTACAGTCGATCAGAAAGAATCGTACCTATTTTTACGCCCGCTCATGGATGGACTGTGGCCAAGCGAAGAAGAGTTAGCTGGCTTTCGTGCCACGTTGGAAGACTTCGAACAGAAGTGCTGGAAGCTTGCGATGGCGCTGTTGAGCTGCTTCGCTGAGAAGCTTGGTCTCGACCGCGAGTTTTTTACTCGCGCTCATACCCCATCGGCGAAAACCTACCAGGCTGCCTTGCGACTGTTGCACTATTATCCTCTACCTGCAGAACTCGTGAATGACCAAACTATGTGGCGTGCTGGTGCCCACACTGACTTTGGTGTTCTGACTCTGCTCTTTCAACGCGAGGGCCAGGCCGGTCTCCAGGTCTTGCCCGGAGCCGAAGCAGAGGCGCAGGTGTGGACTCCTATCGAGCCTTCGAACGAGGCAATTACGTGCAACATTGGAGATATGCTAATGCGCTGGTCGGGCAACCGCCTAGCGTCAAATTTCCATCGAGTGCGAATGCCACGTACGGGCGAAGACACTGGTCCTCGGTACTCTATTGCCTACTTCGCTCAGGCCAACAAAGATGCTGTAATTGAGAGCCCTAGTGGCACATACCCTACGATCACTGCCGCTGACTACCTCCAGCAGCGCTTGGAATCGTTTTATGCCGACTAGAGTCCCGTTTGCTTTTTGCACCAAATGATATTACTCCACAAGGTAGTCCCAACGCTTTTAGTTCTTACTTTTGTCCTTATGAGAATACATATTTTAGTACGAGGCGTAAACTGAGATAATCCCTAAGGGGGATGGCCAGAGGGCAGAGGTGCCAGAGGGCAGAGGTGCCTCCGTCTGGCTGCGGGACCCGTCTTGTATCCTGCGGCGGCTGCTGCGACTGGCATAACCGATACCAGTAGGTTCTCGCCTGTGCCCGGAATTGACGACACGAGGGTACCATCCAGACCCATCTGTGTGTTACGATGTAGACTTGCTTTACCGGCAAGGTCAAAATTAACGAGCCAGTGCCAGGAGAAATTGGTTGAGTTGCGACCGGCTGGATAGCGGAGGTATTGGCAGCGTGCAAGTAGGTTGAGATTGCGCAGGTCTAGATGTGGTCGCATTCGTAGGGCGGGCGGGCGCGTGGCGGGCCCCTTTCCATGACTCTGGGCTCCAGCTGAGCTCGCGTTTTTCTCCAAAGTCGTGGTTGTAACACGGTCAATCACTTCTGCGCTCCAGCGTAACCTAGATGCGGTCTGCTAGGTCGCTAGCTCTGTGAGCCACACGGTCGCTAGCCGGACTTCCGAACGTCCGCCGTATGCACGTTACCCTTGCCCATATCCGCCTCGAGAAGCGGAGACTACGCGGATTAGTTGAGGTGGGCGGTCCTGGCCGCAGCGGGACCAAGGTCCGAGCAGGCACTTACGTTTGGGCCGCTGCAGGTGATAGTGAGTGACGGTTCGCCGGTGGCGTAGCCGATGCCACCTCGGGGTGCGAGTCTGGCTGCGAGGACTCCGTAACACTCTACTGCAGTGAATCAAGGCTTTGATAGAAAGAGACATCTTCGTATGAACTGACCGAACTAAGTGTGTGTGCCTTGCTATGCTTCGCGCAGTCATGGTATGTACGTACCCATTCGGACACGCTTTAAAGCGAGGCTCTTCAGGTGTACCGAGCATTTGGTTGCCTTTAGCAACGGGGGCTGGGTGGTATAAACACAATGAGTACTGTGGAAGTTTCCGATTAGTGACATTCAGCATCATCCGTCAGGTGGCGGCCCACATCTCGTTTTTCTCCTGTAGCGATGGAGAGGAGGTGATTCGCAAAAGCGATAAGAAGGGAAACAATACCAGTTACTGCATCTGCGTCGTCGTCCGCCCCTTATCATCGCTGCGCGCTCCTCCGAAGAGATCCCTCAACAAGGCAGAGTCTTGACGCAGAGACAATCGCCCTGAGAGTGACCCCGGACCAAGTATTCATAGCACTAAACGTCTCGCGGGGCAGGCATGGATGTGCGATCAAAACTTTTTCGTACGTCGTATGAAGATGTATTTGGTCAATCATAACATATCATTGGTCACGAGGAAGCCCTGCTCGCATGCTTATGCGGCGCGAGCGTAAAAACGTGACGACTAGGTCACTGAGACAGCTGTAGAGAGTTCGACCCACTTCTCACTAAAGAACCGCCTGAAGATACCATGTTGTGGTAAGAGCTAATCCAGCTCAGCCTCATCGCTCCTGCGTGATTTTAAATCATGTGTAAAATCTACTTTGTTTTCCTGAATGTGGGCATGAAAGCGTTTTTGGCGCTGTTCGTGAATCTTAATGTCTGGAAATACTCCGTCATTCCGCCTGCGCACCGTCGCAGCAACCCATGTGCATGGGATCCAATTTTGTGCAAGTTTGTGACTAGACGCTTGGCGATACCGAAGTACCCTTTTAGTGCACCAATGAGAGGGGTGTGGAGCCGTATCGTAGAGTAATGGTGGGTAGGTGAGTGACGTTGTCTGCAGTGAAAGGATAGTAGATGTTGCTCAAATCGCGACGCACAAACCAGATGGGACCAAGCTGAGACCCGTAAATAGACATGAATGTGATTGTTTGCGATATGTCTCTGGTTACCAAAGGAGGCGTTATGCTTGAGACGAACCTTGACGACGTTGTCGTTTACGCGGACTGCCGCGACTCACTTATTTCTGTGTGCACGGCAAGTGCACTGTATATCATGAGATGTTGCTCACTAGCGTAGCATGTTTATGTGCGGCAAGAACTGGCCCCAAGCATTACTTGTGGGCAGTACGGGCACGCGTACACTGGTAACGCAGCCGGTAACGCCCTCTTTTGGCTCGAGTTAGAACATGTGACGAGCAATGCAATTAAATAGATATGGGCGCGCACGCAACATGAGAAGAGTGCGGTTCTTTGGGCTGGTCCCGATGACTTAGCCTACACTGACAACGAAGGCAGGTTTACGTACTTGCACGAGTGGGGCGCAAATGACGTACTACTCAGCACCGGGCGCGGCTCAGGTTCGTGTGGGAGTGGTGAACGGTGTAATTTGCCTGTCGAACACTGGCACACAAGCACCACCGTTCTGCCGCAGTTACATCCTCACATATTGATGATTCAAACCCTGGAGTAAGGAAGTTCATGACGAGGCAGTACTCCAAAGAAACAATACCAAGTACTGTAAGCTAGTGCCCTCAGAGAAGGATCTCACCGGCGGTTGTGTGATTTGCTTGTCTCGGGTAATGATGGCGACTGAGCGGGGCGTTGTGTGCACGTACTTTGAGCACGGTCTGACGTATGTGTAGCCCGACTTAGTGCCGTCCTTTGTTGGTGAGGCCGCCAGTTTGCTTGTGACTGCGCAGACCGTGGCATCAGTGCACATTATCTGCAGGTCGATAAAGCGCGCCCGCATTTGCAGCACGCAAGAAAGGAGGCCTCAATCAGTATTGTGAAGCTAAGAAGTCTATGGGAACTAAATTAAAGCACGCAGGATGACACCACCGTTACAGGCCAGTAAGGGCCCCCGGGTGCTGCGCTTGCATGAGGAATAGGGGTGATTGCCGAACCCTGCTGTATGCACGGCAGACGCATCGAGTCAATGACTAACGTGCATTTTATCTCAGAGAGAGTGTCACCGCGTGATTTTGGACCAGACTATAAAAGGCTAGACAAGCTGTAGACTCTATCTAACTGATTCTCTGGGAGTACTTCTCTTGGGCTGCCTCTGCGTAACCACCTGTCTTTCCACGTGTCTTGATTGGCGGGTAGCCTGCTTTTGCTGACCCAACCTCCGTGGAGTCACTACAGGATACTCCGACATGGAGCCCGACGGGTCTTTCCTTCGGAAATCGGCCTTACTTCTTCACAACTGTGATTGATTGAGTCCATTCACTATCTTCAATTCTGCGATTTTTGATGCAGCAATTAACTTTGTTTCATTCAACCAATCAGCACAGCTTTTGGATCCCGTGATTGTCGATACTATTTCAGATGCATATAATTTCAGGCGCATATGCAGATGCAGTCTCAGTTGCCCTGCATTATTTAAGCCTCCGTGCTCTGATAAAAGTTTCACTCCACATAAAAGGATCCACAACCTGCTGCAGGATGTCTATCATCCACAACGCTGCAGTCTTCTTGCTGTGCAGTGTTAATTCATTCCTAGTCATTTTCCAATTTTCCTGATAAGGCTTTCTATTATAAATGCTCATACCCGTCATGTGTACTGCGAACTCTGTCACTTTCGCGCTCTTTGAGATTATTAGCGGCATATTGTAGAGATCAGAGGCCAATTTTGCCTTATCGATGCCGCCAAACAGCACTGAGCCCGCAGTACCAGAGTTCTGTCCGTCCGGCCATAGCGAGAACGAGGTGCGCTGGATGACACCTTGTTGCTTTAGCCGCTGCGGCAGGTTTGCGTATCGCTTGTCTATACCGCCGCGCAAGAGCAGAGTCTCTGAGTTGTTGAGCCCGAGGCCGGCGACGCCAGCGTATAGCGGGCCAGGCTCAGTGGCCAGGGCGAAGTCGAAGTCAGTAAAGCTGTGATTACCGAGACGCAATGCATCCTGTGCCCAGAAGCCGTTGCTGTGAGTAGAACTGTGCGAGGATTCGAAGAAGAAGAGGGTGTGGTTCGTGCGGTAGGTCGAGGAGTCGTTACTGTTGAACAGAGCTTCGGGCAAGCATTTGAAATCTTGGAGGCATGGCTTCGGTGCCGTGATAGACTCATTTGAGCAGTCGAGAGAGCTAGAGGCGTTGCAGGCGACCGGGTCCAGGACAAATGTGTCACTGCGTGTCGTATCCAATGCAAGGGAGAGCGCTTGAGGTGGGGCCCCCATTTCCAGGTCGATGGTGTAGAAGAAGTCGCGTCTTTGAAACGGGACCCGCAGATCCACTTCGCGGCGACTGAGCGCTTTAGATTGGGTGCGACGGCTTATCGGCAAATGCAGAAAAGTACCAGCAGAGGTGCCAACATCGGAGGGCAACTCCGGAGCGGACGCGGAGTACAAAGCGAAGGCAAGACTGGCCAGTGCTACGAGGTAAAATATCATTGGATTCTTGAAGCGAGTTTCTCGCTTTTGGGATAATATTAAAAGGTTCGAGCCGTCAACGATGTGCGTCACGCGCCGCATTACATCATCGAAGCTGCATGCGCTATCGAGGCCAAGGGCGCAGGGTGTTTAGCGCGCGCTGGGCAGCAGCACTGTGTGTGAGCGGCCACCCGAGCGTTTGCGCTTAAGGTACACATCATATTTGATTGAAGCACGACGGACTCTTTGCAAATACCGTGAATGCGTTGAGTGTTCTTTGCCGGCGCACATGCTTGTCATCGTCCTGCACAAGATCTGTATAAGCCTCACATAGCCATCAGAATAGGACGATGCTGAGGTGGACCACCGCAGGAAGCTTTGTGCGAGGCGCGAGGGCTTGCTGAAATCGAGGCGCATACCATTTGACGCCATCAACCTAAGTACCCTCATTCCAATCAAATTCGGTCCCCCACGAGTTCGGAGCAGAATATGCCTAAAGGAGGCGAGGCCGATAGGAAGACCGCTAGTGCGCGTGTCAGTATCTCTTCGAGTCGGCTTCTCGAGAGAGCACCTTGGTAGGGCACGGAGTTTTCGGCAACCCTGCACACCGTGGCTCATATTTCATTAGACGTGACATGTCAAAGTACATAGAGCGTTTAGTCAAGCATCGAATGTGGTTTGTGGATGTTCAGCGATGGCTGTGGCCACCGGTTTGCGTACTGCGAGCTGCGGGGCTGCGTGTGCAGATCACCTGCAAGCCGATGTCATGCACCCCGCATCTGCATCAAGAGGCAACCAGGCACAATTTGGGCATCGCGAGGCCGTAGTGTTTGCGTGACCGGGCGGCTCTAATTGTGCTTTAACCCCAAGTCCCCTGATAACACGCGAATTGGCGGGGCGAAGGCGCGGTGCCGCTACCCCCAGCGGACGCAGTTTGGCCACCGCGCGCGTGTCGTCGATGACTAATACCAGGCGGTATGCATGGCGTTGACAGGCGGTGGTGCGTAGGGTGGAGGACCAGCTATCAGGAGCCTCGGTAGGACCACTACGGATTCGAGGCGGGCCCAAGAGTTTGGTCCTACCTATGGGCTCTGTGCGCGTCGAGAGCCCGTAGTCGTGAGCACGTTAGCGGGGCGTGGGGTCGCATGCTGCCGTAGGTCTCGTAAACGGCTAAGACCGTCTCCAATTTGTTAACCTTCCCATGAGCGCCTCGGGTGCCGCACACGCGTCTTCGAGCCCTAGATATTGCAGCGGCCTAACCCTATAAGACGCCACCTCAGGGTTGAGACACTGCTGAAACCACGGCACACCTTCAAGGCCTCAAACGGGAGAATTAAATTGCTGCGACTGAATTCCCCGGCGCGGCTTGTGCATTCATAGAGGTAGCTGCGTATATCGACTGTATTCGCGAACGAAGAGCCGTAGGGAATACTCCATCAGAACCCAACTCCCTCGAAGCGCTCCAGCGAACTCATTCAACGAATATATTTGGTTTCCTGATCAATGGAGGTAACAGAGAAACAGAACTATTACACGGGCGGCAAGGTTATTAGCAGCTAGGCCGTCGTCGGCCTCGAAAGCTTGGAGACGAGTTGACCAGTATGACGATGTGATGCATCTCTACATCGGTCTGTATGTCCTACGAGCTTTGCAGAGCTGTTAGTGGACATGGTGCCTTTAAATGTGCATATGGCACCTCCAAGGCCTCAATAAAGGTTCGCTAGACTTGCCAGAATACCCAGGGTTATGTAGGCTCGAATGGTTGCTTCAAGCCCACGAGGAGTGTCGGTATGGGTTTTTTTAAGTATATAGTGATGGAGTTGTAAACCACGGAAAGTGATTCTTCCTCCTTTTTTTTTTGTGATTTCTGGGTTTTCTAATTTTTTTCCTTTTTTCTGTTCCGCTATGTTTGCTTCTCTTCCCTGGAGCTGCTCTATGGGGATAAAAGGGTGATATCCTCAGTTGGAGTTCAGAGCCTTTCAGACCTATATTCAGCTCGGTGAGCGCAAGATAAACCAGTGCACGGCACGAAAATTTTGCAGTGCTGATGCAAGTACTTATCGAAAAAGTCGACAGTGCGTGAGCTCAAAGCCTCGTACCTCGTCCCAAGTTGTAAACAGAGCATTAACTTGGCCTAGGCCTCGCTCCATCTACATCTCCACCGGTAGGATAGTGTTAGGACCAGTGCCAGTGCCAGCGCCAGTGCCACCAGCGCTAGCACCAGCACCAATAATATCAAAAATGCCAGCATCAACAGCGTCCTCAACGGCATCAGTAGCTGCTGTAGAACCAGCCTTACCACCTTCAAGAGCACCGATGAGAGCACCTGCGCGAGCACCTGCGCGAGCACCTGCGCGAGCACCTGCGCGAGCACCTGCGGCAGCAATAGCACGATCAATAGCATCACCGTCAGCGCCAACAACATCATTAACAACCGCTTCCACTTGAGCTTCTGTTAGTTTATTTTTGTGCCATAGGAACCGCTCTTTGAAATGAAGTGCTACAGCCTCACAAATTCCATCCCAATCGAAGTCAGACCATAGCATGACGGGAAAGACGACCGCGAGTAACACACTAAGAGCCACGATTAGTATTCCCACTCCGAAGAGCGCAAAAATCAGGCTAAGCAGACCAGGAACTCCATCCCTGAGGTGTTCATCGCGCAGCTGCATGTTATGGATGCCACGAGCGGCAGCCACGAAGGTGAACGAAAGGTGGTCTTGGAGATCCATTAAAATCAAGAGAACGTGTTTCGTCATGTCGGAAAGCGTGCTATAAATGATGGCAGTCCGCAGGAACTCTCCAACAGTTTCATTCCACCCCTGAGAGACTGCGAAGCTAAGCATTACTAGCAGGACGTCTTTCGGAGACACAAAGGCAAGGGGGTCCTGAGCCAAAGACATCTGTGATGGTTAGAGGTGGAGAAAGAACTATCATGAGGGTGGGCGCGTTTGTGGCTAGATGGCGACGTGACATGGTTTAGGGTACGACTACGGACGAGGGTTTGAGCCGAGACGAGCTGTAGGCGTCACGCCACAGCATGACCCAGTCATGCTCGTTTCTCCGTCACCCGCGCCTGAATGAATAAATATGCCGCGGAACACTCACCCTCGGAACGTGTGTATGCTGCGGGAACGCCGTTTAGGAACGCCGAGGTGGATGCGGGAGGTGACTGTGAAGACCCAGCTGGAATTAAATGGTTGATTACATTTGAGTGACTGTATTGTGATCGTATAGGCGTGGGTATGAGGTGGCGTTGGAGAGGGGCGAGGCCAATTGACGTGTGTCTTCGCGGTGGGTATAAGAAGGCGCGAGGAGAGGGTAGGGGGCTACGATTAGTCAAGTGCGCGGCCCAGGGTCCGCGAGCAGAGGACGGCGGCTATGAAACGTGAGACGTGAGATGTGGCGTGGGTGGATGTTGGGGTGGGTGTGAATGCAATTGCGTTTTTTGGTTGGGTGCGCTGTCTACTCACGATACGGGCGAGCGGCGCGCGGAGCGAGCGGCGTCGCGAGGCCTCTTTTGAAAGCTAGGCGGAGTTGGCCGAGCACTGCCGGTGTAGTGGCGGGGCGCAAGAAGTTGCGCTATCTATACCTGCAGAGCATACGAGCTACTGCTTCAGAACGAGAAAGGCGAGAGCTGGAGGAGAGCGGCTCGAATTAAAAAAAAAAAAAAAAAAAAAAAAAAAAAAAAAACAAAAAAAAAAAAAAGCGACATCATTAAAAGTAAGTACGAGGTTGTAACAGTTCAATATCTCGCAGTTCGAACGCCAGGCAAACTTATTGGCAACCATCTGCGGCCCACATCATCGCCCAAACCCCTGCCTCACAGATGTGAAGGTGACCTCGGGGAGTGCCATTGCGCGGCTTACAAGCGTCATGGCTACGTGTTCGGACATGGCCCGGCTCCTGCATGATCATACCTTCTCCCTCTTTTGCCGGTCAAAGCAAAGCCATCAATACCGACATATGCATTCGTGCGGGGTTGCCGTAGGGTTGCGCCGAGATGCACGCCGATGACGCGCGTGGTGATTACGGTAATAGACAAGCGTGAGGCGCGCGTGAGGTACTCGTGCTCGCCGAGAAATTCTGTTGGCATTTCATTGATTACAGGAGAAAGCTCGTGCAGGGTTGGCCAGGCCGGTTGGTACGCTGGCCAGAATTGAGTCGCGCGTAGGACGTTTTCATAGCCCGTGCCTAGCCCGTACCCATATACGCGCGCCCAAGAGTGAGGTGTCACGCGCTAATGACGTATCGAAATCGGGGAGGCCATGCACGCCGCTGACTGCCGCAGAGCCTGCGAGGCCGCTGGACACAGCAGAGGCAGCTAAATGCAGAACCCAGGCTTAGCGACAGCGTGCAACGATCTGCGGCGGGACTTATAAACGCGCGCGAATGAGGCGTACCGAGAGGGCATGCGGGTTTCAGCGCTGGCCAGTGTGGCCATCGTTCTAGAGAGTGTTCTGGCTGTCAAATCTATGAAGGGTGTTCTACAGCTTCCCATGAGCCATGGGCCCGAAGGGGCCGACCGGATACGCCATGGCCTCGAGCGCCGGGACAGCGGCGTGGACAGCCGGCTCGGGGAGGGAACAAACTACATGATTGAGCTTGAGCTGGGGACGCCACCACAGTCCGTGAAGCTGGAACTGGACTTAGGGTCGAGCGACCTGTGGGTGCCCATCGATACAGCATGCATGTTCCAGCACGGATGCATGGATGGCGGGACCTTTGACAAATTCGCGTCAACAACGTACAAAACTGACGGTACGGCATTCCGGCAGCACATCTGGGATGGATATTCTTTAACGGACCAGATCTCATCTGGCGAGATTTCGCAAGACGTTGTTCGATATGATGGACATAACTTGTCGACGATCAATTTTGGGCTCGTGAACGACTCCGGATACATGGACAGAGGCTTGGTTGGTCTTGGCCCCGTGGGCGGCGAACAGTATTATCTGTCTGGCCTCATTTCAGCGCCCGTTCCGAACCTGCCGCAGCAGCTGCAGCAGCAGGGAGTGATTCAGCGTACCGCATACTCACTGTGGTTTAACAAGGGTGTTGCCGATGCTGGATCCGTTATTTTTGGGGGAATCGATCACGCCAGATACACAGGGGATATTTACAAGATGCCCCTCATCAAGACGGTGCAAAGACTTGAAAGCCGCCGATATTACGCTCTGCAAATGACTGGGCTTAGCATCTACGACAAGCATGGGGATGAGCACCAGGTGCTGAGCTGCAACGCGCCTGTTCTGCTTGAACCGCGCTCACCAGTGAGTTCGCTGCCACGCAGTCTCGCGACCAAGTTGTTCAAGTTGCTAGGGGCAGAGGAGCCAGATTATGCGAGGGAAACTCTCGTGAAATGCAAAGCGCTGAGGTCGAAAGACGGCGGGATAGGGATTCACCTTGGCGGCGTGGATGTGACCGTGGGGTTCAGCGACTTGTTGGTCGAGTATGGGCCCGTGAAAGGCTCACACGATACTTACTGCTTTCCCGGGTTCGTAACAAGCGAGACGTTTCCGGTTATAGGCGAGAACATCCTGAAGACTTTGTATCTTGTGTACGACCTCGATAACATGGAAGTGGGCATCGCTGCTGCTCAGAGAGATAACGTGACATCGTCGTCAGTCGAAGCGCTGAGCACGGGAATCCCCGGCATACGAGCCCCCGCAAATGCCAGCATTCCCCTGAACCTTCAATACAACCAGTATGAAGTAACCCTGGATCAGTTCAAAAAGGTGCAGAAGCTGATCACACCCACGAGCAGGGCACAGCAGACTCAATCGGGGGCCAGTTTCATAGAGCACCTTATGTGGGAGCTGCAGTCGGGCACGATGCGATCATCGCTGAACCAAAGCGTCGTGATTGGCGCTAAGCTGCAGCTTAGCGGTGCGCAGCAACTTGCTCCTATGAGCACTCTGTGTGCTGCTGCTTTAACCCTCCTCACGAGTATTATCTAGAAGCGTTTAGGCAAGAAAAGGTTAGAAGATCATGCGCCGTGGCCACGCATGCAATGACGATACATTAAATGAATGAACAAATAAACACGGCGCCCTCACATCGGCCACAGCAATTTGTTGGCAATAAATTCGCATCGTCTATATAACGTAGCCAAACATCCCATACAGAAAAGAGAAAAGATATCATACTTGAGACGCTGACCTCCTTCAGACAACTATTGAGTGTTGTCTTATAAAATCGCTCCGGATTATGCAGAGTTAGCAGCGAACGCGACGAGTGTTCGAAGTGCGCAGTTTGGGTTGGGCACGCACACATGGTAAGCGGGAGCCAAAATCTGAGAATGGGCTTAGCGTCCACACGTAGGAAGGTCCGAGGGGCATTAACGCTCACGGCTGGGTTCATGTGGACGCGACCTTCCGGTCTCAACCCTAAGACCTACTCTTGTTATCTGGCTTGGCGATAAGAGCCGGGTTGCGTGTTAACTCAACAATGGGCTAGGGCATGTCCTCGGTGAGCTGGCTTCGCAGCCACGTTTCATGCTCTGCGCGCAGACCACCAGAAAAATGCCAAATAAAGTGTCATCACAAATTACTAGATAGCTCCAAAAGGATAAACAAGCCTCCACCTCATAAACGACCTCCTCCTGGTAAACTCATGCGAGCTGTGTGCTCTAATAACAACGTTCCTCGACTTTCCGCGTCTCTTGTCTGGCGGATGCCCGACAATAGGCGACCCATTCCCGTGATGGCATCATTATCTGTGATATGTGTCAAGATGTGGGCATCTAAGTTAAATGTCCCAATTTAGTATGAGTAGTGTCTTGCGCGCCGCGTTTCACCGGTACTTTTTTTTTTCCAGCTTATATGGGTTCAAAAAGCAGCAAACCATTGGTATCGAACGCAAATTCCGTGCGATTAGAGATAGCGAGCCAGGAATATTACACGGGAGGTGAAGCCATCACTGGTGAGGTCCTGCTTGACGTTGGAACTGCGGGATTTACCTTGCATACACTGACAATAAGCTTGGGATGTACTTCTAGGCTGTGGACTTCCCTTTGCCAGCCGCCAACTGTGCACACACCTTACACGGACGTGTCTTCGGCTTACGGACCGCGTTCATTGGATGCTGGTTGCCATCGGTTCTCTTTTACATTAAGCACACCGGACGACGCTAGAACCTATCCACCAACTATCGGTGAAGACAGTGGCCTTCCCTGTGGATACGGGATTGAGTGGTCTGTCACTGCGCGTTTGAATGCCACAATATGCCACGACACGAATCTAGAGAGCCAGTACATCTTTCGGTCACAGTCGTTGCCAGTTCGTATTTACCCCGCGGCAGCGCGTGACCCGCAGAGCACAAGCGCGCCGGAAGTGTTCTCAGCTGTTTCGACATCACCTTATTTGAGGATGACTCTCTACTATTCCAACGAGATTCCACAGGCACCGGCGCCATGCTGCGTGAAGCTGAAGATTGAGCCATTGAAGCCGGTTTTTGTGTACACCATAGGCATATACGTGAAGAAAGCTATGGTAGTCTGGTCGCCCCAATCTGCCGACGTCGTGTTCACGAAGCTGCCAATAGGGCCGCGCGTAGTAGTTAAGCAAGTCCTCGCCAGTGAGCTTAAGCTAGATGCGCAGGCTCTCGGCTGGGGGCTCAGGTGCATACAGCCTCCAGCTTTCGTTTCAGCGCAGGCTAGCGTGTCCTATTGTCTCTGCGTAGATGTGGAAGCGCGTGATGGACGTTCGGAGAGCCTGCAGTGCGCAAATATCTGGATGGGTCCTGTAGTGCCACTTGAACCTAGAAAGGACGAGCGCGGAGATTATTAAACTGTGGAAGGGAAGCCTTGGAGTGCAACAGTTTGCAGCGGTGAGCAAAAAAGGGTTAGTATGAATTTTTATTTCTGTATGTGTGAAGTTGTAAAACGTAGGTGTTTCTTCCTCCTTTTTTTTCATGATTTTCCTTTTAGATTGTTTTTGTAGTTCTCGTTGCATTGGCTCTTTGGGCTTTGTGAGCTGTTTCCATTTGTTGACTTCCTCGTCTTTTACGTGTATTGCATTGCGTTGCGTGGCATGGCATGGCGTTGTGATTACTCCACGATACGACATTTAGACCTGAGCGTGAAGCCTTGTGAGCTTAGTTGGCCCAGCGAACGCAAAGAAACCTCTATACGGTGTACAGCTCTGGTAGGCTTGATGTACACCCCCCCCCTGGAACGCTGACAGTATCCGGGCTTGAGACGTCTCTCTTAAGCAACGCTTGTGCATCTGCATTGTATGCAGCATCTTGGCCGGGGTGGCACTTGGCTTGTCCTATCAACAGCACTCAAAGGTGGTGCACTCTGGGGCGCGTCTCCGGGCATATCATTGAGCGGAATTGCACCATCACGGTAACGACCGCCAACATTTTGGGCGCGCTTCTCAATTTTTTTCGCCAAATCAGGGGCTAGCGCCTTAAAAAAACCGGTCCAATCAAACTCACGGTACACCATCAGTGACAATGCAAGCAGGAGTACGACACTGAGACCTGCGAGTCCAATGGATGTCAACGCAAGACCAAAGCACAGAAGAACCCACATGTGTTGTCTCCGCGATCGCCGTCCCGGGCAGCCGCAATGCCTCCAACAAAGGCAACCGATAGCTGATCATGACCCCACATGAGAACCATAATCGCTTTCTTCTGCCAGTCAGGGAGCTTGCTATAAATGACGGCGGTTCGGATCAGCCTCCCAATGATCTTGTTCCACAACCGCGCAACCACAACGCTGATTACTGCTACTGCGAAGGCCACCTGAACCAGGACATCTTTTGTCGGTTGCGTGTCTTTTGGGTCAGATACTGACATCGATTGAGTCCAGAGAACGGGAAGTAGCGAAGTAAAGTCGATGTTCTGGTGGTTCAAAGTCGGGGTTTAGGGTATAAGGCCTGGGGTTTGTGAAACTGCGAGTCGCGTTCATGCGAGATCACGCCACATAAAGCCCGCGGCTTGAATTACAAGAGCAAACCTTCTTTTCACTAGTACACTCGTCGTTAGCAAGAACGCGATATTACACGCTATCGTACAATACTGCTTGATTCTTGCTCAAAGACCATCTATCGCCATTTCACACCTGAGAAGGTGTGGCACCAGAGATACCCGCGCGCAGGCAAATGACATGCACACTGAAATTTGTCAAGATACAACGTGAAGCTACATATAAAGAGGCCTGTATCTAATGCCACCATCCAGAGCGAAAGATAGCTGCCACAAAAGGGATGCAGAGTGCCACGAAAGGGTTGTAGAGCACAGTGGCATGGATTTTCAGGCGAAGCCACGCATCAGAGTTCCTTTTCTATACATAGTACCTCTGTGGCTTTCTTAGACGTGGCTTCAGACTATGCAGCTCATTTAAGTACCGTAGTATAGACAAGCACGTCAAGCTATCATAGAGAGATTCCGTCTCACAGGTGCGTCGAGAAACCGAGGACACAGGGACTCGTTAAGTTGTTAAGCATGCTGATTATGCCATTCCAAGAGAAATTTGCTCAGCGTGGAGTGCGAACGAGAACTTGAACCCTAGAACTTCTTCTTTCGGTTAGGTTTACATAAGGCTTCCCATTCGCCGTCGCGTGCCGCAGAAACCGGGGCGCGCGAGATGGGCAGTGAGTGTCGCCCCCATGGATAAAAACAGTTTGGAATCACGTATTGAGGCAGCAACCCTGGGGCTGGAGATAACGAATGAACAGGAGTATTACACCAGCGGAGAGGCCATTTCAGGTACTGTGGTAGTCCACCTCGAGCGCGCTGCCACCACGCAGAGCTTGACGGTGAGCCTGGGCTATACCGAAAAGCTGGTAACATCACATACCTCCTCTCCAAGTTTGTACGGGTTCGCTGCGTGTGTGCGTCTAATAAGTGAGCCGACCACGCTCAACGCTGGTTGCCATAGGTTTACATTTGCCGTGACGGTCCCCGATGATTCAAGAGACTACCCACCAAGCATTACCGAGAAATGGGGTCTGTGGTCGCATTACGATATTTCGTGGGCCATGACTGGGGAACTCGCAGCCACAGAGTTGGCGCATCGACATGGGGCTGCAGCGCTGCCAAGTATTGTTCAAAAGCACTCAGTAGCAGTTGTCCTTTACCCCGCGCGGTGGTGGCTGCCGCAGAAAGCGTTCTCGCTTGACGTCTCGGCATCCAAAGTGGCGAAAGTCACTGTGATTTCGCCAACGACCATTCCACAGGCGCCTAAGCTCTGCGACATAAAGGTGATCATTGAACCCGGCCTGCCAATCTATGTGAAGAGCATAGAGGTGTTTTTAGAGAGAGACTTGGTTGTTTGGTGTGAGCTGTACGCCAAAGCACATTTCCGGAGTTTACCGATCGGCCGCGTCACGGTCGAGCACGTGGTAGTAGACAAGCTAGAGCTACACGGGCGCGCACTCGGCTGGGGCTTAAAGAGTATGCAGCCTGGGGCATTTGTCGCGCACCATGGGAGCTTGTGCTACAAGCTTTGCATTGTGGTTCATGTCCGACGCAGGCGTCCCCTGACCCTGCGCCGCACGTTTGTGCATGTCGAGCCTGCCAAGAAGCATGATGATCTTGGGCAAGGGTTGCCGATGTACAGCGAGAAGGAAGCTGCGGCTGAACTTTAGCGCCAGCAGGAAACGTGAAGGAAGTAAGCTGGCTGATGATCGAACATGCCATGGGTTAGGAATCTGACTCGGTACATACCGGCTAAGATAGTGGCTTATGAGCCCAGTAACCGAAGTATTGTGAAAAACGATGTTATAATTAGATACTCGTTAGCACAGTTATCGACTATAGATCCCTCTTTACAGTCTGTCTCATGCGTATTATATCCGGTGCACGAACCGCAATCGGTTTCTGAGTCCGAATCATGATTTATAGCGTTGTCAGAGAGTGTGTCATACTCGATGAAGTTATAAAGGGCTAAACAATCCGTAGACTATAAACAGCTGGTTGTTGGCGGGCCTCCCTTCGGCCGTTTAGGACTTTACCTTTCACGTATTTTGTCTGTGCGTGCCACTGCTTTAGCTTTGCATTGACTTTGCCGGACAAGCAAGACCACTATCCGCCGAGCCCTGCCGTGCCTTTCCGTGTCTGGGCTGAGTGACTGTGGCGTGCAGTGGCGCGTCAAAGCGAGTGCCGAGATCGCGGCGCCGGGTGCGCAGCTGAGCACGCAGGACGCGGCTGCCGTTCGCGGTTACCTGCTGCCCTCGTACCTTGAGACGGTGCAGTTCGGCAAGCGCATTTCCGGCGAGAATGTGTTTGAAGATATGACCTGCATGATATGCCAGCCCGCGTGGATCCCGCAGGCGCCAGACGTGAGCGAGTTGTTCTCGCACTCCGCGCGCCGGCCCTCGTGCACAGCGTGGATGTGTACATGGAAGGCCGTCTCGTTATGTGGGTGCGGCGGGCAGCGCGAAGCCAACTTTGGCGCTTGCCACTCGGGGCCGTACACGTAAACGAAGTTGTGGACAAGGTCGAGCTTGACGGCCGCGTGCACGCGTGGCGGCTGCGCGGCCCGCTGGCTGCGGAGTTCACTTTGCCGAGCATGCATCTGCAGTACAGTTTGTGCGTTAGCTTCGACCGCGGCACGGACGCAACGCCTATTGTGCAGCTGCTGGACGCAATGGTGGCCTCGCCCGGGGCAGAACGAGAATGCGTGTTGAAGCGCCGTGTACGAACGCGAGGGCGCACCACCCGTATAAATAGATTAGCGGCGTGCCGGCGGTTCTGTTGACATAGAAGTCATTAAGAAACTACATATGTTTCGAACAGTAAACTAAATTGCTCTCATCTATAGGGGTTGTCGTTACGGGCGCACCTTTTTATAGAGCATGTGTCTGGTCATCAATGTCCTTCCTCGCAGAAAGGCAGTGCAATGTACTGTAAGCGTCGAGTACTTTTCGGCCGCGTTTCGCAGAAAAGCCTGACAACCTGATTGCCCGAGCCTGATGATCGGCAACAGCAGCCGCGGCCGACTTATTAAGCGACCCTATCGAGTGGGACGACTTCGCTTAAAGAGGAATGGTAGCTTGCGTGACTGCATTCCATACTCTTTCCCCCCGGCGGGTGTATATAAAAAGATGCGAGGTGGGCATAAAAGCAATGCGGGTACAGCGATCACCACCCGTGTGCATCAAGCTCCAAATCAACGAGGCGCACGAGTATTATGTTGGGGGCGACACAGTACACGGCGAAGTTATACTGATAGTTGATGCGCAATACTGGGTACGCAGCGTCCGTGTTGAGCTCGTGTGCATAGAAGAAGTGGATTTGTCCCCGCGTGGCGGTCGCGAAGTGCTTGTGCACTACGAGCACGTGGACACGCTAGTTCAAGACGAGCGCCTCGGCCCTGGCTGTTGCCGCTACGCGTACACGATGAACGTGCCGGACACGCGTGGCCGCTATCCGCCGAGCTTCTGCGTGAAAGGGTCCCGCAACTGCGGGATTCGGTGGTACGTGCGGGCAAGTGCGGAGGCCACAGACGGCGAACTCAGAAGTGTGGAAGATACCACCACGGTTCAGGTGTTTCCGCTTCCCGCCCACATTGAGGGTCAAGGGGCTGGAAGCCGCACGTCAAACGAACAAACTCACGAGGGCCAAAAATGTTCGATATGCAATCTGGAGTATATCCCCCAGGGTGGCGAAGTGTGCGGCGTGGTGATCGCTCTAGAGCTTTTGAAGGCTGCGCACGTTAGCAGCGTGGATGTATACATCATATCCTGTGTGGTTGTGTGGCTAGGGGCCGCCGCTGAGGTTTTCGAGTGGCGTGAATTGCTCGGAACGGCTCGAGTGGAGAAGGTCGTGAGCAAGGTTGAACTAGACGGTGCGTCATGCGGGTGGCGGCTGCAGGGCCCAGTGCCGCCGTCCTTTAGCTCGGTGAGAATGCGCCTGCGGTACGACCTGTGCGTAAAAGTAAACTGTGCAGGGAAGGAACCGACTCCTTTCACGTGGTTACACACAAAGGTAGGCTTCCCTTTGGGCCCCGCTAGCGTTGGCGTGAGAGACGAACCTCCTCCTAAGTATAGTGAGGGCGCAGAAGTGGTCCGACCTCGTGGGAAAGCTGACATTTGAGTATTACATATTTTGACGACGAGAAGAATTACGGTTGTAACATGCGATGCTGCCTGATGCGTGATCGATGACTACGACGGTTAGCCACGAGTTACAGCTTGAGGGTACGTAGGAGCCCCCACTGCCGGCGGGGTCGGCGTCTGCGGTTGAACCTCAGGGCGCTGGTTCGTGAGCGGCTTTGCAGGCACGTCGTTGTCAGGGCTCTCGTACCACCAAAGCCACCTGCCGAGACTGCCCCTTTCATACTTGCTGTCCTTCCGACTAGTCTCATAGATGAGCCACAGAATGGTTGCGACCGCCGAAAGAAGTGACACGCCCGCCGGGATCGTGACCCACCATAAGTCCCCATAGTGAGGTCTGTCGAAAAGATACGCGCCAGCCAAAGGGTAGGCGGGACACTCTGCAAATTGGACGAGCAGCATGGGTGCGTAGAACCTGTTTTTGAACCTGCTCACCTTGCATTCCACCTTGACCTTGTACTGCAGTGCGATGCCGCCGAGGTTACCGCCTGCAACAAGAAGACCAAGTCCAATCAGAAGGCCATGGCCTCCCTCGACGGTGACCTCTGCCACCATCTGTGAGTGTATGAGTTCGAGTGGGAGACGTTCCAGCAACGTGTGGTTATATAGGCACCCGCGGCCCCGTGCCTCGCAGATGAGAGAGAATTACCTTGTTCGGCAAGTCTCGAGTAGTGCGTTATGTAATCATTGACTACGTAGAGTATTAGGTTTTGTGACCACGGAGGTTTGGTCTTCTTAAAACCGTATACCCACCAAAGAAGACACGTGAATGGTCGGGAACGTGCCTCCCCCCTCTCCGTTGTTTAAAGGACACATTTTGTTTAGCCTTTTATAGCCTTTTTCACGTGGTGGCACTCTCTCTGACACCTGAATATCGTGGTAAGCACGAAAAGTAACGCGCGCATGCTCGAATCGTCGTCAGTCAGTATACAGCCTTCTATCCCGTGCAGTGTATATTTTGAGGGGGATACTGTCTGCGGGGACGTCATCCTAGCATTAAGGGAAGCACGTTGTCGTGTGCGCAGTCTACGCGTCGCGCTTGGGTGCACGGAAAAGGTTGACCTCAGTCCACATGGTGGACAGCAGGAATTCGAGCACTATCGTGATACGCACACGCTAACTCAGGATGAGCACATGTGTGCCGGCTATCACAACTACAGCTATGCCATGGAGGTGCCTCGCAGCCACCAAAAGTATCCCCCCAGTCTCATAGTAGAAGACACGTGCAACGGTGGAATTTGGTGGTGGGTGCAAGCTTGGGTAGAATTCGAGGCCAATGATGGCAAGATAAAGACTGCGGAAGACATGACTATCATCTGCGTGTTTCCAGCACCCTCGTTTGTAGAGACCGTGGCGCTCGGCAAGAGCCTATCGATCGGGTTGGCAAAGGATGGCATTAAATACCTAGTATGCATGCCAGCGCTAATCCCACAGGCTCCTGACATCTTTGGTGCCAAGGTATTAGTTGAGCTCGATGAGCCCGCGCTTGTGCGCAGTGTGAGCATCTCCCTGGAAAGCTGCATAGTTATGTGGCTAGGGGCTGAGAGCAAAGTATTTTTACGGAACTGGAGCATTGAGACGGTTCAGGTGGACGAGACTACCAGCAAGGTCGAGCTTGATGGTTCTCTGCGACGATGGCAAGTCGATGGCCCATTGCCCGCGCCATTCAGCTCGGCCGGTCTGCATTTGCGGTATAGTTTGTGGATCGCGGTAGACCTGGCCGACTCAGAGGCTGCAGAGTTCACTGTGCTCGAAACTCTCTTGGCCTCGCCGGGAGGTCAGCACCAACGGCTGATCATAGCCGAGCCTCCAGCGTACACGCCACACAACGGGCCCGCGTCTGTTGACTAACCCCGAATTTGATACTCACGTGATCTTGACAACAATAGCTGTCGGCTTCGAGACAATGAGTTCACAGACGAGGCGTTGCCGCTCGGCCAGTGCGCTTCTGTGCATGGGGCTGGTGTGGATTGTCAAGTCCTGCGTGGGGCTCCATTGGTTTCTGCGCTTCCACATCATCATTTGTGCTCGTCGGCGCAAGTTTGAGCCAAGGAACTGTGACATGCAGGCCTGGGAACTTGCTTTTGGCTCGATTGGTTTCGAACAATAGCCATAAGATGTTAATAAGCACCGCTACGCCCGAAAGAGCGGCCGGGACCATGGGCCACCAGTGATACGTGTCTCTGTTCTCGAGATACCTGACCGCAGGCACGTAAAAGATACTAAGCGGCACTTGCAATAATGAACATGTTTCTAGAATCGTGTTCTTCCATCTCGGCAGTTTGCAGCTTTGCGCCACCACCATCTGCGCCTTTACGAATTCGACATTACCGATGACGACGCCTCCGACCACGAGAAAGAAGGTGTTCTCGGTCGTGGTCTTAATGATGGCCGGCGGTGTGGTCGACATGGAAAAGTGATGATGATACCGAGAAAAGCTGCGGTCTATGCCGATGTTTATATAGGCACCACCTACATGTCAGACGCCCGCTTTGCATATGCACGCGCGCCCTCGTGCCACTTGCATATAAGAGAGAGTTACTTTGTTTGACACGCTCAGCTTGTTTTGGCAAGTATCGATTGCATGTTATGTAATTGTTTTGTAATGCCAATGCAAGGCCTGCATTAAACGAGAAGAGCCCCCAGAGTCTGGGAAACGAATTCGGGCCCTACCACCGTCTAGGCCTTTAACATGTGCACACAATTGCAAATCACAGACGTGGGAGCTGCCGCGCCGACGCTGTGTTACCAGCGACGGCGTGCAGCGCTCTGGAGTCGCGGTGCCGTTGCCGGACCCGACGTTGAACCCTATGACCTACGCTCGTTATCTGGGTTTACGGAAAAAGAAGGGTTGGGGCAACATGCGAGAAGATGTCTGAAGGGTTGCCGCTGACAAGGCGCCCCACTGTACGGCCACGACCTCTCCCATATACCTCAAATCGATCATGTATGCGGCGAGTGTGGCCGACGAAACTGCGGTCGACGTCTGCTATCCGTTAGAGGTTAGATGGTTACATCACATGCCCATATAGGCGCCACCTGCACGTTAGGCTCTTGCGGGGTATTCTATGCACGCGCGGTCCCGTGCTTTTCACAGATAAGAAAGACTTACCTTGTTCGGTAAGTCTCTAGTATCGTCTTATGTCATCACTGTGAGCGATTATGCAAACCCCGCAGCGAGCGCAACGAGCACTTAGAATGTGTCAGTAGAATGCGCAGATACGACAAGGGTACCCCATAGGTCTTTGGAACTAATCCAGAACTCTGAAGAGGAGAGTTGTCGAGGAGCACTGGCCTCGGGACTGGTTCTGCTGGAAACGGCTTCCAGGCAATAACCCTAAGACCTGCTTTCGTTATGGCGGCCAGTGATACGAGACGGGTTGGGGTGTAATGGGATAAGGGGTTTCAAGGGTTTCTGCTGACGAGCCTCACCGCGAACAACGAGGGCTAGTGAGAGTGCAGTCCATAGCAATTCCGCCCCCGTCCTGTGCGTGAGGTGGTCACGAATAGGATGCTGCTCGCCGCAGTAGAGAGCAAAAGCACGACTATCGTGAGACCACCATGCCGCTCAGGGCAGCGTGGCATTACTCCACAAACCTGAACATAGTCCGTGGTCCCCGAAACCGGAGAGCTTCTTGAAGAGGCTCTCGGTCTGGCTTCGGTGTCCCGTCTTACTGGCGGGCGATGGATACGCTACGCCGTGCACGATTCTATACAGGAGCGGACCTCGGTAATAGAGGCAGAACTAAAGCGCAGGGCAACATTATATAAGGCTAAATCCATTGAATTTCGGGGCTCGTCATCACCAACATCGTTGAGGTGAGGAAGTCGACGATGTGATCAGCATCCTTGCGCCGTGTATCAAGATGCCATTTTCGGCAACCACACTTGCTCATCGCGTCATCCTCGTAGCGACAAGGGTCTACGCATTGTGAGGGGCTGAGCGGAGCTTTACTGCACGTATGTGCGCGGGGCACCTCGACTGAACCATTTCTAGGTAGCTTATATCAAGCAGGGTCGCTCGCGTCAGCACAAGGCCACAAACGTTTTCCCGGTGGCGTAACGCTCAGTTGTGGCTTCTTTGCGAGATGACGGCACGGCTTTAGTGTGCATGCCGAGGCAGAGCGTGGCTGACCCTCGGGTTACTGATTCGTGAGCGAGTTCGTGAGCGAGTTCGTAGGCGAGTTCGTAGGCGCGTTCAATGGCGCGTTCAATGGCGCGTTCAATGGCGCGTTCAATGGCGCGTTCGTAGGCACCTTCGTAGGCACCTTCGTAGGCACCTTCGTAGGCACCTTCGGAGGAGCGTTCGTGAGCGCGTTCGTGAGATAATTCGTGAGAGGACTCGTGGGCGCGTTCGTGGGTACGTTCTTGGGTGCGTACGTGGGCAGCGTTTGCAGGTCGCGAAGTTCTATGGCATCATCCACCTTTGCGGGCTTGAGTAACGACTTGAGCGACTTGAGCGTGGACCCAGACCACGGCGACATATTAGCCGCTCCAGGCGCATTTTTACTGTTCTGTCGGTAAACCTCCACAACGATCCAGAGCAGCGTTGCGACGGTCAGCGTAATCGAGCATAACGCCAGGATTCCCACCCATAGGATATCCCAGTGCTTACGGCAGTTGGTGACGAAATAGACCGCGGGAACATAGGTGGCACCTCCTAGCGCTTCCAGCGGAAACAGGAGACCGGCGGCCACGCCCTTGGCACGGCCGAGCCCGCAGCGCCTGTAGAGCTCGAGCTGGATTCCCACGACGAACTCGACATTAACGAAAAAGACGACAACGCCTGCTAAGCTGAGCAGCGCAAGTTGAAGATCTTTCATTCCGGTTTCCTGGTGGTTTTTCAGTGCAGAGTAGGGCCCTATATTTATAGTGCGTGATGCTGTCATGGCGTTAAGCTTACCCGAGCACTAAAAGAGGAAAGTTTCCACATTCGTAAGTGGATGTAGTTATCGTCTAGACTCACCTGGTCGCACACGCAGGATACGAAATGTCAAACAGCGCCTGCAAAGAACGGCTCCTAAACAACGTCAGCCACAATCTTTTGCCAACACTCAGTCGACTTCGTTGCGAGCAAAGATGACGTCACGGCTTTAAGATGCAGGCCAGCGCAGAGCGTTAGTCACGAACTGTCCCGGGCTTTTCGACGCGGCCGGTCTTCAGGCTCCAGTAAATTAACACCCCAACCTGGGCTCACCCGCCGCTGCTCCTGCAAAGTGAACGCCACCATTAGGGCCGAGCGGCTGCGTGAGCCTATGCATGCGGTGTCATGTGACACTGGCCCGGCAGTCGCAGTCGCCGCTCCTCCTGTTCGTAGGTAGCTGTGCAGGTCGGGCAGCGCAGGCCGCCTGCCAAACGACTTTAGATGTGTAGACACTGGTGGTTCTGCAATCCGGGCCGTTTTGTTTTAGGTGAGCTACGCGAATAGCCTGCACTGTGCGGCTTATTTTGGACGCATACCAGATTCAATGAACAAGGGTATGAAACAGTTAAGACGGAGAGTGTAGTCTTTGATGGGTCAATTAGGCAGGGCCCATTTTAAAGGCGCAGCTCGACAAAACTTCCTCGCACACAATGCAGTACTGCTACTCGCATGGATGCGCATTCTGGGCCGCATTTTGTGGAGTTAGTTACACCGGCTATCTCCGCTTCAACCACCCAGGTTAGGGCACCGTGTTGTGACTTTTCATCAAGGGGCGCGCGAGGCGGAAGCGGATTCGCGCGGTTCCAGTGCAAGGGCGCGCCCGTTCGCTCGTTCGCTCATGACTCTTGTGTGCCCCGTGTTTACGCCCCCCACATTTGAAAGTGTGTGCGCCGGTCATTTCATCTCTGCTGACGAGCTGCATCTCGTTTGGACGGAGGGCCACGATCTCGTGTTCGAGCAGCTGCTCCCCAAGACGAATGCGCCGCCACTGCGCGTGCCGGCGGCCGTGAACTACCGCATTGCCGGCCTTTACCGTGTGCCGCTTCCGTCGTCGGCCGCACCGGCCGCGCAGGACCCCCCAGACATGCTGCTCATCCACACGCAGACGAAACCGAGCAACGCGCCGGCGATTTCGCACCCGCCACCGCTGGAGAACCGGCTCCACTTCAAGCAGTACGACGCGCAGGCGCAGGAGCTCCGCACTGTCTCGAGCGTGACCCTTTTCGCGAGCGACGCTTACGACACGTCGTGTCTTGTTTCCGTGTGCGTGAACGGCGGCCCACTGCAGGGCACCGTAGCGCTCGCGCTCGATGAGGGCCGGTCGCTCTACGTAGTCGACCCGCGTGACGCAGAGCGGGCGGTTTCCGTGTCCGGCGACGAGGCGCATGCGAGACTGCCCAGGGCTGAATCGCTGGCTGAATCCCTGCACTGGGCCACGGACGATTCTCTTGTTGTTGCCGGCCCCGGCGCGGGATTCGCGAGCAAGCACCACGAACTCACGTTCTACAAAGTGAAACGTGGTCCTCGGTCCTCGCCGCAGAGCTTCGAACTTTCGAGGTTCGGCCACGCGTCTCTGCCGGCCCAAGTGTCCGTGCGCTGTATAGGTCCTGGGCCGAGCGCCGACGGTGGCATATCAACGGCAGTGGCGATTCTCAGCGACGGCACGGTACAGCTGTACGCGTGCTCCGAGGCCTACGCAGTGCTCGTGGCCACGCAAGAGTTGAACATCCCTGAGCCTGATGAGCGAGTGTATCGAAACCTGCCCACAAACGAGAGATTCGATTACCGCAAATGGACCGTGCTGGACTCGCCACGAGCCACAGAGGCTTACTTTGTGGCTAACGATGCTTTCGTGCTCAAAGTGGAGCACGCCGGACCGAAGCTGACCACGTTCAAACTCGACGTTCTGCCGGCGCATGCGGCGCTTCGCGCGCGCGGGCTCGGTGTTTTCGAGGTCCACACTGGCATGACGAATGATGTGCAGCTCGTCAAGATGCGCGCCGACGGCGGGCGCCGCGGCCGGCCGGTTCGTTGCGAGTTTCTCAGGCCAAGACCGTGTGAGTTCCACTACGGGCGACTGATCAAGCAGGACCGCGATGCGTTCTTCGGCCGACGCTTCTGGTTCACCGTGTGGGACTACACGCTCGACGACGGGCGCATTACAACGGAGCTTCACATAGTAGAGCGGACGCTGCCGGCGAGGCTTTGGCCGATGCAGGCGTACCCGATCAGCGCACCGCTCTGCGGCGTGTGGTACGTAGGAGAGCGGCGGCTTGTGGTGTCAAGTGAGAAGCCCGCCCAAACCGCTACGTACGAGATCGACGGCCTACGCCTGAGACGCGTCGCGTCCTGCTACGACGGCGACTTCGTGACACTTGCTGCGGGTCCAGGCATCCAAGTGACGCGCGACGCGATTGTGTTTGCGGGTGGCTCACGCACTGTGAGCCTGCTACGTAGCGGCGCAGCCGCAGCCGCAGCCGCTGCCGCCGCCACCCCCGCCGCCGCCGCGGCTGCGGCTGCAGCTGCCTCCACTGCCGTGTGCGCGGCCATAGACGGGCCGCGCGTGGCCGTCGCTCGTGCTCATGATGTGCTTCTGGTGGCAGATACACACGTTGTGCTTGAGCTGGGCTTTGACGAGCTGATCGTGGGCGTGGACTGTCGCGCGTCGCTCGTGGCTGTGTGCACGGTCAGTGCGCTGCACATCATGGCGTACGGATCTCGCGAGCAGCAGGTCTACGCTTTGCGGGCGCTACCCACAAGTGTTGCGTGTGGGCCAAACGGCCGCGTGTACGTTGGAGATGTAGCCGGCGACGTCTTCATGTGGCCCGAGGCAGGGTATGCGAAAGTGGCGTATTCTCCAATCAAGCGTCTGTGTGGGCAGAGCGACGGCGTGGCAGTTTTGGCCGGTCTCGACGAGTCTGCGTTCATCGACGCTGACGGCAAGTTCATGCGCTTGCCGGTTGGGGACGCCAGCGATGTCGTCGTAGTGAGCGACGGCGCCGCTGCCACACAGGTCGGGGTGGCGCTCGTGGGCGGCGTGCTGCAGTGTGTGGACATTGGCGCTAGTCCTAGCATGCTGCCGCGGCGAATCGAGGCGTTCAAACGGCTTCATTCGAGCTTCGAGCACGTCCGGTTCTGTGGCGACTTTGTATACTCGTTTGAGCTTTGTGGCGCGCAGTCGAAGCTACGCCGAGCGCCGCTACTGAACATCGCGGAGACGCAGCAGTTTGATTTGCCCGAAATGGGGCCCGGCTACTCGAACTTGTTTATGGTGAGCGAGACGCAGTTTGTCGAGTTTTGTGACAAAAGCAGAGCCGGCGAAGGGGAAGCGAGCGACGCTGAGGACTGGATGGATGACGCGGCGGAGGTCGAAGCGGCGGAAGAAGAGGACGCGCGCTACATGCGGAACGGTGTCCCCGTTGTTGCGCGGCTTTACGAACTTGAGCCCGACTCTCCTAGAGTGAAAGTACTTGACGAAGTGCAGTTTCATACCGGCAGCGACCCTAGTTGTCTGAACTTGGAACGAGAGTTCGTGGTAAAGCCGTACAGCCCGACGAAGTTTATTTTGTTGGCGCCGAACGTATCAACCGTTGCCGTAAGCGCTGTGCCTCGCCATAATCCTCGCGCTCTGAAGGTCCGTAAAAGGCGCAGACTTTATAGGAACGCGCGTGATGATCACTGGGTCGGTGCGGCTCATAGTGGCACGATGACGATAGTTTCGACTGAAGGCCAGGTGTTTTCTGTGGGCGGTCGAAAGCTCGGAGAGACCAGTCAGAACAGAGATGAGAATTTGAAGCTCGTAACTGAGTTGGGCCGCGTGACCAAAGAGGGCGATGGGTACGGTGTCTCGAAGGCGCTCCTGATCCGCGGATCAGAAGGCAAGGACCCGCACCTCATAACTGCGAGTAGGCGCATGTATGACGATACAAGCAGTGAGGTGTTGCTGGCTGCAGTTAGACAGGACGATCTTGTGGATGTGGCGCGGTTGCGCGCGCATTGCCCGAACCCCACATTTGTGGACGCCGGCGAGCAGGGGCGGCGCATGACGAGCGGCCGGCATGCGCGAAGCCCCGCTCTGAGGCGCGCGAGTTTGTTTTCTCCGGGCATCGCGATTGGAACCGATTACGGCGGAATTTATCTGTTGTCGTTCATCAACGATGATGCGGTAGCAAGCGCGCTGCGCGAGGTGGAGAAGGTGCTGCGCCAGAGCATTGAGATTGTTGACAATGACGTGACCAGCGACGACGACAAGACGAGCATCGACGGTGCACTGCTCATGCAGGCGCTGCGCATGCCTGAAGCCGAGCCCGTGTTCGCTGCGGCTGGCCTCGACGCAGCGGAGCTTAGGCAGGCGCTTGATGCGATGCTCTAGATCTGCCCGAAGATTTACGAGGATGACAGATGTGCGGCCGGCGTCCCGAGTCGACGTAGTCGACGAGCCAAAAAAAAAGGCCGCGCAGCGGACTCTATGGCGGGACGCGGATGATTTTTCTTTTTTCTTTTTTGGGTGGCTCGTCGACGTTCCGTCGACTCGAGGCAGCAGCGTCGATGGCCACGGCGAATCGCGTCCCGAGTCGACGTAGTCGACGAGCCAGATAAAAGGCCGCGCAGCGAACTCTACGGCGGGACGCGGATGTTCTTTTTTTCGTGGCTCGTCGACGTTCCGTCGACTCGAGGCAGCAGCATCGATGGCCACGGCGAGTGGCGTCCCGAGTCGACGTAGTCGACGAGCCAAAAAAAAAGCCGCGCAGCGAACTCCACGTACGTGAGAAGCCCGCAACATGAGCCTTTTGGCGACTCGAGGCAGCAGCGAGTCGCGTCCCGAGTCGACGTAGTCGACGAGCCACAAAAAAAGCCGCGCAGCGAACTCTACGGCGGGACGCAGATCTTTTTTCTTTTTTCTTTTTTGGGTGGCTCGTCGGCGTTCCGTCGACTCGAGGCAGCAGCGTCGATGGCCACGGCGAGTCGCGTCCCGAGTCGACGTAGTCGACGAGCCAAAAAAAAAAGCCGCGCAGCGAATTCTACGCGCGTACGTGAGGCATATTCGACGTGAATTCTTTTTTTTTTTTTGGTGTCTCGTCGACGTTCCGTCGACTCGAGGCAGCAGCGTCGATGGCCACCGAGAGTGGCGTCCCGAGTCGACGTAGTCGACGAGCCAAATAAAAATAAAACTCTACGGCGGGACGCGGGTGATCTCTTTTTTTTTTGTGGCTCGTCGACGTTCCGTCGACTCGAGGCAGCAGTGTATCCCGAACAGGAAGGCCTTGGAGCTATGACGGCATCGCTGCATACTGCATAACGCGTGGGCGTGCATGCATATGGCGTGGCGCGATTTTAGCAGAGGCGGAATGCTCACATTTAGGACACCGCCGGTCTCGATCAAGCTCCAAATTAGTGAGACGCGCGACTTCTACGTTAATGCCGACACAATTCCTGGCGAAGTCCATCTCACCGTGTCGAAGGCGCCATGCTGCGTGCGCAGCCTGCGCGTTGAGCTTGTGTGCGTGGAAAATGTAGACCTCAGTCGACAGGTAAGACAGCAGACACTACAATACTACTGCGCAACGAATTCTGTTGCTCAAAACGAGCGTGTGCACACCGGACAGTACGTCTACGATTACGCGGTCAATATTCCCGATGATAAGAGGGGTTACTATCCGCCTAGCTACGATGCGCGAGAGGGGAGCGACCGCGGAGTTCAATGGTACATTCGAGCCAGTGCGGACGTAGAGATTCAGGGCGCCAAAACGAAGACCGTAGAAGACACCGCACGTATTTGTGTGCTTTGGCTGCCCACGGACTACGAAATAAAGGAACTCGGTCAGCGCCACACCTATAAACATAGGTTTCAAGGCTTGAAGTGTGTCGTAAGCAAGCCCCTCCGGTTGCCTCAGGCCCCGGATATCTGCGACGTGAAAGTCGTGCTCGAGCTCGAGGAGCCCGCCGTCGTACACAGCGTAGAAGTATTCTTGGAGAGCTACCTAGTTATGTTCGCGGAAATGGCGTCCGAAATCCTTGTGAGGCGCACTCCCATCAAAACAGTTCGAGTAGACGCGCTTGTGGCCAATTTGGGACTTGATGGCGCATCTGAGGGATGGCAGATCAAGGGCCCGCTTCCCACGTCACTAAACTCCGGGCGGATGCATCTGCAACACAATTTGTGCGTTAAGGTGGACTGGGCTGGTCCGCCCTTGCCCATAACAAGGCTTTTGAAGGCGTCTCTGGCCTTGCCGAGGCGCAAAGAGATTCACGGTGCGCCACCCTCATACACAGTCGACCCGCAGGATCGCAGCATAATGAACTAGGAACCACCTTTTAGAACACGCACGGCCGCCTGAGCATTCAGCAACGAGGCCGCGGCGGTGGGTTGCATAAATAACTAGGAACTACCTTTTAGAACACGCACGGCCGCCTTAGAGCATTCGGTAACGAAGCCGTGGCGGCAGTTACAGTTTGGTGACCAGGTCTGCTTCATTAGAGCAGTCGGTAACGTAGTCGTGGCGGTCGCTACAGTTTGGTGTCTGCTTCGGAGCGTGCGTCACCACGAGGATGCAAGTGGGCCTCACATGCGGGATCTCACTGAGCTTCACAATGGTGGCATTAGACATCCCAAACAGGAAGGCTGTACGGTTGCGACGACTGGCTTATTTCTGCAATAGTTGTGTGGCGCGGTGTACCACACACACACGCAATGCGTATATTCAGCTCAGCGCCGGTGTCTGTAAAGCTCCAAATTAGCGAGAAGTGCGACGACTTCTACGTTGACGGCGACACAATCTCTGGCGAGGTCCTACTCGGCGTGTGGAAAACGCAATGCTGTATACGCAGCCTGCGCGTTGACCTCGTGTGTAAGGACCGCGTAGACCTCGGCCGACAGGTGAAAGAGCAGATGCTCGAGCAATACCGCGAAACAAAGTGTGTTGCTCAAAACGAGCGTATTTGCGCCGGACGTCACGTCTACCGTTACGCAGTCAAAGTACCCAACAACCAGCATGGTCTGTATCCGCCTAGCTACGATGCACGGGAGGGGAGCAAATGCGGAATTAACTGGTACGTTCAAGCAAATGCGGAAGTAGAGATGCAGGACGGCACGACCAGAACCGTGGAAGACACCACAAAGATTCGTGTGTTTTGGAAGCCAACGGACTGCGAGCTAATGGTCCTCGGTCAACCCCACGTCAGCAAACACACCTGCGAATGTGCGACGTTTTACTTACACAGCTCGGGCTGGTTTCCTCAGGCACCAGATGTTTGTGACATGAAGATTGTGATTGAGCTCGCCAAGCCCGCTCTAGTGCACAGCGTGAGTGTATACCTAGAGACCTACTTGATTATGTTTGTAGGGCTCACATCCAAAAGCCTCGTGAGACACACACACATCAAAAGAGTTCGAGTAAACGAGATTGTGACCAAACTGGAGCTTGACGGTGCATCCCGGGGATGGCAGATCAAGGGCCCGCTGCCTCCGTCATTCAGTTCTGGGCGACTGTATCTGCAACACGCTTTGTGCATTAGCACGAGATGGACATGGGCTGAAGAATCGGTTTACGTCATGAGGATTCTCAATACGCGCGTCGCGTCGCCAAGGCGCAAAGCCGCCAAAGACCCTCGTGCGCAGCACCAAGGCAGTAATGATGAAAAGTGCACTGCGTAGGTATTTTGACAACGTGGAGCCCCAAACCCTTTTGTGGAGTGCGCTCGCCGCGCGGGCTTTTGGTGGCTCGTCGACTGCGTCGACTCGGGCCGCGGTGTCGTTTTTGGTGGCTCGTTCCGAGACCAGCGAGGGCTTATCCACGAAGGAGAGCGGCACGGCCAATATTAGGCGACCGTCGAGAGCACGCCAGGCGGGACCAGGCCCCTCGAGTCGACGTAGTCGACGAGCCAAATAAAAAAGCCGCGCAGCGAACTCTACGCTTACGATGCGACAGCGGCGACGTGATTTGGGGGTGGCTCGTCGACGCTCTGTCTGAAGATCCGTTTTGGGGCGCCCCGACGGAATCTGCGCGTATCTATACGGCCGGGGAACGCGAGGAACCAGCGCGGAATCTCGGCAGTTATCACCGCCAACCCCTGCCCTGACACCTTATCATGCCGCACAGACATGCGGGAAAGCTGCATGCCACCTGCACAGCTATATCCGGACGCAACCCTGACTATCAGGGGTGGCGACCGTTGGAACACAATACTGGCAACCCGAGGTGGCGACCGTTGGAGCGCCGCCGCGCGGATCCCGGTGACGCGTCGCAGTCGGGCCGCGCGTCCGAGTCGACGTAGTCGACGAGCCAGCAAAAAAAAAAAGAATTGAGCCACGAACAGTAAAGCGCTCGCCGCGCGGGCTTTTGGATGCTTCGTTGTGTGCGCTCGCCGCGCGGGCTTTTTGGTGGCTCGTCGACTGCGTCGACTCGGGCTGCGACTTTGGGGGCACAAGCGCGGTGGTTCGAAGGGCACGCAAACGATACTCCGCAATGCGGACCAGCCAACGTCGCTGTCTGGTAGCTGGCTCCGGTGGCAGCTCTGCTGCACCCAACCCAGCGCGTTGCAGCGCCCTACAGGACAAAATCACCACAACCCAGCGCGAAACGCAATCAGCCCGGACCAGGCGCGCGCGGCCCCCTTTCGGCACCGACTTTTTATACGAAGGTCGGCATGCTCCTGGCATATACCTGGCACGCTTAGAGCGTTTTTAATACATGGCAACATAGCACGAAGGAAACGGTGGCAGGCGCATGCGGGCTAGGATCGTAATGCATATCAGTGCAGCGTGCATTTGCGGCAAGGGGTCGTATCTCTGAGAATAACACGCCGAAGTTCAGCCTTTTCGGCGCCGTTTTTCGCCGCCAGAGCCGTCTCTACGGTTCCCACCGTTGTACGAGGCTACCTCCACAACAGGACCTTTCACAAGAGCCACAGCGGAACCGGGCGGCCCGGGCGTGGACGCATGCACGGATCTGCACCGCACGTGATGTTTTTCACTGTTTACTCCACGTCTGTTGGGGATGCGCCTCGGCAATCCCCAACGACCTTTGGACCAGACTCGGGAACCCTAGCAGTCCGAATCTAGTAACGTGCAGCACGCACGAACGTCACGCATGCAAGCAGTCCTGAAACCTGCGCCGTCACCGGCCCGGACTCGGCTGGACCTTTGTCAAAGGCGGGTCCAGATTGAAATTCATGGCACCCAGACCGAATGGACGAATGCTCACGAACCGAGTGGATGAATGGATTGAGAGTCGATTGTTACGCCCTCGAGAACCCCGAGTATCTAAATCCGCCTGCTAACTGGTGACGACTTTAGGATTCCGCGAACAATACGCTCACAGGATCGAAAGATGAAGAGAAGCAACATGCGATCCAGGATAGAATAGAAGCTCTGAGGTAGCAACGCAACGAACCAACAAACAGGGGTAAATCATGAGGGCTAAGGATACAACAAAACCAGGATGGTAGAAGTATCCACACAAATCAACAAGAGATCTGAGGATACGAACACGAGAGAAGGATGCGGACTAAAAATGCAAAGAAAGACAAACCAGCGTTGCGGGGAGCCAAATGAATCACACGGCCGAGTCAATAAAAAGATAAAACATAGACATGAGAAGCGGCACAGGCAGTCACAGCGCGCCGGGTCGACGTAGACACGAGCCAAATAAAACTAAAAACACAGGCGGTCACAGCGCGCCGGGTCGACGTAGACACGAGCCAAATATAACTAAAAACACAGGCGGTCACAGCGCGCCGGGTCGACGTAGACACGAGCCAAATATAACTAAAAACACAGGCGGTCACAGCGCGGCCGGGAGCCAGATTAAAGGGATGAATGTCGCAGCCAGCACACGACCGAGTCGACGTAGTCGACGAGCCAAATAAAAGCCCGCGCGGCGAGCGCACTCCACGGAGCGTACCTCGTCGACTTCGCTGGCGTGCGGAAGAACAAGACGGCCGAGTCGATGTACTGGGCGAGCCAAATAAAAGGCACAGGCAGCCAACACACGGCCGAGTCGACGTCCACGAGCGACAATAAAGGAGGCGTTGGAAGGAGCTACGCGCGGTGAGGCCGTCGCCGTGCTAGACGAGCCAAAAAGGGACCACGCGTGAGGCCTCGGCAGGTGTCCTGAGAGGCACCACGATAGAGCTGCCATTGGTACCTCTGGCGGGCGCGGTTATTGAGATATGGAGGGCGCGCAGTGGACGGCCGGTCGGGTGACCTCACGAGGTGCTGAAACCATGCGTTAGTAACGGGTTGCGGCGTTTCAGAAGCGGTCTGAAGGGGTTGAATGAGCACAAGGCTACTTGGGTGACGCATCCGGGGTATAAACCAGGGCCGGCGCATATCAAGAACCTCAGCGCTTTGGTTTCAAAACGTGAGCAGAGCTTTGGTTTCAAAACGTGAGCAGAGCTTTGGTGACCGAGCTTGGAGACTCGGCGCCTCTAGAGACACATCATGGAGACACATCGTGGAGACACAGCGCTTCTAGACCCAGCGCTCTGGTGACCGAGCGGGCTTTGAACAAGTGAGCTTTGGTGCTCGGCCGCCTTTGGACTCAGCGCCTTGGAGCCCAGAGCCTTAGCGGATTCGGAGCCTTTGGAGCCTTTGGAGCCGTGAGCTCGGAGCCTCGGAGACTCAGTGCCTTGGAGCTCCGGACCGTTCGAGACTCGGCGCCTTTAGAGACACAGCGCATTTGGAGCGTTAAGAACCGTGATCTCAGCGCCTTCGGTGGCCCACCGCCTTTGGACTCTTAAGAATCGTGAGCTCAGCGCCTTGGAGGCTCATTGCCTTCGAGACCCAGGGCCTTGGAGACTCAAGAACCGAGAGCTCAGCGCCTTGGTGACCCAGCGCTCTGCTGACCCGACGGCCTTTGGTGATCTCGGCGGACTTTGCACCCAGTGAGCTTTGGTGATCTCGGCGGCCTTTGCACTCAGCGCATTGGAGACTTAAGAACCGTGAGCTCAGAGCCTTGGAGACTCAGAGCCTTTGGAGTCTTAAGGACCGTGAGCTCAGAGCCTTCGGGGACAGCGGGTTTTGGAGTTAAGAATCGTGAGCTCAGAGCTTTTGGAGATTCAGCGCCGTTGGATATTTAGCGGCTTTGGGGCTCAGCGCATTTTGGGGTCTTAAGAACAGGAGCTCAGCGGCTTTGAAGACACAGTGGCTTTGGTAGCCCCGGCGTTGATATACTGCAAGGTGGCCAGTCGACCGCGTGGGCGTCTTATTATAAGCACCGCATTGGGTTTATTGGGGAGGCCCCTTCGCGGCTGACATACCGAGGGGTGGCCAGTCGACCGCGTGGGGTTTTTGTTTTAAGATCCGCATGGGGCTTATTCAGCAGACCCCTCCGCGGTCGATATACTGAGGAGGCCAGAGCAGCGCGTAGCCGGATTACTGTTCCGCCCTCGTGGGATACATACCGGCGCCGTCACTGTGTGGCCGGATTCATATTCTGCCCTGATATAATGCGTAAGCACCTGACACCTGGGCCGTGCTTTCGGATTAATGTTCTGCCCTGACATGCTGCGCGGTACCCTACGCCCTGACTCGCTTACTGCAGGCACAGGCTCGGATTCGTGGAGCACGACTGGGCCGGGGCCAGCATAGACGACTGGCGCGCCGCGCTCTAATTGACCTCCACTGCACCTTTTATAAAGCAGTTAAGCGATTTGAGCGCGTTTCAAAATCGACCGTACAAATGGGACTGAAGGTGCCGAGTGTGTCTGTAAATTAGTTTGCACAGTGGGGGCTACTTAGGTGACGCAGTTTGTCAATACCGAGGATCGGGAAAGCGAAGCTCGCAGGCGAAGGGATTAGCTTTTGTAAACTATTTGCATTTATTTTTGATGTAGAGTCGTGTTGGCGTCGCAATAGCTCGCACAACTGGCCGGCACTGTGAAGCGGGCACATCAGACACGCGCCCCCTTGCCTGCGGCCCTCGAGTCGACGGAACGTCGACGAGCCACCAAAAAAAGAGAAAGAACACACGTCGTTGGCGCGTAGGGTGCGCTGGGCGCGCGGCCTTTTACTTGGCTCGTCGACTGCGTCGACTCGGGTCGCCACTCGCCGTGGCTATCGACGCTGGTGCCTCGAGTCGACGGAACGTCGACGAGCCAATAAAAACGTTGGCGCGTGGGGTGCGCTGGGCGCGCGGCCTTTTGTTTGGCTCGTCGACTGCGTCGACTCGGGACGCCACTCGCCGTGGCTATCGACGCTGGTGCCTCGAGTCGACGGAACGTCGACGAGCCAATAAAAACGTTGGCGCGTGGGGTGCGCTGGGCGCGCGGCCTTTTGTTTGGCTCGTCGACTGCGTCGACTCGGGTCGCCACTCGCCGTGGCTATCGACGCCGGTGCCTCGAGTCGACGGAACGTCGACGAGCCACCAAAAACGTTGGCGCGTGGAGTGCGCTGGGCGCGCGGCCTTTTATTTGGCTCGTCGACTGCGTCGACTCGGGACGCGCCTCGGTGTGGCCATCGGCTATCGTGTGGCCATCGATACTGCTGCCTCGAGTCGACGGGACGTCGACGAGCCACCAAAAAACGTGGGGTGCGCTGGGCGCGCGGCCTTTTGTTCGGCTCGTCGACTGCGTCGACTCGGGCCGAGGGCGTACTGGGCACGGCGACGCCGCCGCAAGTGGCGTTACGACTAAGCTCTGACACATGCGACGGCACGTGACCGGAACCGGCGTGCAACCGACCGCACGGGGCGCGTGGCGTTCCCGCAACTTCAGCGACTTGAGGCCTCCCTAGCCCGCATGGATATATTCACGAAGGAGCTCAGTTCCACTGAACTTCATCGTTTGAGCCCGTCCGCGCTCTGCGGCCCACATGGCGGTGTGTAGCGCTGACACGATGTCCCCTGACCCTCCGCGCTCCCGCCAGCCATGACGCGCCCAGCGCTTGCCCGCAATGGCTCGGCATATAAGAGAAAGCACTAAACGTATCGCGTTCTGGCAACTTTAGACGCGGTTTTGAGGCCCTTCCCGCGCCCGCACGGATTTTTTTCATAAGCGAAGGGGGCCTCAATTCGACCGAACTTCAACTTTGTCTGCCATTTTGAGCACGTCCGAGGCCCCCGTTCTGCGCGTCGTATGCGGCCTACCATAGTGGTGCTGCGTGTGCACACTTTGTATATGGTAGCCCGTATATGACCGCCCTACCCTAGCGACCGCTCCACCCAGTTCACCACGTGACTGCGGACACCCGGCTGGGTGCGGTGCCTGGGGTCTGGTCCAGTGCGGCTGCGGCGCTAGGTTTCCGCGGCCCGATCCCAGAGGCACCGCAGGCGGACTGGCGAGCGGCGTGGCCCCCGCAGGGGGTCACGACGCGAGCACACGGCGCGAACAGTGCTGGCTTCCGGCGCGGCGCGAACCAGATACCCGAGTCGACGTAGTCTTTTTTTTTGGTGGCTCGTCGACGTTCCGTCGACTCGGGTTTTGGCGGCACCGCAGGCGGACTGGCGAGCGGCGTGCCCCCCGCAGGGGGTCACGACGCGAGCACACGGCGCGAACAGTGCTGGCCTCTGGCGCGGCGCGGACACGGATCCTCGAGTCGACGAAGTCGACGAGCCAAACAAAAAGCCGCGCAACCTACGCTTATGGCGGGCGGCGAGCGGCGAGGCTTTTTTTTTTCTTTTTTTGGTGGCTCGTCGACGTTCCGTCGACTCGGGTTTTGATGGCACCGCAGGCGGACTGGCGAGCGGCGTGGCCCCCGCAGGGGGTCACGACGCGAGCACACGGCGCGAACAGTACTGGCCTCTGGCGCGGCGCGAACCAGAGACCCGAGTCGACGAAGTCGACGAGCCAATCAAAAAGCCGCGCGCAGCGCAACCTACGCTTATGGCGGGACGGCCAGCGGCGACGGGTTCTTTCTTATTTATTTATTTTTCTTTTTTTTGGTGGCTCGTCGACGTTCCGTCGACTCGGGTATTGCTGGCCTCTGGCGCGGCGCGGACCCGGATCCTCGAGTCGACGAAGTCGACGAGCCAAACAAAAAGCCGCGCGCAGCGCACTTCACGCTCATACGCGCCTCTTTTGTGGCTCGTGGACTCGGGGGAAAACTGACTTGTATCACGTATACAGAAGAAGGCTACAGAAAACTAGCTATGTGGGCGACGCCGGAGAGCGCGAGCGGCGGCGGCCGCGGACGGCGGAGCCTGTGTTGGCTGGCTGCGTTGCGGCGTGCCGCGGCGTGAGTATGGCGTGCGAAGGAAGCGACAGGCGCGCTGGCTGCGTGCGGGGGCGCGCCGGCTGCGTTTGCGGCGTTCCGAAGGTGAGCGGCTGTGCGTTCGGCTGCGTGGCGACGATGCGCGAGGCAACGGCGCCGTAGCTGCCCGTGGTGCCGTCCGCCTGCGTCGGCGCTGTCGCGTCTGTCTGTGTCGGCGCCGTCGCGTCTGCCTGCGTTGGTGCTGTGGCGTCTGCCTGCGTTGGAAGCGTCTGCGTTGGTGCTGTCTGCGTCGGAACCGTTCCAGACGAGAGCAGCCACGGGTTCGCTCGAGGTGGTGACGCTGGTGGAGAGCCCTGCGACTGCGTGGTGGTGGCGGTGGTGGTCGTCGTCGTCCTTGGACGTCCGGGGTAGCCTGGCGGGAGTCGGCTGGGCGTCGTGCGGTGCATCGAGCGAACAGTACTGGCTTCCGGCGCGGCGGTGGACCCCGACCCCCGAGTCGACGTAGTCGACGAGCCAAACAAAAAGCCGCGCGCAGCGCAATGTACGCGTATGGCGGGACGGGGAGCGGCGAGGACTATTTCTTATTTGTTTATTTATTTTTCTTTTTTTGGTGGCTCGTCGACTACGTCGACTCGGGTTTCGTGGCACCGCAGGCGGACTGGCGAGCGGCGTGGCCCCCGCAGGGGGTCACGACGCGAGCACACGGCGCGAACAGTACTGGCCTCTGGCGCGGCGGTGGACCCGGACCCCCGAGTCGACGAATGGACCCCGGACCCCCGAGTCGACGAAGTCGACGAGCCAAATAAAAAGCCCCAGGCGTGGGCCTCGTTACTGACGGGCGCACGCAGGAGCATGTCGCAGTCGACGAACATCTGCATCGGCTCACCCACGGGGACAATCTCATAGAGCGTCGGGTACGAGTGCCACTGGTACCGGTTCGTGATGCGGAAGAGCTGGCACGTCACGATGTCGTAGAGATAGGCGCAGGAGAACCGCTTCGTGAGACGGACAAGGTCCGTGCTCGGATTGCCCTGCAGATCGCGAACAGGGCCGTAGTCGGCGTCGACGGCAAACAGACGGCGCATGAACCCGCCGTGCGAGCCACGGTCCATCAGGCTCTCGGCCGACACAAGCTTGCAGAAGAAGCAGATGACGGGCGGGGTCCAGAACGGCGGCGGCGGCGGCGTAACTTCGGCGGGGGGAATCACTTCGGCGGGGGAATCACTTCGGCAGGGGGAATCATTTTGTTGGGTGAAGAGAGAGGGAAAAAGGCCCGCTGGCGGGCGATCCCCCTCCCGCTTTTAAACCCGCCCCGGTGCGGCGCGCTCACTCCGCAGCGAGCCGCTGGCCGCTGCAGCCGCGACTGGTTTCACATGGCGCAATTCCCGGCCGCATGCGCATGCAACTGCCCGACGGGAGTCGCAGTCGAGCCCGCCGGCCAATGGCCTGTGGCGCGTGACCCCTGAAGCGGCAAGATCGCCGCGCGACCCTCGCCCCGCCAGCATCTGTAACCGCCTGAAATAAGTCCAACAAGGTTGGGGTAGCTGTTAGGTAGCCGCTATCTTGCGTTTCGCCTGTACGTCATCTGCACGATATGTACACGGTCCCGCGTCTCACGTTTGCCACGTGAGCGTCACCGCGCGCGAACCCTTCGCGGTCTGGGGTGGGGGTATGCACGGCGTATGCGAGTGTCTGCGAGTCTCATGCGCTGCACATGTAGAGAACCGTGTAGTGCAGGCGGGCACGCCGGATTTGGCTTTATTTGGGTCGTCGACTGCGTCGACCCGGGACGCGACTCGGTATGGTTAACGGCCATCGACCCTGCTGCCTCGAGTCGACGGCACGTCGACGAGCCACCCAAAAAAGAAATAATAACTCCACGTCGTAGGCGTCGGTCGTTCGCGCGTGGGGTGCGCTGGGCGCGCGGCCTTTTGTTTGGCTCGTCGACTGCGTCGACTCGGGACGCGCCTCGGTGTGGCCATCGGCTATCGTGTGGCCATCGATACTGCTGCCTCGAGTCGACGGGACGTCGACGAGCCACCAAAAAAAGAACAAAACACGTCGCGCGTGGAGTGCGCTGGGCGCGCGGCCTTTTATTTGGCTCGTCGACTGCGTCGACTCGGGGACCTGCCCGTAGTCGACGAGCGACCAAAGAAACGTTGGCACGTGGAGTGCGCTGGGCGCGCGGCCTTTTGTTTGGCTCGTCGACTGCGTCGACTCGGGACGCGCCTCGGTGTGGCCATCGGCTATCGTGTGGCCATCGATACTGCTGCCTCGAGTCGACGGCACGTCGACGAGCCACCCAAAAAAGAAATAACAACTCCACGTCGTAGGCGTCGGTCGTTCGCGCGTGGGGTGCGCTAGGCGCGCGGCCTTTTATTTGGCTCGTCGACTGCGTCGACTCGGGGTCCTGGCCGTAGTCGACCCTGCTACCTCGAGTCGACGGAACGTCGACGAGCCACCAAAAAACGTTGGCGCGTGGAGTGCGCTGGGCGCGCGGCCTTTTATTTGGCTCGTCGACTGCGTCGACTCGGGGTCCTGCCCGTAGTCGAAGAGCCACCAAAAAACGTTGGCACGTGGAGTGCGCTGGGCGCGCGGCCTTTTGTTTGGCTCGTCGACGTTCCGTCGACTCGGGACGCCACTCGCCGTGGCTATCGACACCGGCCCCCCCGAGTCGACGGAACGTCGACGAGCCAATGAAAACGTCGACTGCGTCGACTCGGGACGCCATTCGCCGTGACTATCGACACCGGCCCCCCGAGTCGACGGAACGTCGACGAGCCAAACAAAAAAAAACGGGTCGGGGCGTCGGGACGTCGACGGGCCACCCAAAGAAAAAAAGCACGCCGCCACCGCCGCACGCGCGCACACTACGCTGCGCGGCCTTTTCGGTGACTCGGCGCGCCCCCTCCTTATCCACTACATAGCTACGAATACACTTCGACTCAAGTCGACTCGTTCTTTCTTTTCTTTTCTTTTCTTTCTTTCTTTCTTTCTTTTCTTGGTCTACTCCACGATTGTTAGCATTCCTGACGATACGGCAAATCAAGACGCTATGATACGTACCGAGAGGCCAGGCGCGCGAACACCGTCCCCACGATACAGCCGCGCAAGCAAGCCATATAGCGGAGGCCCGCTGCAGGGGCAGCTGCAGCCGCTGCACCGGGGGTCCGCACACCCACGTGGCTGCGTGGACGGCGATGTAAAGCGGCGCTAGTTAGCGCGCACTTCCACGAACGCGGGGCCGCCTTTTATAGTTGCGCGAGGGCGGCTCTGGCATGCTCGTGGCCAGCAAGCCAGCCGCTGCCGCGCAGGGTTAGCCAACATTCCACACCAAGCATTCCAGCGTAGACAATACTTCTGGGGTTGGGGTCGCCGTATGCAGGGCTACGTAGGTGTGCAGCACACGCGGTGGCGGTGGCGACCCCGGCTCGTACGCCAGTAACTCGGCGAGTTCTGAAGCAAATTCGGCCGCGTTTTCGCAGACCGCACGCAACCGCACGCTGCAAACACACTGGCGGCACCTACACACGAGCGCGAGCTCCGTATACACGGTCAATTGAAAATCGCGCACATCCTTGCGCGCCCCGTGTCGGGGCTGTGCGCCTCTTATCACTGCACACGGTCTGCACGTCAACGCATGCACTTCCAGGACGCTACCGTCGAATGAAAGGGCCTGGCGCACCGCAAATCAAGGAGACCACGCATTGCATCGCGTTGCAGCACTTTAATTAAAGAGGCAAGGGCGGCGTTTCACTTTTACTGGAAAGGCAAGGGCACCGGTCAGGGAATCAGGGATCTACCGGGAAATTCACGCATGAGTGAAGGAAGGCTTCCGTCGGCTAACTTCTCACTTTCGCGGGAGCAACGCCGGAAACGCCATCAAGGCCGCCAAGCCGACGTCAACATCGCCAAGGTCAACACCAGACCGGGCCCTCGCTTCGCGGTACGCCACGAGCAGGAGGAGCACAACTTCTCGACACGCAATTGCGCGGCGCCGCTCGTCGTTCGCAACACGAAAGCCGATGTCGCACCCGCGAGCGCCAAAAAAAAAACAATATTATATTATTGCCGTGCAGTGCCCGCCGATCACTAAATCGGCGTTTTAGCCGGGATCGCCGTCAACAGCAGTGGTGGTGGGATCGTCCGTCTGCAGCACGATCTCCGGGATCGTCGTCAATCGGAGCGACGTTCGGGATTGCCGTGAACAGCAACGGTGTCCGCGGTATTTCCCGTCAACAGCAACGGGCCTGAGTATCTCGGAAAAGCAATGCCACACGCAGCACGCACACAGTTCAACCGGACGGAATTTAATTGCGGTTTATTTTGAAACCGCGTTGAAACCGCGTTGAACCGCAGCCAGGGGATATTATTTTTATGTAAGCTCGATCTGAAACGCCAGCCCCTGCCGGAGTTCCCCAGTGTCTTATGTAATACCGTTCAGTCGCGCGCCTGGCCACAGCACAGTCGTTCGCCCCGATTTCGGCGAGACCAGCAGCGCGGCCGACGCGAGCCTCATGTTTTGGGGCTGCGCTGCGTCCGAGCTTCGCATACTTAGATGGTAGCGGACGGGTGTGCTGAGGTGCCCTCGCGTTCGCGGACGATCTACTGACGTGGCATCCCATTCGATAGTCGCGTACTGAGATGACGTCGCCCGGTCAGACGGGTGTACTGCGGTGCCCTCCCGTTCGCAGACGACCTACTGACGTCGCATCCCATTCGACATTCGTGTAACGAGGCAGGTTCGCCAGACAAGCGTACTGAGGTACCGCCCCTTTTGCGGAAGATCTACTGCGGTACGGTCCCCTTAACGGCGAGACATACACACTTAGCATGCCGTTCCGAATTCGCGCACTGAGATACGGTCCCGTTTGCAGACGATCTACTCACGGCGAGGAGAAGTTGCACGAATTGTTGCAAATCGTGAACTACTCCACAATTCGCCGCACAAACGACATCTTATCCAAGTACTTGCCGGTCAAGTTCGAGCATCTTGTATTTTGTGGTCTGACAGACTTCCAACAGAAGGTGTACAACCCGTACTTGCAGTCCAAGGAGGTCAATTCTCTCTTGAAGGGGCCAAGGTACCCAGAGTTTACAGGGGGGCATCGACATCCTGAAAAAAGGTCTGCACTCATCCCGACATGCTCGAACCTCTACAATGATGTGCCCGGTGCGTCGAGTCTCTGCTTCCCTCGGACTATCTTCCTCCGTCAGTCAGAATGTCGGGGCCGGAATAGGTCTGCCGCAACCCGACTTTCTCGAACCTCTACAAATGATGTGCCCGCTGCGTCGAGCCTCTGCTTTCCTCGGACTATCTTCATCCGTCAGTCAGAATGTCGGGGCCGGAATAGGTCTGCCGCAACGTATCCTGACTATTCTGGTAAGTTCATGGTGTTGGGCCCGCATGCTGTATGGTAGAGCTCACAACGGCGAAACATACGGATGTAGCATCCCATTCAAGATTCGCATACTCAGGTACCGTCCCGTTCACTATCGATCTACTGAGGTCGCATCCCATTCGAGATTCGCGTACTCAAGTACCGTCGCCGTTCCCGGACGATCTACTGACGTGGCATCTCATTCGATTCGTGACTTAATCATCGCTGCCCTGTTTTAGCGACGGCCCGTGTGCAAAAGCAGGACACGAACCACACGAATGAAGGACGATCTTCCGCGGTTCCCGACGCCGATGGAGGCGTTCGGCCAAGTAAAGTGCAAGCACACGAGCGCCGCCTTCGAGGCTGTGGGCGAGTTGCCTGAGGTACGGGTCCCCCTTCGAACTTGATGTACTGAGATACCGCCTCGTTCCCGAACGATATACTGAGGTCGCATCCAGTTCCAGATTGGTGTACTAAGATACGGTCCCCTTGGAACTTGATGTACGGAGGTACCGTCCCGTTCGCGAACGATATACTGAGGTACGCTGCTGCCCTCAGCAGACGTGTGTACTGAAATACGGTCCCTTGGCGCGCCGAACTACTGAGGTACCGACCCCTTCGCACCTCATGTACTGAGATACGGTCCCCGAATCCTACGGGCCTACTGAGCTACGGCCCCCTAAGCAGACGGGCGTACTGAACTACGGTCCCCTAAGCACACGTGTGTACTGAGCTACGGTCCCCTAAGCACACAGGTGTACTGGGCTACGGTCCCCTTCGAACCTGATGTACTGCGATACGGTCCCCTAAGCAGACGGGTGTACCGAGATACGATCCCTTTCGCACCTCATCTACTGAGCTACGCTCCCCTAATCCGACGGGCCTACTGAGCTACGGTCTCCTAATCAGACGGGTGTACTGAGATACGATCCCCTAAGCAGACGGGCGTACTGAGATACGGTCCCTTTGGCGCGGCAACCTACTGAGATACCCACCCCTTCGCACCTCATGTACTGAGATACGGTCCCTTTGGCGCGGCGATCTACTGAGATGCCGACCCCTTCGCACCTCATGTACTGAGATACGGTCCCTTTAGCGCGGCGATCTACTGAGATACCGACCCCTTCGCACCTCGTCTACTGAGATACGATCCCCTAAGCACCCGGGTGTACTGAGATACGATCCCGAAGCAGACGGGTGTACTGAGCTACGGTCCCCCTTCGAACTTGATGTACTGAGCTACCGTTCCGTTCGCGAACGATATACTGAAGTACGGTTCCTTTGGCGCGCCGAACTACTGAGGTACCGACCTTTTCGCACCTCATCTACTGAGATACGGTCACCTCAGCACACGGGTGTACTGAGCTACGGTCCCCTAACCAGACGGGTGTACTGAGATACGATCCCCTGATCAGACGGGCGTACTGAGCTACGGTCCCCCTTCGAACTTGATGTACTCAGGTACCGTCCCGTTCGCGAAGGATATACTGAGATACGGTCCCTTTGGCGCGGCGATCTACTGAGGTACCGACCCCTTCGCATTTCGTCTACTGAGATACAATCCCCCTAACCAGACGGGTGTACTGAGCTACGGTGCGCCTTCGAACTTGATGTACTGAGGTACCGTCCCGTTCGCGAAGGATATACTTAGATACGGTCTCTTTGGCGCGGCGATCTACTGAGGTACCGGCCCTTTCGCACCTCATCTACTGAGATACGCTTCCCTAATCCGATGGGTCTACTGAGCTACGGTGCCCCTTCGAACTTGATGTACTGAGGTACGGTCCCGTTCGCGAAAGATATACTGAGATACGGTCTCTTTGGCGCGGCGATCTACTGAGGTACCGGCCCTTTCGCACCTCATCTACTGAGATACGCTTCCCTAATCCGATGGGTCTACTGAGCTACGGTCCCATAAGCAGACGGGTGTACTGAGATACGGTCCCTTGCCGCGCCGAACTACTGAGGTACCGACCCCTTCGCACCTCATCTACTGAGATACGGTCCCTTGAGCAGACCGGTGTACTGAGATACGCTCCCCCCCCCCAATCAGACTGGCCTACTGAGCTACGGTCCCCTATGCAGACGGGTGTACTGAGATACGATCCCCGTCGCACCTCATCTACTGAGATACGTTCCCCTGATCAGACGGGCGTACTGAGCTACGGTGCCCCTTCGAACTTGATGTACTGATGTACCGTCCCGTTCGCGAATGATATACTGAGGTAGCATCCCGGTCCAGACTGGTGTACTGTGCGATACGGTCCCCTGAGCAGACGCGTGTACGGAAGGTACCGTCCGGTGCGCGAACGATATACTGAGGTAAGTCCCATCCGCGCCCGGACATACGGGTGTACGGTCCCGCCGTCAGCAGACGGATGTACTGAGACGCGGTCCCCTTCGAAATTGATGTACTGAGATACAGTCCCTTCGGTGCGAACACATACTGAGGTACGATCTCATCAGCATGTGCACATACTGAGGTACGCTCCCATTAGCGCGCGCGCATATACTGAGGTACGCTCCGACTAGCGCGCGCACATACTGACGTACGATCCCATTCGAACTTGATATACTGAGGTACGGGCCCGACACTGGCTCATATACTGAGGGCGCCCCAGTCGACCGCGTAGGCTTTATATTTCTTAAGAATCCGATTCAGGCTTATTAGGTACGGTCCCGTCACTGGTTGATATACTGAGGGCGTCCCAATAGACCGCGTAGGCTTTTTATTTCTTAAGAATCCGATTCAGGCTTATTACATACGACCCCGTTCGCGCCTCACATACCTTTGGCGCCCCAGTCGACCGCCTAGGCTTTTTATTTCTTAAGATTCCGACTCTGGCTTATTAGGTACGGTCCCGTCACTGGTTGATATACTGAGGGCGCCCCAGTTGACCGTGTAGGCTTTTTATTTCTTAAGATTCCGATTCAGGCTTATTAGGTACGGTCCCGTCACTGGTTGATATACTTAGGGCGCCCCAGTCGACTGCGTAGGCTTTATATTCTTTAATATTCCCACTCGGGCTTATGAGGTACGGCCCCGTTCGCCCCTCACATACCTTTAGCGCCCCAGTCGACCGCGTAGGCTTTATATTCTTTAATATTCCGATTCGGGCTTATTAGGTACGGTCCCATCACTGGTTGATATACTGAGGGCGTCCCAATAGACCGCGTAGGCTTTTATTTCTTAAGAATCCGATTCAGGCTTATTAGGTACGGGCCCGACACTGGTTGATATACTGAGAGCGCCCCAGTCGACTGCGTAGGCTTTATATTCTTTAATATTCCGACTCGGGCTTATGAGGTACGGCCCCGTTCGCCCCTCACATACCTTTAGCGCCCCAGTCGACCGCGTAGGCTTTATATTCTTTAATATTCCGATTCGGGCTTATTAGGTACGGTCCCATCACTGGTTGATATACTGAGGGCGTCCCAATAGACCGCGTAGGCTTTTATTTCTTAAGAATCCGATTCAGGCTTATTAGGTACGGGCCCGACACTGGTTGATATACTGAGAGCGCCCCAGTCGACCGCGTAGGCTTTGTATTCTTTAAGAATCCGATTCAGGCTTATTGGATACGCGCCCATCACTGGTTGATATACTGAGGGCGCCCCAGTCGACCGCGTAGGCTTTTTATTTCTTAAGAATCCGATTCAGGCTTATTAGGTACGGTCCCCTTCGCGGCTCACATACCTTCAGCGCCCCAGTCGACCGCATAGGCTTCATATTCTTTAAGAATTCGATTCTGGCTTATTAGGTACGGTCCCATTCGCGGCTCACATACCTTCAGCGCGCCCCGGTCGACCGCGTAGGCTTGATATTCTTTCAGATTCTGATTCCGGCCTATTGGGGTGCGGCCCCGTCACTGGTTCTGGTACATTAGACCGCGCTGGTGCTAAGATTCGGATTGGGTGCGGTCCCTTTGCCGACGGTCCCGTCGATCGCGTTGCAACTTGAAGAACGTCAGGAGCATGGTGTATGTTCAGCAACTCACAAGTTCACAGCTTCACGACGTTCACAAGTCAAGGTTTTGTGCGCATAGGGGCCGGCCCCGAGTCGACGCAGCCCGCGATCGGCCCTCCCCCCCGAGTCGACGCAGCCCAGGGCCGGCTCCCCGAGTCGACGCAGTCGACGAGCCACCAAAAAAAGAAAAAGAGCAACACGCAGCCCAGTGCCGGCCCCCGAGTCGACGCAGTCGACGAGCCACCAAAAAAAGAAAACAACGCAACACGCAGCCCAGTGCCGGCCCCCGAGTCGACGCAGTCGACGAGCCACCAAAAATAGAAAAAAGAAAAGCAACACGCAGCCGGCGCACCCGTTTCGTCGAGGACCCACTACACCACGCAGCCGCCGCGCCCGCTTCGTCGAGGACCCACTACACCACGCAGCCCAGTGCCAGCCCCCGAGTCGACGCAGTCGACGAGCCACCAAAAAAAGAAAAAAGAAAAGCAACACGCAGCCGCCGCGCGCGCTTCGTCAAGCCCCTCCGGTGGCACCCGCTTCGTCAACGCCCCTCCGGCGAAACACGCAGCCCAGTGCCGGCCCCCGAGTCGACGCAGTCGACGAGCCACCAAAAAAAGAAAAAAGAAAAGCAACACGCAGCCGCCGCGCCCGCTTCGTCAACGCCCCTCCGGTGGCACCCGCTTCGTCAACGCCCCTCCGGCGGCACCCGCCGATTCGACGCAACGTCGACGACCCACCATATTAGCAGCTCTGCGTCTTCTGTTCCGTCTCCAGAGGCCTTTTTTTGCTCGTCCCGCGCTACTTCCGCTTTTCGCCAAATCCGACCCTCCCCGAACCCACGTAGTATGCAGCAGAATTAGGATGCACAATGGAGGCTATTTAAGTGGTACACCTTGATTTCGAAGAAACCGACCAGCGCCCCACCGCGGACTCGCAAACACGCCAGCAGCCCGCAACGGCGCCTGCGCAACAACACAACCGTCTCTAGTCGCCCCGCAACGGCCCCGCAACGCGCCTCCCCCGCGCGCACACCACCTGCCCTAACCCGCCGCGCTGCCCGGACGGCCCTAGCCGCCGCGTCCCCTTGCCGCAAGCGAGCCAGGCCCTAGCCGCAGAACCGCCCTAGCCGCAGCGTCACCCTAGCCGCAAGCGAGCGCAGACCCTAGCCGCGAGGGGGCCGCGGTCGAGGGGCATGACTAAGTTTTTTTTTTTTGGGTGGCTCGTCGACGTTCCGTCGACTCGGGCGCCGGTGCGCATAGCTTGCGATTCCCGAGTCGGCGCAGTCGACGAGCCAAGTAAAAAATCCCCGAGTCGACGCAGTCGACGAGCCAAATAAAAAATCCCCGAGTCGACGCAGTCGACGAGCCAAATAAAAAGGCCGCGCGCCCAGCGCACTTCACGCGCCAACGACCGACGCCTACGACGGACGCGACGTGTTTTCTTTCTCTTTTTTTTTTTTTTGGTGGCTCGTCGACGTTCCGTCGACTCGGGGGGTCCGGGTCCACGCGGCGTTGAGAGGGCCTGCCGAGCCTTTTTTGGGTGGCTCGTCGGCGTGCCGTCGACTCGAGGCAGCAGGGTCGATAGCCGTTAACCTTACCGAGTCGCGTCCCGAGTCGACGCAGTCGACGAGCCAAATAAAAAGGCCGCGCGCCCAGCGCACTTCACGCGCCAACGACCGACGCCTACGACGGACGCGACGTGTTTTTTTGGTGGCTCGTCGACGTTCCGTCGACTCGGGGGGTCCGGGTCCACGCGGCGTTGAGAGGGCCTGCCGAGCCTTTTTTGGGTGGCTCGTCGACGTTCCGTCGACTCGGGGGGGCCGACTCGGCGGGGCCGGCGCGCCTAAGTTGCGTAGACTCTGTGGCTCGTCTTGGCTTTCTTGGCACTTTGGCCAAAAACGGCCCAAATTTGGCAAATCCTACGTGACACGGGGGCGGACCTCATCGTGCAGTGGATGCCAAGGGCGGCGAAACCGACCACACCCGGCGCCGCATACACCCTGCGTGCCACAGCTGCGGCCCGAGCTCATCGCATTGCAAATCAAAACAATAACCGGCAGATAGCCATGCCCCACATGAACCCTTCCAAATCGGCCGAGAAAGCCGAAATTTGGCAAATCCTACGTGACGGACCGGCGATGATTGTGTACTGGATGCAAATGACGCCAAAACCGGCCAGATCCTGCGCCTCACACGAACCCTCTTCAGAATAGCTAAACATGTCGAAATTTGGCAAATCCTACGTGACACAGCGGCGGCGCTCATTGTGGAGTGCATAGGAATAACGCTTAAACCAACCGGACACCACGCCCCACATGAACCTTCTTCAAATCGGCCAAAAACGCAGAATTTTGGCAAATCCCACGTTACACGGGGGCGGCGCTCATCGTGCAGTGGGTAGGCAAACGCCGAATCTTGGCAAATCCTACGTGTCACAGCGGCGGCGCTCGTCGAATTGTGGATGTCAAGAACGCTGAAACCTGGCGGATCCCGCTTCTCAGATGAACCTTCTTCAAACCGGCGAAAAAGCCCAATTTTGGCAAACCCCACGTCTCACGGGGGCGGCGCTCATCACACTGTGAAAGGCAGATGCCACATCTCACACAAACGTTCTTCAAATAGGCCAAAAATGTCGAAATTTGGCAAATCCTACGTGACACAGCGGCGGCGCTCATCGTGGAGTGCATAGCAAGAACGCTTAAACCAACCGTACACCACGCCTCACGCGAACCTTCTTCAGATCGGCCAAAAATGTCGAAATATGGCAAATCCTACGTGACACAGCGGCGGCGCTCGTCCTGCAGTGGGGTGCCAAAGACGGTGAAAGCTGGCAGATAACACATGCCACGCGAACCTTCTTCAAATCGACCAAAACTGCCGAAATTTGGCAAATCCTACGAGACTCAGCGGCGGCACTTATCGAACTGTGAATGGCAGATACCACATCTCATGCGAACTCTCCTCAGAATGGCCAAAAACACCGAATTTTGGCAAATCCCACGTTACACGGGGGCTGCGGCGCTCATCGTGCAGTGTATGGAAATGACGCCAAAACCGGCCAAAAAGGCTCAAATTTGGCAAATCCTACGTGACTGAGCGGCGGCGCTGGTTGTGTACTGGATACAGATGACGCCAAAACCGACCAGAACCTGCGCCTCAACCGAACCCTCCTCAGATTCGCCGAAAATGTCGACATTTGGCAAATCCTACGTGACACAGCGGCGGCGCTCGTCGTGCAGTGTAGATCACGAACGCTGCAACCGGCCAGATCCTGCGCCTCACGCGAACCCTCTTCAGAATAGCCAAAAATGTCGAAATTTGGCAAATCCTACGTGTCACGGCGGCGGCCGAGCTCATCGCATTGACGACCGTGCGCGCTTCTTATATTACAACGTGCATTTGGGCTTATTGCATAAGGTTCACTCAGTGGTTGATCTCCTGAGCACACGCCAGTCGACACATATACTCAGCACAGCCCAGTGGACGGTGTGCATCTACTGAGAATGACCCGAATCGGCCGCGCGATGTTCGACATCTAAGATATTCCTGCGGGCCTTATTGATTACGGTCCCCGTCAGTGGTGAATCTACTGAGAACACACCAGTCGACGGTGTGGATATACTGAGCACGACCCGGTACAACTCTGCGTTATGTTCGAAACTTACGATCCGTATTCGGGCTTATTGGACGCGCCCCACTCCATGTCTCACATACCTATGGCGCCCCCAGTCGACCGCGTAGGATTTTTATCTTAAGATCCGCATTCGGGCTTATTAGGTACAATCGTTTTTAACGGTTGATATACTGAGCACAGCCCAGTTGACGTGGTTGATATACTGAACACGACCCAAATCGACTGCGTAGGGTCTTTATCTTAATATCCGAATTCGGGGCTTATTGCACGATCCCCTCTGCCTGTCTCACATACCTATGGCGCCCCCAGTCGACCGCGTAGGGCCTTTTATCTTAAGACCCCTATTCGGGGCTTATTGAATACGGACCCTTCAGTGGTAGATATACTGAGCACGATCCGGGACGACCGCATTATGTTCGGATTTTAAGATCGCCATTCAGGCTTATTTGGCACAGCCCATCAGTGTCGTGGATATACTGAGCACGAACCAGGGTCGATAGCGTGAGGTTTGAATTATAGCATCCGCATTCAGGCTTATTTGGTACGGTCCCATCAGTGGCTGATGTACTGAGCACAGCCCAGTCGACGGTGAGGATACACTGCGCACGAACCCCGTCGACGTGGTTGATATATGAGCATGTATCCTGGTCGACCGCGTGAGGATTGGATTTTAAGACCCGCATTCAGGCTTATTTGGCACAGCCCAGTCGACGTGGTTGATATACTGAGCAAGAAACCTGGTCGATGTGGTTGATATACTGAGCACGAACCCGGGTCGGTCGCGATAGGTTTGGATTTTAAGGCCCGTATTCAGGCTTATTTGGCACAGCCCAGTCGACATGGTTGATATACTGAGCACGCGTCCTGGTCGACCGCGTGGGCTTCTTATATTAAGACCCGCATTTGGGCTTATTAGGCACAGCCCAGTCGACGTTGTTGATATACTGAGCAAGAGCCCCGCTCGACCGCGTCAGGTTTGGATTTTAAGACCCGCATTCGGGCTTATTTGGCACAGCCCAGTCGACGGTGTGGATATACTGAAACACGACCCAGTCGACGGTGTGGATATACTGAGCACGAACCGTGGTCGACCGCGTTGGCTTCATATCTTAAGACCCGCCTTCGGGCTTATTACTCCACGAACCCGGGTCGGTCGCGTCAGGTTTGAATTATAAGACTTGCATTCGGGCTTATTTGGCACGACCCAGTCGACGGTGTGGATATACTGAGCAAGAAACCCGGTCGATCGCATCGGACTCTTATCTTAAGACCCGCATTCAGGCTTATTAGGCACAGCCCAGTAGACGTTGTTGATATACTGAGCACGAACCCGGTCGAACGCGTGATGTTTGAAATATAAGACCCGCATTCAGGCTTATTTGGCACAGTCCAGTCGACGTAGTTGATATACTGAGCAAGAAACGTGGTCGATGTGGTTGATATACTCAGCACGAACCCGGGTCGGTCGCGTCAGGTTTGGATTTTAAGGCCCGTATTCCGGCTTATTTGGCACAGCCCAGTCGACGGTGTGGATATACTGAGCACGAACCGTGGTCGACGGTGTGGATATACTGAGCACGAACCGTGGTCGACCGCGTTGGCTTCTTATCTTATGACCCACCTTCGGGCTTATTTGGCACAACCCACTCGACGGTGTGGATATACTGAGCAAAAACCCCGGTCGATCGCGTCAGGTTTGAATTATAACATCCGCCTTCGGGCTTATTTGGCACGACCCGCATTAGTGATCGATATACTGAGAACAGCCCAGTCGACAGGTTGACATACTGGGCAAGAACCCCCCTTCGACCGCGTCAGGTTTGAATTATAAGACCCGCATTTGGGCTTATTCGGCACAGCCCAGTCGACGTTTTTGATATACTGAGCAAGAGCCCCGCTCGACCGCGTCAGGTTTGGATTTTAAGACCCACCTTCGGGCTTATTTGGCACGACCCAGTCGACGGTGTGGATATACTGAAACACGACCCAGTTGACGGTGTGGATATACTGAGCACGAACCGTGGTCGACCGCGTTGGCTTCTTATCTTATGACCCACCTTCGGGCTTATTTGGCACAACCCACTTGACGGTGTGGATATACTGAGCAAAAACCCCGGTCGAACGCGTGAGGTTTGAATTATAACATCCGCATTCAGGCTTATTTGGCACAGCTCAGTCGACGGGTTGACATACTGACGGCGTCCCCCCAATGCAACCGCACGGCATGGGACACCTAATTAGGGTGCGCATGTGCAGGCCTATTAGCTACGGTGCCTCCAAGTGGCACACACACTTTTTTTTTTTTTTTTTTTTTATTTGGCTCGTCGACGTCCCGTCGACTCGGGATGGGGGCGTTCCGTTGTTGGGCTCGTCTACATACCGTCGACTCGAGAGAGGGGCACCCCGTTGTTTGGCCCGTCGACGCCCATTCCACTCGGGACACAGCCATTGCGCTGCTTACGTAACACCCCGTGCTCTTCTCGGAACCCCTGGCCCCCCCCAGGGCATCGCACTCCCAGGCGTTAAGAGGTGTGTTTGACTCGCGCTTTTCACGGGTGGATCGTCGATATTTGGTCGCAGCAGTCGCGTGCCGTGCTTTATTATTACCACTCTCATTTTTAGTTTTATTTTATTTGGCTCGTCGACGTCCCGTCGACTCGGGAGGGGGGGTTTATTTGGCTCGTCGACGTCCCGTCGACTCGAGAGACAATCATGGCCGCTTACGTAACACGACTTCTTCCCAGCCATTGCACTGCCAGCGTTTGCATCCCAGCCATTGCACAACGCTTACATAACACAGCCATTGCATCCCAGCCATTGCATCCCCAGCCATTGTAGCACACAGCCATTGGCACTCGCAGCCATTTGCACTGCCAGCCATCGCACTCGCAGGCATTGCACACAGGCATTGCACAGCCATTCGTTTTCACAGCTATTGTAGTGCCAGCCATTGTAGTGCCAGCCATTGTAGTGCCAGCCATTGCACACAGCCATTGCACACAGCCATTGCTTTTCCCAGCCATTGAATCCCAGCCATTGCACGCTGCTTACATAACACAGCCATTGGTTTTCACAGCCATTCGTTTTCACAGCTATTGTAGTGCCAGCCATTGCACACAGCCATTTGCACAGCCAGCCATTGTAGGCTGCTTACATAACACAGCTATTGCTTTTCCCAGCCATTGCACACAGCCATTGCACCCCAGCCATTTGGACGCAGCTTACATAACGCGATCTATTTCCCAGCCATTGCGCACAGCCATTGCATCCCAGCCATTGTAGTGCCAGCCATTGCGCACAGCCATTGCATCCCAGCCATTGTAGTGCCAGCCATTGCACCCAGCCATTTGCACTGCCAGCCATTGTAGTGCCAGCCATTGCAGTGCCAGCCATTGCGCACAGCCATTGCACGCAGCCATTGCACAGCCATTCGTTTTCACAGCCATTCGTTTTCACAGCTATTGTAGTGCCAGCCATTGTAGTGCCAGCCATTTGGACGCAGCTTACATAACGCGATCTATTTCCCAGCCATTGCATCCCAGCCATTCCCAACAGCTTACCTAACACACAACCATTCCCTCACAATGGCTGGTCATATAACAGCCAGAACTAAACGTATCGCGTTCTGGCAACTTCAGACGCGATTTTGAGGCCCTTCCTGTGCCCGCACGGAAATTATTTATGAGTGAACTGGGTCTTAATTTGACCAAACTTTAACTTTCTACGCCATTGTTTAGCCGTCCCGACACCCTGCGTTGGCGGTCTTATACGGCCTACCATAGCGGTGCTGCGTGTGCACACTTTGTATATGGTAGGCCGTATATGACCGCCCTACCCTAGGCGTCTTTTAGTCCCGGCTGCTTACGTAACACCCCCCTTCCTCTCTACACTGACTCGCGCAGCGAGCTTCTCCCATTCATGTAGCCTAGGTGTGAGAAAATTCACAAATTTATAAAAGGTTGCCAAAAATTACTTCAAAATGATTTTCGAATGGCATCCAATCATTCGAAACGCCCTCCGAGCATTCGTTGTCCTCCGGCGCCCAGACATGACACTCCTCCCTTTCTCCTTTCCCCTTTCCCCTTTCCCCTCCCCTCTCGCCATGCGCCACGCGCCACCCGCCACGCGCCACACACCAGCCACCAGCATCGACTAAGCTCTGAGTAACCACCACCCCCACATACCCCCAAAAAAGACACGATACAATGACGCCATACAGCTAAAAAAGACACGATACAATGACAACATACAGCTAAAAAACGCTTGATACACGCATCCCCCCTCACGCGATAGACGTAAAAAAGACACGATACCCCGTCGACTGGGAACGGCTTGCGTATGTGCAGTAATAATAAGCCGTATCGTGGAGTAATAAAAGCCGTATCGTGGAGTAATAATAATAATAAGCCGTATCGTGGAGTAATAATAAGCCGTATCGTGGAGTAATAAGCCGTATCGTGGAGTAATAATAATAAGCCGTATCGTGGAGTAATAAGCCGTATCGTGGAGTAATAAGCCGTATCGTA
>JAUNZF010000003.1:2500-5000 GCA_030762955.1 Entelexis paramagnoliae
GGTTTGCTAACGGGTGCGTTTCCATGCCTTTCACTGCTAGAAGCAGCAGCACCTGTGGAGGAAGGCCGACGCTCAACGCAGTATGCCAGTAAACTGGCGCAATGTGCGTTCAAAGATTCAATGACTCACGTCTGCAATTCGCATTACCTATCGCGCTTTGCTGCGTTCTTCATCGATGCGAGAACCAAGAGATCCGTTGTTGAAAGTTTTTCTTTCATAAATCAGATTTGGTTAAAAGTAAAGTCCGGCGAACCGGAAGCAGTCGCCCTCGCTACGCAAGGGCTCGTCACAGTGTTATATTTGGTTCAAAAATGATCCTTCCGCAGGTTCACCTACGGAAACCTTGTTACGACTTGTACTTCCTCTAAATGACCAAGTTTGATCAAGTTTGCATCAGCGCGGCGGTCGCCCACCAAGCCAACGCTCCCAAGACCTCACTAAGCCATTCAATCGGTAGTAACGACGGGCGGTGTGTACAAAGGGCAGGGACGTAATCAACGCAAGTTGATGACTCGCGCTTACTAGGAATTCCTCGTTCAAGAGCAATAATTGCAAAGCTCTATCCCCAGCACGACGCAGTTTGAAGATTACCCACCCCTTTCAAGGCAGGCGCTCGCTGGCTGCGTCAGTGTAGCGCGCGTGCGGCCCAGAACGTCTAAGGGCATCACAGACCTGCTGTTGCCTCACTTCCCCCGATTGCTCAGGTAGTCCCACTAAGAGCGTGCGCCCACCAAACGTGGACGCCCGCAACTAGTGGCCGAGGTCTCGCTCGTTATCACAATAAAGTAGACAACTCACATCACGAACTAAAAGCGGCCATGCACCACCACCCGAATGATCATGAAACATCTTTAGTGTGTCAATCCTATATCCGTCTGGACCTGGTGAGTTTCCCCGTGTTGAGTCAAATTAAGCCGCAGGCTCCACTCCTGGTGGTGCCCTTCCGTCAATTCCTTTAAGTTTCAGCCTTGCGACCATACTCCCCCAGAACCTAAAAACTTTGATTTCTCACACAGCGCCCCGCCGCTACAATTCGGCGGCGGGATTCTGAGTCGGCATAGTTTACGGTTAAGACTACGACGGTATCTAAGCGTCTTCGATCCCTAACTTTCGTTCTTGATTAGTGAAGATGTCCTTGGCAAACGCTTTCGCAGCAGTTAGTCTTCCGTAAATCCAAGAATTTCACCTCTGACTACGGAGTACTGATGCCCCCGACCATCCCTATTAATCATTACGACGGTCCTAGAACCAACAAAATAGAACCTTCGTCCTATTCTATTATTCCATGCTAACGTATTCCGGCACAAGCCTGCTTTGAACACTCTAATTTTCTCACAGTAAAGGCCCCACCGCCCGAAGGGGTGCGGGCAAGTGCAGCAGCCGAGTGCCACCTGTCGGTGGACCCGCCCGCTGCACGAGGTTCAACTACGAGCTTTTTAACTGCAACAACTTTAACATACGCTATTGGAGCTGGAATTACCGCGGCTGCTGGCACCAGACTTGCCCTCCAATTGTTCCTCGATAAGTGGTTTAAATTGTTCTCATTCCGATTACAAGACCAGAGGCCCTGTATCGTTATTTATTGTCACTACCTCCCTGTGTCAGGATTGGGTAATTTGCGCGCCTGCTGCCTTCCTTGGATGTGGTAGCCGTTTCTCAGGCTCCCTCTCCGGAATCGAACCCTAATTCCCCGTTACCCGTTGCTACCATGGTAGGCCTCTATCCTACCATCGACAGTTGATAGGGCAGAAATTTGAATGAACCGGCCAAAAAGGCTCCGACAAGTTATCATGAATCACCAAGGCGAGGTTGGTTTGTATCTAATAAATACGTCCCGAGGGACTTGTGCATGTATTAGCTCTAGAATTACCACGGGTATCCATGTAGCTGTACTATCAAATAAACGATAACTGATTTAATGAGCCATTCGCAGTTTCACTGTATAGTTGCTATACTTAGACATGCATGGCTTAATCTTTGATGCAAGCATATATTACTGGCAGGATCAACCAGATAGCTACCACGTGGTGCGAGCGCAGCGAGCACCACACACCACAAAGGCCGAAGCCAGGTCTCTACTAATTGTCTCCTCTTGCCTCTTGGTATCCTACGGGGTCCGCAAAAGCATCCCCCCGGATCGGGGCCCCGCCACAGGTCACGTCGAAACGGCTACCTGCCACGGTCCGCCCCATCAGTGAAAACGCACTAGCCATCGGCAAGTCGTCCACTCACTCCACCAAATCCCCTAACAAGGGTAAAAGGCTCTATCAACTTCCACCGAAAGGTTTCAGTTATAAAGGTCGGACGGCGACGTGGGTTTGGGCGTGCGTAGAAGGGGACTCGGTTGGGAGCTTCGGCGGGCTTTCGTTTTCCGTGTGTGTATTTTTTTATCCGCCCTAGCCCTTTAGATCGCTAAGTGACGGTGCATAGGTGACAGCGGCATGATACAGTCCTATGAGCAAGGTGCAAGTTGCAAGGTGCAAGTTGCAAGTTGCAAGTC